>JAQFVV010000018.1:6675773-7123273 GCA_028023455.1 Epiperipatus broadwayi
ATAGATATACGTGTGTGATTAAATATATTGTTAGAAGTTATGTAGAAAAAAAAACATCTCTATACATAAAGTACCAAAAATTTTAGTAATGACGATTCTACACATTTTTTCAAAATTTAATTTTTGATTTTAAAAATTTATTATAATCCTAATTTCATGAATAGAATAGGTAATTTATTAAAATTTAGTATAAAATCTGCAGCAACTCTTAAGTACAAGTAACTTATTACCAACAACTAATCAAAACATCAATTTTTATTAGCTGATAGTGATATTTACTGAGTTTATTTAATTCACTTTTTAATGATTATTCAACTTTACATAATACTTTCACATGAGAAGAAATCCAGTCAAAAATATAACTAAGATATTTCACTTTTTTCCTCAATATATTTCTTTATAATACTTTAATTAGAAAAAGATATTTGCAAATGAAAATCCAGTTTGAATATTCTACTAGAAAAAAGAGAGCATGGGGGGGGGATTAGTTAAACAATTGATCATGATAATAAAAGTAAAAGTTAGAAGACAATTACATAAAGAATATTTCTCAGTTCACTCAAAAATGAAAACACACCTCCATCAATAACAATTCAATTACATTTGTAACAATACATTCTATTTGGATGCTTAATGTTTCCATCCATCCATCATCCATACACCCACCTACCCATCTTTAGCTATCTAGTGCTTAATGTTTTCATTCATCCACCATCCTTCCACACACCCACCTACCCAACCATATCCATCCATCCATCCATCCATCCATCCATCTATCTATCTATCTATCTATCTATCTATCTATCTATCTATCTATCTATCTATCTATCTATCTATCTATCTATCTATCTATCTATCTATCTATCTATCTATCTATCTATCTATCTATCTATCTATCTATCTATCTATCTATCTATCTATCTATCTATCTATCTATCTATCTATCTATCTATCTATCTATCTATCTATCTATCTATCTATCTATCTATTCTATCTATCTATCTATCTATCTATCTATTCTATCTATCTATCTATCTATCTATCTATTCTATCTATCTATCTATCTCATCTATCTATCTATCTATCTATCTATCTATCTATCTATTCTATCTATCTATCTATCTATCTATCTATCTATCTATCTATCTATCTATCTATCTATCTATCTATCTATCTATCTATCTATCTATCTATCTATCTATCTATCTATCTATCCATCCTATTCTATCTATCTATCCTATCTATCTCTATCTCATTCTATCTATCTATCTCATTCTATCTATCTATCATCTATCTCATTCTATCCATCCACTATCTATCTATCTATCTATCTATCTATCTATCTATCTATCTATCTATCTATCTATCTATCTATCTATCTATCTATCTATCTATCTATCTATCTATCTATCTATCTATCTATCTATCTACCTACCTACCTATCTATAATGACAGGAGAGTTAGTTTTTATAGTTAATTTATACATTAAAAATGATTGTTAATTGCAAGAGAAATAGTTTAAATAAAAGTGCATAATAATTAATTTTTTTTATCTAGTTTATTGAATTGCAAGTTATAGTAAAAATGACAAAGTGCTATTGGTGGTGATAACATTTTAGATGTGATAATATGTTGGACTATTTCCATAATCTATCATTAAATGTTGAATGTTTAGAAAATTTTAAACGTTATTTAAACTTCCAATTTACAAACAATTGTTAGTAACTATTAATCTGTGTTGTCTTTGTGTGTTATTACCAAGAATTGTTTATATTTGGAATATTTGGAAAAGTTTAAATAAAGTTTAAAATTTTTCAGACATTCAATATTTAATGATAGATGATAGAAATAGTTCAACATATTAACACATGTTCTATAGTATGATTACTTTATGTACCTCCAGGCAAAGAACTTTTCATACACATACATAACAATAGTTTATTTACGATTCAGTCTCTATTTTTCCACTGATTTATTACCTAATATTTTTATTCAATCATGACCATTATAAAATTCATTCCTTAATTATAAAAGAAATATGGTCTACAAGACTTTTTGGTTAAGACCAGTACAATCTCCTCTTCAAAATAATGAGTTGAACAAGAGTGGTAAACAGTTTTTAAGTTCTTATTATTATACACATACATGTATTTGTATTTTTAAAAACTGGAAATACACACAATTATTACGTGTGATTTATATTAGGAATGTAAAATAAATATCCACATATTTTGTAGTGTCAATCCAAATTGGGACAAGGTCTTTGCTGTATGTGACAATCGAAGAGGAAATATTGCTTAACGTGTATGTAGATAAACTTGTCATGTAAATTTCATAAATCCAGACATCTTGAGGCCTCAAATTATAAATTCAAATTTGTAACATTAATTTATTAAAATAATACTTTAAGTAGCCATTTATTACTTCAAAAAGAAATTCCAATACGAACAAATACTTGAACTGCTTATTAGTACATTTAATAAATCGTAACAAGATGTCAGTTTCCTATAGAAATAAAACTATTGCTGTAGTAGGTTTTCATATAAGATATAAAAGAATAAAATAAAAAAAATAATATTACTTTATCAAAAAGTAAAAGCTTGACAGGAGCAACAACAACAAAAAAAACAAAACAAAACAAAAACTGTCTTAAAATAAACAAGCAAAAAATAGACAAATTAAAGCACACAGTGATTGAAAATTCCTATTCCTTTCCATGATTAATAAAACTGATGACAATTTTCAAGATTTATTTATATACTGATTTTATAATTGAAAAAAAAAAAAAAGATTAAAGAAAAAAAACTGGAAATACATAAAAATAAAAATCCTGTTCTTTCTTTCTTGTAAATCATTCAAAATGAAAGCTTTTCTTTAAATAGAATTTATTAAAGAAAAATATATATGTTTTATCTCATACTAAAAGTAGTATACAGAAAGTAGTTTAGATCCTAATGGAGAGCATCATAAAACTAATTTTTTAAATCTATTTAATTAAAATGCACTCCGTTTTTTTATATTTTTCTTTCCGTTAAATTTAAGAGAAACAAACATTAAAAAAAAAAGATAAACATTATTTCATGATCAAATTTGGATTCTTTCTTATATAACTGTTGATATATAACAATTCGATTTAATACTCCACATATTTCAGTATTTCTGCCAGCCCACAGACTCCATTTAATCCATCTAGATATTCTAATCCATATTTAGATAATTTCCTCATTTTATTTGCTTTATTTTTTCTATGTCAATCAAATGTAAATGCACCAATTCTCTATTTTCCAAATATTATTTTTATATATTATTACCAATACCCATAGAGGGTTTTTTAATTTATCATATTTAACTGAATATTTTTTAAATCTCAGCATTTTATGTATCCTCTACAGTAGAAACAAACTCCAATTAACAATCCATTTTAATAATTTCCGCCTATCAATCTGCCTATGTATATATGTACACATACCTTCTTTGAGTTTAATACTAATTAATGCGTTTTCTATAGAAAAATGAAAAAACTTCATAGATTTTAAAAATGCATATTTACTTTATACTGGTTAACATATTTACCAAAAATATGGAGACAAAGAAATTGTTTTTAAATTTCAAATAAACTGATAGCAAATTCTGTAAAAATAGATTGGAGTAAAAATTTCTATTCACACAATTAAAGAAAAATAAATACAATTTCACATCAGTTAAAGGAGATGATTGATAGCATAAGAGGTTAACAGTGAACAAAAAAAGTGGGAGAAAAAAAGGTGAGAAAATACATAAAAAAATGGCATTTTTTTACAATTTTACTAATAATTATTAATGAATTAAGAATATAACTTTTATGAATAATAATAATCAAATAGATAATTGTTTGAGAAGTTCTTTGATGTTCAAATAATAGAAGCAGTAATTGTTTGAGAGGTCAAGGGTTGTTTGAAATGCAAAAATACTACTTGCTTAAGATATTATGGGATGTTTGAGCTTTGATTCAATAACTTTTAGCATTCAACTTCAATATTCTACTGCCGTGCTAAACTGCACAAGGCATACTTTTCTATTTTTATTTTCTTGGGTTAGGCTGTATCCATTTATAAATGTCTGCTAATATTATGACAATGAAACTTTTATTAAGAAATCTATTACTGTATATAAAAAAATTAAATTAATCAAATGCAATTTTTGGCCAAATAATTCAGTTCAGTAAGGTTTCTCTTAATATATATGAGATATACAGTATACCATTGTTACTGCAAACTTGGACAGTATTATTTTTCGATTAAATCATTTTTTACTTGATAATTTATTATATACAAATATTGATATATGTACAAAGCAAAGTTCAAATTACACAGACAAATATATGATGAAACCATTACTCATTACAACTCAAACAATGCTTAAGTTATATAATGCTGAAAAAGTGTAGCTGTTAATAGGAGTCAACTAATACATGATGTTTGTTTAAAATATTTATTCTAAAATTTGAATTATTTTATTTATCAATTACATATATCTAAAGGATATTATGAGAAGTGAAACCTACAAATACACAAAGTGTATGAAAAGATTTATAAACATTGCACACATAAAGATTATTTATCTGAATGATTGAATGCTATGCCATTTAAATAATTTTTGATAGAAGTTGTTTACTTTGCTAGAGATGAAATAATCATAACTAGCTAATTTAATGTTAGGTGTTCATTGTGTTAAGAATCAATATATAACTATAGATTTTCAAATATTTTACATTATTAGAAGAATGAAAATTTCCTAACATTCAATTACATTCAATAATTTTCCTATAGAATTAATTTGTAGAGGATTTCCATTTTGATTTATTCTGAATATTTAGTTGAAATAATTGTATTGTTTCCTAGTTTAAAATATCACTAATCAGAGATATATCTGATGCTTGAGATATTTATAGTTGTAATAAGAAGTTATTTTTATTTTAAATCCAAGCAGCCTTAGCTGCATTATCAACTAAAGCTTTAATAAGTGACTTTTTGGTTTGATGAAAATCTGGTTCCCAAGCAAAGATAATAATTTCACATAAAAATAATGCTATATATTGTCACAGGGAGGCTATTATATTGAGGCATTGCCGAATAAAATAATACAAATTTTTAACACTAGCTGAATTTATATATATTTTTTAATTTTTGAAGAGACAGTCTGCTCAAATATGAAACAACTATCACTAACTGAAACTCGAAATGATGAAATTAATTTGAATTATAAATTCAGTTCATATGTCAAAAAAAGTAATATATAATGTTATTGTTTTATTATCAATAATAACCAGTTGCAAGAAGGGGACTGTCATCACGTGTTCTCTGTTATGGATCAAGGAATACCAGATCAATGACTTAGTAATTTCGTTTTAAAATATTAATTGATAAAAAATCCTTCCAAGGTTAGATAAAATCTAAGATAGAGAAAAGATTCAAAAGATTTTAGACAAAAATTTTTTTCCCTCCTTAATAATAATAATGTTAATTTAGAAGGAGGAAATATATTTTTCTTCTATTAATTTCTTTTGTAAAAATACATACCAGTTAATAAATTTTTAAAATAATATTGTGATAATATACATAAAAAAAAAGATAACTCACAATCATATATGCTATAAATAGTGACATCAGAAAAAAATCTATATTTGTTAGGAACTACATTTTTTTTAAGCTTCATCTGGATTTAAAACTCTAATTTATGAATATAACAAGAGAATATACTGTCACAAGATAAATACACTGATTGAAAAGTGTTCTGTTAGATTTCAATTTTTTTTTTGAAAAAATGAGCATTAACCAAAAAAAAAAAGTAACTGATAATTTTAGTAAATTTGATGAATCTAAAAATTTTTATCCTTGGGCTAAAAAAAATGATCTAAAATAAGTATTGAAAATACAAAATTGTTAGAAACAATATATATATAATTAATTCTCCCCATTGTACAATATTATAACTACGAAAAAAAAGGGGGAAAAAAATGTAATTCTAAAGCAGTATGTAATTTGCTTATGCTGATTATTTCCTATATATGTAATTAGAGAAATTTGAGCTCAGGATTTTCAGTCTTTCCATCCTCCACTTCATTTCAAATAACTAATACACATGACCACATACATGTGAAAAAGGTATATAATCCCCAATAAACATATTTCATGCAGAACTAGCACTCATGAGTTGGGCCAGATCATAATCTCCCTTATATATATATATACACACACAATCAGTGCTCGGTTTATGTTAAAATAGCAAGTCTTCAAACTTTAATGGATAGGCTTCAATCTTCTAATCCTTTCAACTATTCAATCATGCATTTAAATGATAAACTAACAATGGAATACTCAAAATCATTACTGGATTTGATATTGTAGTCATACCATGTAGATGAGAGGTTAAATTGATGTCATATCTACATGGTATGACTACACTATCATATCCAGTAAGGTCTTAGAATGTTCCATTATTGGTTTATCAATTAAATGCATGATTGAATAGTTGAAAGGGTGAGAAGACGGAAGCTATCCATTAAAGTTTGAAAAATTGCTATCTTAATATAAACAGAGCACTGATTGTATATCTGTGCAGGGGATTATGATCTGGCCCATCTGATGAGTGCTGGTTCTGCACAAAATACATATATTGGGGATCTAGTATCTTTTTCACATGTATGTGATTATGTGTATTAGTTATTTGAGATAGAGTGGAGAATGAATACACTGAAAAATCCTGTTCATATCTCTCTAATTACATATATAGGAAATATTTAGTATAAGTAAATTACATAATGCTTTAGAATTAATATTGCTAAGGGAAAAAGATTATATCTTAGTAGAAGTTCAACCCATGCCTTTACTATTAATAAATATGGACATGTAATGGTCCAATAATATGAGGAGTTAGATTGACAAAATGTCTTCATGGGTATGACTACAATATCAAATCCAATAAGGGCTTTGAACATTCCATTGTTGGTTTTTCAATGAAAGAACAGGTGAATAGTTGGAAGGGTGAGAAGATTAAAACCTGTTCATTAAAGTTTGAGGATGTGTGAGAGATTATAATCTGAATCAATTGATGAGTGCTGGTTCTGCATGAAATATGTATATTGGGGATCATGTACTCTTTTCACATGTATACGATCATGTGGGTCAGTTGCTTGAGATGGAGTGCAGGATGAATAGACTGAAAAAATTCTGTGTTCAAATTCCATTAATTAATTTCAAAAAATGTTTTTTTATCTTAACTAAAATAACAAGACTTTATGCTCTTTTTAATCTACACAATTAATAATCTATTATAGCATTCATATTTTGTCTGTTTATTTGCCACATTCTATTGATAGATGTCAATCTTCATAATTTTAAGTTTTCAAAAAATCATAGAGGCATATTAAATCATTACTTTAATAATATGGTATTAAAAGAAAATATGCCTATATGTTTGATTAAAGAGTTTTAATAGATGCATTTAACCAGTTCTTACATATAAATCTGAGACTGGGTTACTTAGCAGAAGACAAACACAGAGTCTTCATATCACTCAACAAAATATGAAGAGTTGTATGTTTTGTTTTTTGATAATTTTAAGAGTTGTATGTTAGGAGTAATAAGAAGACATTGAACAAGAATAGATACCTCTGATAATAGTGACAGAATTAAGAGATTGAAATGAAGCTGAGTTGGGTATATTGTTGTAAACAGTAATAGTAGAAGGATAGTTGAAAGTTTTAAATTGGGTCAAAGAGATTGTAAAAAATCTAGGAAGAGACCTTATGTGATATCAGTGCAATGTGTAGAAAAGATCCAAATGGATTAATATTGGCAAAAACCTTTAATGATTTGATCATGATTTAAGAATGATAATTATGACGTAGTGCATTTGAATTTATATATATTTGTAAAACACTAACTTTCAATTTGAATTCTGACTTACTTATAAATACAGTAATTTTTTAAAAATGTAAAAATTACAATAATGGAATAATTCAAAAAGTTTTAAAGTTTTTCAGTTGTTTTATAGTTGTCTAAAATATGGTGGACTGGGAAGGGGATGGATGCAGTTTTATACAATGGAAAAAAAATATATGTAATAAATATCAAAATTATAATCAAACGAATACATTCTGAATCATTACAAATAAATAATTTTCTTTAGGGGTTTTAAACTTATACACAGAATCATTAGAACTGCTGATAAAGAAATTAAGTTAATAAATCCAAAAATCACAGTATAAATACTTTATAAAGTCAATGGACACTAAATTGATGGAAACGAGTTTTAGTAATCTTGTTTAGCTCATTTTTTTTTTTACAGATATCAGCAGCTTGGCTGTAAAAATCTAAAAATATCATAAAGTTGGAATTGAATACAGATGGCAGCACTATTTTATTATGTTAACTGGGTAATACAAGACTATTAAAATATTTTTGCTACATTTTTGCAAATTATTTAAAAGGAATTGTAAATAGTACTGTCATTATCATTACTAAAATATTCAATTCCACAATTCATCCCTGTTGTATGTAGAGATACCTGCATGTTCATTTGCATTCAAAAACTGAAGTTCAGTAAATCTTTTAAGCCATTAAATACAATTTAAAATTGTTCTAAAAGACATTTACAGTTATAATTAGCACAGATCATGTAGGCTCTCAGTGGAATAAATGTAAATTTAGAAATCAGTTGTAACGTTCTAGGTATTATTGTGAAACTTGAGAGTCATCATCCAAGAGTGTTAAAAGATGTTCCATCAAAAAAAGCACTATCATTATTTATAAAATATGTTCAATACTTATTTAATTCAATATTGCTATTCTTCTTTATTGTATTAGTGTTTGAAAAAAATTTAAGGAAGTTACATGAAAACCATTAAGGCGGATAATTTCAAAAGATTAAAAATATGATGCTAATGCATATATTAAACATTTATGTCAGTGGAAGTATGTTTTATCAGTTCTTACTTATAGATGTGATGATTGGGCATTTAAAAAGTACAATAAAAATCAAAATACATGGTTGAAAGAAAAACAGCTATCACTTACTTCATTGAAAGATTTCTTTTTTTAAAAAAAACTAAGAGCTGAACTTGAAAATATTGTTAGATGAGATAATAATAGATGGGCAGTTGATATTTACAATGGATCACAAAACATTACTAAAATTACATATAAAAATCACTTAGGAGATGGTCAAATGATGTATTGTAGAGAAGAAAGGTAGGAGCTCAGAGAAGCTAAGATACCTTCATCCTGTGGATTGACAATGGTTGAAAGTGATGATGATGATAAATTATTTGCTATGCCAGCATTTAAAAATTCTTGCCAGGAGACATTATATATTTGTAAAAGTATTATTTATCTTTGAATGTAGATCAGCCATATTCAATTGTTTTGCTTTTTGGGCTACATACATATGTTTTCTGTATTACATAGGCCACAAGATAGTCCACTATATGTTATAATTTTCTAATATAAAAAAATTAACCTACATATGTCCAAGTGATTATTTAAAAATGAATGTGACTTTTGATGTTGTGACAGTTTTGATTATTTATAATTGTTATATATTACTTTTAATATTTTCTTCCCATATTTCATTTTAGAATAGGACAATGTGAAGAGATAGGTTGATGTGAACAATATGATCAAAATTTGATGTACGTTTATACAATATTATATTTTTCAGTCATTAATTTCTAAAATCTGGCATACATTTTCCCTACCTCATTTTTTTTTTTTTAAAATTATCTTATGTTTTGAGCTTGATGAATTTGTAAAATAGCTTCACATAATCATGTTCTAATGTAGCTAAAACCAGGAATTTACACAAGCTATAGAAAATTCTTAATATTTTTCTAAATTCTGAAATCTGCTCTTAAATCCCTTGTATAAGGCAGATAAATAATTTAAAATGATAGTATAGATTTCTCGAGAAATATCAATACCATCTTTTTTAGCTTTTATTATAGCTGGTTCTGTGTATATACAAAATATCTAAATATATAAATTATAGAGAGAGTAGTTAAAAATAATAGAAAACAACGATTGTAAAAAAAAAATAATAATAATAGAAATATATTTTATTTATGTTTAAGAAAATATATATTAATTATATAAAAAATAGTTAATGCTAAATAGAAATATTTCATGTGAATATTTAGCTGCTTAATCATTTATAAAAATAATTAATATATTTAATCTAACATAAATTTTCTCTATTTAGTGTTGTCTATTTTTTGTATGTTTCTGCTATTATTAACTTCCCCCCTATAATATATGTTTTGAACTCAGACATAGCAGTTGATGGAATATTTTTTGTTCATCTTGATTAAGAATATAGAATTGAGATAACGACTTTTGGTGAAGTATATATTTTATCTTTCCATTGACAAAAATATTCAGATTAATAAAGTCTAAAAGCTTTTTATAATCTATAAATTTGAAAGACTGCAGGTACTGATAAAATTTTAAAACATAGAGAAAGTATATCAGCTTTAAAAATATTGGAAATTTTTTAGGAATATGGACTCATGAAATAGTGTTATTTGATCTTGAAAATAGTTCTGTTGTTTATTTTGTAAAAAATTATATAAATAGATATGATTGCAATAATTAAATTGGTTTATCATTATTATTGTCTACAGTAAAAATATTCTCAAGTTTTTTGGTTAAATGGATTGCTTTCTATCACAAAGAAATGGTTACCAGAGACTCAGTGGGTATTTAGAAAATCAAAAAGTATTACAATGGTTTCATTGTCAGAAAAATGCAATAAAAGTATCAAAACAAAAGAGTGATTTATGTACTGCTTTTATTGATTTGAGTGAAGCATTTGTGTTAGTTAATCAAAAAGTCTATGACATTATTTAAAATTAGAGTTGGTTGTCCATAAATATTTATTCATTTTCATAATATAATAATAGAAAGGAAATCAGGCAGTTTCATGAAACTGGGATCAAAATGGGGTACAGGTTTTATCAATTTTTTAATTTTAATCAATTAAAAGCTAAAATAATCAATTTAATTTTTTTGGATTCTAGGATTAAAATATGATGATGATTATGGTAGTTTTGTCAGTTCAAATACAATTTACTAAATGTACTTATACATTCAGAGATCAGCCTTTCAAGCTAATTGTGCATGCGTCTTCTGCGAGTGTTAAATAATAAATGAATACTTCATTCTACAATACAAGATATAGTATTTATGCAGGAATAAAAGGAATCCTCTTATTCCTACAACTCAAATTCTTTTATATGAGCAAATCTGAAGTACTGTTGAATAAAGTGTGAGAGTAGAATTCTCACTTTAAATTACTATCTACGATGTTGTGATGAATGACATCATGAAATTGTCTAGAATTTACCAAACGTCACTCTAAGTGAAACTTAATTATAAGTAAATAAGCATTTATTTTTATATAACGCTATGCATACAATTGTATACATTCAAAGATCAGCCTTTCAAGCTAATTGTGCATGCGTCTTCTGCGAGTGTTAAATAATAAATGAATACTTCATTCTACAATACAAGATATAGTATTTATGCAGGAATAAAAGGAATCCTCTTATTCCTACAACTCAAATTCTTTTATATGAGCAAATCTGAAGTACTGTTGAATAAAGTGTGAGAGTAGAATTCTCACTTTAAATTACTATCTTCGATGTTGTGATGAATGACATCATGAAATTGTCTAGAATTTACCAAACGTCACTCTAAGTGAAACTTAATTATAAGTAAATAAGCATTTATTTTTATATAACGCTATGTATACAATTGTATACATTCAAAGATCAGCCTTTCAAGCTAATTGTGCATGCATCTTCTGTGAGTGTTCTACTCTCACACTTTATTCAACAGTACTTCAGATTTGCTCATATAAAAGAATTTGAGTTGTAGGAATAAGAGAATTCCTTTTATTCCTGCATAAATACTATATCTTGTATTGTAGAATGAAGTATTCATTTATTATTTAACACTCGAAGACATGCACAATTAGCTTGAAAGGCTGATCTTTGAATGTATACAATTGTATGCATAGCATTATATAAAAATAAATGCTTATTTACTTATAATTAAGTTTCACTTAAAGTGACGTTTAGTAAATTCTAGACAATTTCATTGACATCATTCATTACAACATCATAGATAGTAGTTTAAAGTGAGAATTCTACTCTCACACTTTATTCAACAGTACTTCAGATTTGCTCATATAAAAGAATTTGAGTTGTAGGAATAAGAGGATTTCTTTTATTCCTGCATAAATACTATATCTTGTATTGTAGAATGAAGTATTCATTTATTATTTAACACTCGCAGAAGACGCATGCACAATTAGCTTGAAAGGCTAATCTTTGAATGTATACAATTGTATGCATAGCGTTATATAAAAATAAATGCTTATTTAAATGTACTTAATGTTTTAAGTGCAACATGTAAAGATATTAGTGTAATTACTAATGTTCAAAAAACTCATATTTTTTATTAAATTCTGATGTAAGAAAAATCCTTAGTAAGTTTAGACTTTAATAATTATCAACTTAAGAATATAACCAATTTAAATATTTTGGCAGTTTTATAAAGAAAAAAAGGAATTTTGATATCAAGATACCAACTTGCCTCCAATGTGTTAACGGTGCTTTTAACAATTTAGACAATAGAGTAATTCTATTACAGGAAAATAATGACTGCAACAAAATTAGCTCTTCATAGATCTTTTATTTTAGATGATTTATTGAATGAAAGTGAGAGATAGATTATCAATGCAAAAAAAAAAAGCCATTAAAAAGTTTCATTTAGGAATGCTCTGTAAAATTTAAAAATTACAATGGCAAGATCGTAAAAACAAATAACATATTTTTCAATTTTTTGAATGTGATTCTATAAAATCCACTATTATAAATTTATAAGATTGTTAAATTAGCTATGTTGAATGAATGAATCATCAAGGATTCATAAGAAGATGTTTTGTGGGGAATTTGATCATGGTTTTCATAGAAAAGATAAATTCTAATTACATTATAAAGATTATTTACGGTCATTCTAAAAAATTGCAATATTGATTGTAGAATAGAATACATTTGAAAGGTATAATTCTATGTGTTTAAATATTTAAAAAAAAAGTTTTCTGCAGAAAATATTAAAGACAGCATTTAGAAAATCAAACAGAATCATGAAGAAACATGTTTTATATGTAGATGTATTTGTGTACCACAAATTGGTTTATACAAGCAAAGCAAAATTAATGCCTACAAATAGTTTTTTAAGAATTGTCATACTCATTACAAATGGCTGCTTGTGTGACTGTTGTAAATTTAGTAATAATATGTAATTTAATTCTTATCAATATATCTCATTATTAAATAAATTAGGTTCAATGACTCCATCTGGTAGATGAATTATATATTCAAAAACACTAGCAGTTGTTTTACAAAAAAAGAGATGATGTTCCAAATCAATATTGTACAATTTTATATATATCAAACAATATTTATTAGACATTAACAGCCATAAGATTAGTTTATATATATATCTGTTGAAGATATATCCATTACCTCCCATGCCCACATCTAATCTAGGTTATGGTAGCTAACTATTTTTAACTTTAGTGTAAGCATAGTATATTTCCCAGGTAATACGGTTCTAATTATAACTAGCTAACTTTCCCTATATTGTCACCTTTAATAGTTTAAATTTGTTTTTTTATTAGGCACCAGGATTCTATTTTAGATATCCCTATTAAATTTCCAATGAAGGTAATTCCCCCCTCCCCTTTCTCATACTACACCAAAACCCTCTCTATAATGTGAATGAACTAATAACTCAGATATTAATATAACCCTATAATCTTTACACAAGATAACACAAAAATATTATATAACTATATCATGACCTCATAAATAATAAATCTAAAAATAATATTGTGTTAGCATCAACAGTCGAATTTATCCAGAAGTTCACTAAAAGAAGATAATTACAAGGTTTAAGTAAATGACACATTGTAAATCTTTTTTTTTATTCCTTTTTCTTTTTATGAGCATATTGAATAAAAGTGAAATAAGAAAAAAAAATTATGTCATCATAGCAAAATTATTTTCTGGATTCATTAACCAATATAAATAAATAGCTCTTTACGTCCATTAAAATATGTTTTTTTTTCTCCTGGTTTATGTAAGACAAGAGTACTCTATAAAGTTATTTCAATAGGCATATAAGTTCAAAAATTTGATTTCTTACTGGTAAGATTGTTTCATGGAATCATTCCTTGGTAATACATAACATCCTCAGATTTTCTTCATGGTAGGTCCATTAGGTTCCAGTTTTGCCATGAGGCTTTTATTTTTGGTGTGTGGTGACTTCACTCTTCTAAATAATCGTAAGTAGATTCAAGGGAATGGAACGATTGGCAATGTACAGGCATCCTAGCCATCCATCTGAATGTCAGTGGCTATCGAGAGATAGTTGAACATCTTGTCAAAAATCTGAAGAATAAAAGACCTTTCTTTATTTATGTCCATTCCTTTTATATCCTCATGAAAACTCATTACGCATGTGTACATTGAACACCACCTGCATTCATTCTTCAAAACTTTTATCTTTTCCTATATTTTTGTTCTCAAAGTTCTCTTTTTTTTATCTTTATACCTTACCATGGCCATATTTAATCACCAATTTCTGCTTTGTATAACTTCTATCAATATTACAATCAGTATTCACTTTTATTATTTAACTTGCTCTTTTTTAAATGAATGAAAATAAAAATAAAAACAATGTATATTGCCTCAAAGAAAATTTTTTTTTAAATTTTAATCTGATAAAATATTTATTTTATACAGTAATTTGTATCTATATCAAACATATTTTTATTTTATTTTTCTTTTTTTTAATACTCATCTCAGCAAAATCTTCAAATTCAACTGCTAACACTTGCACAGTTGAAATATATTGGCAAAGAATCAAACTGACCATAATGAATGAGGTATAATTAAATACATTTTGATGGGTGCTCAGCAATATGTTTATAAATGCAACAGAATCTAAATGCACTTACAGTATTAAAGTGGTCAACCTTGAGCTCAAGGTCCATGAGCCAGATCTCAGCTGTTACTTCTAGTGTTTGCATTTGTTATAAATGTCCGTAATAAATTATCTGATTATTTTAATTTCTCAGTGGGATATAATATTCACAAATTATAAAATAAAAAAAAATTAATGTATGTAGATTAATATTCAAAAAATATGTATATTTTAGTATTTTAACATAATATGACCTTTTTTGAAAGAGTTTTTAAAGAACTGAAGACAATAGCCAAATAGAACCAAATGAGCATTATACATCATGTGGAATTATTTTATCCATTAAGCATCATAAATTATTTTATTCATTAAATGAGTTTATTATATGTTTTGTATATATTTAAGAAAAATAAGTTTTCTTACCTCGACTCTATATATTGCTTTTGCTTTCACCTAATAAAAAATAAGCACATAAAAAACATTAAATACAGAAGTAAACATAAACAATATTATTGCCATATATAAAAATTGTAATAAAAATATCATATATAACAGCTATTATAGAAAAAATATAATAAGTATACATTAAATTCTTTTTTAGCACATGGATTTATGGCCTTATCAAATGTTAAAGATCTGTTTAAATCATTAATTTATGAATGCATACAGAGCACCAATCAATAATGCATAATAAAATTTAAAATAACAATAATAAATAAAATAAAACATGAATAGAATAAATTTTTGATACAGCAATCCACATCATTGAAATCGTATATTGGTTGAAACAAATTAACTATTCAACATAACAATAGACAGAATAAAGAAAAAAAACAACTAATATTACTTTATACTTTATTATACAATTTTGCATTCATTTTTAAATAACCAGTTATTAACTAAACTTGTTAAAGTTTTATAAATATTCACATAATTATCTATGTTAAAAGAAAAAAAAAATCAGTTGACTACTTGGTAAAAAGAATTTATTAAACTCAGGCTGGCATTTAAGCACTCAAACATCAAATAATCTTGCAATTGAATATAGCAGTAAGGAAAGCAAGTAAGAATAACATATTTGTTTCATCCTTATCAAAAATTTTAATGATCTGAAATTCAGACCACTAAGGCTGACTACTCCAGTGCAAATGCCATGCTCAGAAAGCAGTTATGAGAGGAACTGAATTATCACATTGATTTGCCATTGGATGCAGAAGTCATATTGAAAATTTATAAAATTCAAAAGTGTCATCTAATTTAGAAAATGTTAAAACTCCTTCTAACAAAACCATCTAAACTTTTTACATGACCCTTCAATTTACATACACATATATACAAATAAACAACAATGCCACATAGGTCATTAAATAAAATATATTCAAATCTTTATCTGATATCTGCAGCATTTTAAAACTTTTTGGAACATTACAAAATTATAAATATTGGCCAACCTTACAAATTTCTATAGTGGGTTTTGCCTTCATCACGGTGCCCTAAAATCACCTGACATTCTCTTTACATAACATTATCATTACTTAAATTCCATGTGACACTTAATAAGGATAGGATCTAAAACACATAACATGCCAACAACCATCCATCTTTCATCAGTATGATAACATTCTAAAATTTAAAAAATCCTCTGGATGATTCATGAAGATTTGATGTTGGTTCACTCATATATACACCCACATTATGTACATATCTAGTAAATTTTACCATTCTAATGCAATTTTAAATTTTATACCAGCAATTATTATCTAATGCAAAATAAATAAAATGATTTCTCATATATGACTTTGTTGCATCTTAGCTTCATTGGGAATGTTAAATGTCCAATTATCTATCGACCATATCAGAGTAATTTTTTTATATTAACAGACTCATCTGAAATATTTTATTTTTAGTGTTAATATTATATTACAAGATAAACATTTTTCCAGTTCTGTTCAAAAATTTCATATAATGTTAAACATCCATCACTCAAATCAAAAGCAATTATAATCTCATTTCAAACATGGATATGTGGTTATATGCAATAATTGCAAGTGACATGTACATCTTTATTGAAAACTCTCATTTTCATCTAACATAAACAGACTGATCTGTTAAACTATATGTACATTTCAGTTATAACCTCATCTATTACAACAGGATCGTGTATACTTCAATACAAACACATTCATCCATAATAGTTTATTTTTACAATGTGAATATTTTATCAAAAATTACACTTTTGTAGTTGTATTTGAACTTGACATGTAGTATGAAACACTAACTGTGAGAGGAAAAAGTATGAAAATTGTTTAGACAATAGTATTAAAAACAGGGAACAAAATAATTGTGCAAATTTGCTTTCAAAAATTTGTAAAAACAATTAGTTTAAAATAAAAAAAAGACTGAAAAACGATCGATATTTTGAACTTTGAGATACAAACAAAGAAAAATAAAGTCTGTTAGTTATAATTTTTTGATAACATTACAATTGGAAAATGAGAAAAACTTAGAAATTAAAAAAAAAAAAAACATTGTTGATTGAAATTTGAATTTATAACTGTTTTTTTAACCTTAATCAACAACCGAAATACTAATGCAAGTGCAATAAAGTAATTGTTTTTTTGGGAAAAATATCAAGCTGCAAACCATAGAATGAATATTTTTACTGAAAGAGACAAGTAACACGAATGTCCTGAAGGAAAGTTAAAATGGTCCAATTGCTATTTTGTTGGTACATTTTCCACAGAAAATCTAGTTGAGACTGTAAATGATTTAGCGATCAGCTTTCTATTCTGCAGAAATATAGAAAGAAAGACTGACAATTGCAATAAGTTGATTCCTCCTTTACATTTTATGAACAGTTTATGTAGCTGGAGGAATTATTTCTGCATCCATAATGAAAACACTGAAATGTGAACTAAACATTTTCTGTCATATTAATTTTCCCACAGAAAAGTTGATTTTTCGATATGCATTTCCAACAAAACATTTTCACAGAATATTCACAGAACCTATTGCTACTACATGTCTTTTCTTTGTTAAAAAAAAAAATTTCTCAATTAGTTTGTTACAATTGAAAGATCGTTTAGCATATAATGTTGATTACAGTCATTGTTTAGTTAATGCTTTTTTTCCCCATATGTCATAGCATTGGCCGGAAGGTGAACCCACAACCATCTGCAAACAACTACTTGCCTGCAAGGCTGCTGCGATGACCTCTCGGCTAACAATGTTTACAAAGGGAGGAATAAAAACTCCAATAAATAAATAAATGCTAACCAAAAATCTTCAATCATGTTGTTACACTTGCACTCTCATCTATCAACGTTAGTATTCTTTTTATTAAAGTCTCCATAATAGTTACATTATTTTTCTTTATCTCTGTTTGGAAATGCAAACCCAAATATAAACATTCTTCGATAAATGTATTGGTAACTAATGTGGAAATGATGCTGAAACATTGTTACATACATCCCTTGATATCTTGAGTAATGGTTCAGTGTGGCAGTGGCTCCCTTGGTATGTAAAAAGGCATAAAACATATAATAAAATGTGGAATTAAAAGTATACATAGGTATAGATTTTTAGTTGATGTATTTAACCAGCTCCTACTTATGCATCTGAGTATTGATGACTTGATAGAAGATAATCACAGATTTTTTGTATCACTCACTAATGTATGGAAAGACATATATTAGCAGTAACAAAAAGTAATTGAAAATGAATACATGAGTGAGAGAGCAAACAGATGTAATTGTAATTATTGAAAATATCAAGAGATTGCAATAGAGCTGGGGTGGACATATTTCTAGATGGGTGATAATAGATGGACAATAGAAACTTGAAATTGGATCCAAAAAGATGTAAAATATCTAGAAAGAGAAGTTATGTTAGATCAGTGGATGAAATAAGAAAGTGTGATGATGCTATGTGGAAAAAAGATGTGGGTCAAGTGGATTAATATTGCAAAGATCATCATTCGATTATGGTTGAACATGATGATCACAGTGTAATATATTGGAATTTTACACACACACACACAATATATATATTCATAATATAATGATTTTCAATTTGAATCTATTATATTTTGTGATTTCTATTGAATACAGTAATTTATAATTACATAAAACTATGATGAAATAATTCAAAAGTTTTTAAAAGTTTTTCAAGTGTTTTATAGATGATCTAAATAATTTCAAAGCAATAATTATTAAAATGATAATCAAATAAATTAATTCAGAATTAGTAGAAATAAACTATTTTGTAAAGAGATTTTAAACTTATATTTAGAGGAGAACGATTAAAACCGCTCATGAAGTCAATAAAATAACAGATGTTTAATGTTATTTTCACAACTTTAAAAACCATAGTACAACAACTTTATAAAATCAATGGACAGTATATTGCTGAAAAACAAAAGCTTCTTAATCCTGTTTTTTCCCTTCTTTTTATAGAGATCATCACATTGACTGTAAAAATCCATAAAAGTCGTAAATTAAAGAGAAATGGCAGCATTGATTTATTGTGTGTATTTTTCTCTTCTTTTTATAGAGGTCAGAATCTTGAATGTAAAAATCTAAGAGATTTAGATGGATGGGCAGCAGAAATGGTGATGAACTTGGGAAATAGGGCAAATTTAAATCTATTATTATATTTGAATAAAATGGTACAGAAGACAGAATTTCCAGATAGCTGGAATAATACAAAAGTGAGGCTATTATTTAAAGAAAAAGGTAAGGACCATAAAAAGTTAAATAATTATAGACTGGTAGGGAAGTAACATCAGTGTTGTATAAAGTTTTTGTATATATGATGGCTGGAAGAGTGGCAAAATGGATGGAAGAAAATAATATAGTGAGAAAAATGCAAGATTTTAGAATGGATAGGTATATAGAAGATAGTTTATTTATAGTCATACAATTTATAGATATGAGTAGGAATATAGGTAGGCAATTATATAGGGTCTTGATAGATATAGTGAAGGCATCTTACAGAGTGAATAGAAATATATTATGGGTAAGTTTAATAAATTTAGGAAAATGGAGTTTTAGTGGATCTTATTAAGAGATTGCATGAAAACAATTATTATAGTATCAGGAAATATAGAATCAATTAGAGTTAAAAATGGTGTCCTACATCACCTACTTTGTCTTTGTTATATTTGAAAGAAATGGCAAGATCAATACAAAGATTAGGAAGAGGGGTAGAAATACCATTAGTAGATGGCAAGGGGTATATACATTATCAGGTCTTTTATTTGCTGATGATATTTTCTTATGTACAGAAAATAGGGAAGATATGAAAGCTGTGCAGAAGACTTGTACAGGGATGGATAAAGAGATAGGGATCAAATTTACTGAAGAAAAATCAAAAGTAATGATGGTAAATGGTGGGAAAAGAGAAGAACATTTTTCTTGGGGGATACAAAGTTAAATGTGGTGAATATGTATGACTATTTGGGAATTGTTTTAAGTAATCAGAGGTACTGCTTGGACAAAAAAAAAAGAAAAAAAATAGATAAATGAAGCCAAGCAAAGAAAAGGAGTAATAAAAAACTAACAGTATTTTTATATAATAAATATAATGTAGCAAGAATTGTATGAAAGAGAGTGACAATAGTGGGGTTAACCTAAGGTTATGATGTGTTATGTGCTAGCAAAAGGTGTTATGAGAAAAAGTACAAAGAGAAGTAGAAATATATGCCTTTGATGCAGATGTGTGGATGGAAAAGGAGGCAATTCAAGAAAAAAATGGGATTATCAAGTTTTTATAGGAGAGATGCAAAAAGCAAAATGAAAATGTTATATAGATTATAATTTATGGGTAGTATGAGAATAGCAAAAATAGTATTTCATTGGGTTATGAGTAAAGGGTAAGCAGCAAGATGGGTGAGAAAGGTAATATGGTATGCAGAAAATTTGGATAAAAAACTTTAGGTCAATATCTTGTACAGAGAGAGGGTGGGATAGATGTGTTTGGAGGATTGTTGAGTGTTATAATGGCAAAGACTGGGATAGAAGAATAGATATATTAATAAAAAATAGGGAGCTGGAGAATTAGTATAGAGAGAAAAAAAAGCTTAAATATATATAGAAGTAAACAGAATATTGAATGTGAGTTAATTTATGATAATACACGGAAAATGGTTTACTGTTTAAGGCTTAAACAGATTTGCTAGCAACAAGGTAACATACACATAAATGGAGAAATGTGGGTGATTTAGTCTGCAGGCTATTTAAGGAAGGTATGGAAAATATGAGGCATTTTGTAATAGCATGTAAATGCTTATAAGAAGAATGGGTACAAATAATAAAGTTGTGGGAGAATAAATATAGACCAAGTGATTATACAGAAAGTGGGTTATTGGTTTTATGCTGAGATTGGAAAAAGATAAGGGGAATATATATTCAAAGGCAATGGAGTAGACAAAGATGATATTGTGAAAATGGCATAGAGCAGAATACAAAAGAATATGGAAAAAAATTTAGGGTGGGGGAATGGAAAGATATGTTAAGGTAACTACTAACAGGTTTTTCTTGGGGCATATTGGTAGGAGATTCTTGATTTTGATAAAGGAATAACCATATCACATCACATGTACAAATTAAAAAAACAAAAGACTGAAATATAAGGTTTGATTATATAAAGAATTAAATAATATATATAAACTTGTTTTAATAAATTATTTATCTTCAAATTTATATGTAACATTTTATATAAATATTGAAGTAATAAAAATGTTTCATTAATATTTTATTGTATAACTTGTTGTATGAAGTTTCCATTTTAAAATTATAAAGAAATCATTAAATTGATAAACAATTAAAACGATTTGTTTTATAAAGATCATGTTAGTTAAGACTATCCAACATCATTAAAAAAAGATAAACTATACTTTTCTAAATGAAAAATTAGTTTACAATGCTTTCTTTTAATTTTTGATAATCCCCCACCCCCTCAAAAAAAAAAAAAGCTAACAAACTTCAATCATAACTTTTATTTTTAATTTTTATCATAAAAATTAATAGAAAAAAACCCCTAAAATAATATAATAGTATATCAAAAATAAATTTACATCATTAAGGTAACACTTATTTTGTTAGTACTTTTTATGCAAAAGCTAACATTGGTGCTTGTTTAATTCATATTTTTTGTTAATTTATGGTTTTAATTAAATATATTATTTGACATATCATCATGTAATCTAATTATTGCTGTAAACTCTGACAATATCTTAAGTTTATATCTTGATATTACTAAGCTTTAATAATTGTAGAAATGCTTATAAACCAATGACTTTTGCAGCATAATGTCAAACCATATTTATTGATCTTTTTTATAACTTATCTAATTACTAGAATGTGATCTATTACCCTAAAACTGCTTTTAAATCCAGCTTCTTCTTTAAGTTAATTAGAATCCAAACTTCACTGTAGATGGGTTATAATTATTTTGGTAAATATTTATTGTATGAAACTGATAAAAATAGATAGATCTGTAATTTTTAATATTTTCTTTACCATATATTTTTCGTAAACATCAATGCTACTATTGCATTCTTCAAATCATTTAGTTCAACTTTATCATTTAGATATTTTGTATATAACTTTACCAACAATTTTTCTATTGCATCACAACTGTATGTCTCATTTTATTTAAAATGCTGGGCATATTACTAATCGTAATTATTTATATAACTCTTCCATTTATTTCAATATCTCTCTTTTTTTAAAATAATAGTTCTATCTTTTCTTCTTATTGTTGAAACAATTTTCATTCTAATACCAAAATGTTAGATTGAAATATTAAGAATGATATACTATATTACCTCAACAATTCACAAAAAGAGGAGAATAAAAGCTAAAAAATGTCAATGCATTTGCAGTATTATTTAAATCATACTTTTTAATAGTTATTAAAAATCAATAATTTTTATTATATTAGAATAATTATCTGAAAGGGCTAAAAATAAGCATTAGAAAACATTGCCTTTTAATTCATTTAACCAGACAATAGAATAATGTTCAAGATATGACATTTCATCATTACATATTAGTCAATCATTGATTTACTATGAAAGGCAGTTTATTATAGAGTTTCAACACTTTAAGTTTATTCAACATCAACAGATGAATAAATCAAATGAGAAGAAATGGATTTTTAAAATATGATTTTTATTAGGAATTTACGTTTTTCTTTTCAAAGAGGTATTTATTTCCAATATAAAAGATGCATTGCATCAGAAATAGCATCAATATTTTTTTTGACAGTACAATAGATACTAAGTAAGGTAGTATGAGCATTCAAGTTTTTAAACTATTGGAAAAGTTTTAGAAATCTGTAGCACATATTTGAGTGTTGAATCATCTATAGAATAGAAAAAAAACATCACTCAGATAGCTTTGATCAGAAAAATAGACTTCAAAAAAATTTAATATTTAATCCATCATGATATAATTTGCAATAATCTTCTAAATGTAATTTGACTGCAGTTAATATTTAAAAACGATAATATTTAAATAAGTCCTGACATTTGAAAAAAAAAATGCTGTTAGTTGCTTAAAGAGTTATATGACATTGGTTCACCCTTTAAATTGATTATACTGACTTTCACTTCACTCATCTAATTCCATAACATTTAGTTCTGAATCTAAGTTTGCTACTTTAGATAAATAATATTATGTTGATCATTAATATTTATGGTAGATTAAATCTTTATTGGTTGTCAAAAAAAAACAACAACTTCAAATTATTAAAGATCTCAAAAAACAATGGATTAATTTGTCATATTCTACTTTCACTTCTTGTTGTTTTTCCATATATAAAAAAAATAGAAAAAATAAATTTTAATTCAGCAATACATTTATTATGTTTAGAACTGAAGCTTGAAAAAAAACTATCTCTTTCTTTCACACACACAGAGAGATAAAAAAGAGAGAGGAATAAACGACAAATAGTTCTTTCGTGAAATCTTGAATTTAGGGATTGAATAAAGTTAATGAATTCTAAGTACAGGCATTCAAGATAAAATTTTGATTAACATTAATTTATGTTATGGAAGTGGTCAGAAAATAATCATATGAAATAAGATGAATTAATAATGAGAAAAAATATTACAATCAAGTATACATGCAATGATAATAACCTGCCATATATTCAAAGTCTACTAGCTTATTTTATAGATAGTAGGACTTTAATATATGATTAGAATAATCCAAATATAAAACATCTTTCACAGACCAAAAACAAAATGAAACACATTTTTATAAAATGTGTAAGTACATATAGATTATAGGTGAATCAGTATGAGTTAGTAGCCATGACAAATAATGTTAAGGCAAGTCATATTATAATCAAAAACTTTTATATTATCATATGTGTGATTTACTTTTTTTTTTTCTTTCTCATATGTCATAGCATCGGCCGGGACGCGAACCCACAACCGTCTGCAACCAACTACTTGCTTGCAAGGCAGATGCGATGACCTCTCGGCTAACAACAATTTACTTATTTTGAGTGCACAAGTCATATGGTTTTCTATATAAGATATAGTATATTTATGTACTGATTAAAATGTATATTGTAAATTACAAACTTTTTCTGAGACTTTTCTAACATGAATTTCAAGAGATCTACAAAAAAAAAATAATAATAAGTTAGTGATGTATAAAAAATTAGTAAATTATTAATGAAAGTAGAATTTCTATAGCAGCAGAGTCAGGTATTTTTACAATTATTAATAATGACAGTATGATCATAGTTAAATGTTCTTAAAGTATATTACTGAAGAGCAGTGTATTTGGGAAAAAGTATTTATAAAAATCATGTTAAGCTTATGATGAAAAAGGTTTCTCATGTTAGGCTATTTGTACTTGAGCAATATAAACATAATGCTGGAAAAGTTGAAAAAAAGACAGGTGGGTGAGACAACAAACCAAGGATTTCTATGCTGCTAGTTTTATGGAACATATAATGTTAGAGAGGATAAGAATTGTTTACACTTCACAAAAATAAGCAATTTCTTTATTGAAAATTTTAAACATTTTAAGAATTTTATCTGACAAGTTGGTTATACATATATATGCATATGATTTGGTTTCCCTTTATTGAAAATATTTGCACACTCAAATAAGAGATTAATCTCAAGTAAATAATTGATTAATTAATTATGTGAATTTCATGACAAAATGCACTTAAAATATTATTTTTAAAATACAATAGATAATTTACCTTTTGTTGAATCTGTATAAAAACACAATTTGAGAACAAATTGAATTATTTGATAAGAATTATTTGTAATTAAAATTAATGTTAATTACATTTGAAGTATTAATTAATTAGAAATAATAAATAAGTAATTAAATAAGAAGTTTTAATTGAAAACATCAGTTGATTTTGCATCACTGTGAATCTATAAAGAAATATTTTGCTGTTAAAAAAGGAAGCTCGTATTCTGATTTGATTTTGAAATAAAATAAAGTCATGGAGACAAAATATAATAGAAGAGAGCAGCAACCAAAAGCTTAAAAGCAGCAGACAGCTCATTTTTCGAATTATCTCTAATTAAAGAGAGAGCAAGAAAGCCAGGCAATCAATGTCTTTAATTATTATACACTTTACCAGCATTTTAGTATTGGGTGTTACGAATTACTCGAGTTTCCTAAATAAAAAGAAGACTAGTACAGATAGACTATCATTAATCCAAAATACTTGAATTTGTGAATTTTTTGGGTTTGATTAGTGATAAACAATTCAACAATAATTATAAGCCCAAACTTTGCAAACAATTTATATAAACACTTTTTACTATCTATAGTTTTGTAGGTACTATATATATATGTAAATACTTTTTGTATATTGCATAAATTTGTTTTAGTAATTACAACATACTTTAAAATGCAGAATAAACTTATATTTATATAAGCACAAAATTTTTATATAGAAGCAATTAAAACAAGGAATCAAAACAATAGTTAGTTATTTTGTTATAATAGTTTTCAGATTAGAAGATTTTGGATTAATAGTTAACTACTTATATATTTTCTCTTTGTTTAAATTTTGCAAGCAGAAATTAATATATTTAAAATTTTATCTCGTTATAAAAATTCACAAATAAAATAGCATTTTTGAAGTTTCTGAAGTAATAATGTAAAAAGTGGGCAGCCTTAATTAAATAATAAATGAATTTGCAATGAGTATAAAATAATAATACACAAAGTGGATTAAGAGAATTTATTTTTAAAATTTTTAGTTAATTTTTATAAAAATTCATTTGGAAATTAAATGATGAAAAAAAATCACAGTTATATTTAAGATTTAACTGAACAAAATATAACAATGTAGATATTTTCAAACATTTTGCATGACTAAAAGTTATTTTGATAAGTTTAAAAAATTAGAATAATAGAAACAAATTTCTTTTTTTTAAAACAAACTTATTAATTTCATACACCACATAACCACCGTTTCTTATGCTTGCTCATAACTATTATTAAAACAGGCAAAACTCTCCATACAGTAGTGTCACTCAGTGCAAGCCAGAGTAATCAATGGATGACAGAAGGCTTGTGCATAAAATCCCTATCTAGTGCCTACTCATCCAATATTCCCAGACTAGTTTCTGGCTTGTAGCCTTCATCAGTGAGGAGTCTTAAATCTGAGGGTGTATCTGAGAGTGCTCTCAGATCCAAGGCTCCACACTGATGAAGGCTACAAGCCAGAAACTAGTTTGGAAATATTGGATGAGTAGGCACTAGATAGGGATTTTATGCACAAGCCTTCTGGCATCCATTGATTACTCTGACTTGCATTGAGTGGCACTAGTGTATGGACAGTTTTGCCTGTTTTAAGTTTTCATACATTTCAATTTAGAATATAATTAAAGTTAAAGAGAGAACATATTACAATTGACAATTGGGAGAGAATTTTCGAGATTAAGAATCCATCTGTGAGGCAGAATTATTATTTTTTATGCTTTCAGCTGCAGCAATTTTATGAGAATGTTTCTACCTTTTCTTGTAAGGTGAATCAGTTGGTGACTCATTCTATTTCATTACTATTGATGCAAACTATGTTCCAATTAGAGTAGATTACTGGAGCAGAATTGGTTCCCTAGTAGTAGATTGGCTCACATTATTGTGTTACTAAACTCTTACCATGGAGTTTTTAAATCCTCTGTGATATTCTGTTCTGGTTAAGAAGTTACCTTTGTGTTAGATATATACACATTATTGAATGATATATGATGTATTATAATTGTTGCATAAGCAGAAGCTAAGTGTTAGAACTTAAGCACTTATGATAATCTAATATTATTTAGATAACAAATATCAAAAAGTGAATAATTAGATAGACAGAAAGTCAAGTGATATTTGAGTACTACTAGTGTAGAGTTGCATTTCAATCAAAAATATTTGGTTCAGAAGACTGCTGCTCTACTACCAAGCTAGGTTGTATAGAGCTAAAAATAATCAAATAATCAGTTTCTCAGAAACTCATGTGTCATTCAAGGATCAAAGTGACAGAAAATTTAGCTCTGAAGTTAATCATAAAATCAGAAGCTAGTTAAGTGAATTAAATGATTGAAAAAAAAAAAAATCTGAGAATTATATCTGATATTTAACTGAATGAAAGTTTAAAAATTGACATAATTTCAGGTATTTTATGCAATTAAAAATTAAACTAGTGACTGAATCCTATATCTGTGATATAATGTCTATAAAGTAATTAAAAGTATGGAATATGTGTTTTATAAGAAAATCATAGTTTGAATATTAGACAATATGTGTAATTTTTGTTGTTGTGAAACTTTAACAAATCAAACTGCAATTGATTTAAAAAACTTTATATATATATGTTGTTATACATTTTTATAGTTTACACATATAGAAAAATACTAAGCATTTATATGTGAATGTGATTTTTTAAAAATATAACTATTGATATATTATTGAAACAACTTATTTCTTTTTCTTGTTACAATTGTATTAGAACTTGGAATAATCCTTACATTAGTTGTTTAATTTAAGATGAACTTTTTGAGTTGACAGTAAATAGCTCAGGATTTGAATAATCATAACAAAATAGTTCATATGCTAATGAAAACATGTATTTGGCTATATAACAATTGCAAATGGTAACAAACCTATCACTGTCAATGAAGACTATTTTGAGAAATGGATGACTTTTACGATCATATTTTACATTTTTTATAATCATTTGTAAACTATTTATTTATTTATCATTATTAGTATTGCCTTGCACAAACATATAAAGCAGAAATATGACCAAAAGACTACTAACTTATAATAGGTTTATTAACCTATTATATTTTAATAATCATTGGATGAAGCATTCGTGTTTGTATAGGTGAATAAACTGTTATGTTTAATAGACTACATCATAAAAGAATTCAAAGCATCATAAAGTAGTTTTTGCCAATATGTTTAAAATTTAACTTTCATCAAATCTAAAAATGTTTTTTTTTTTTTTTAAAAATAAAAGTGAACGTTCTTAATTGAAAAAAAAAAAACAAAACAAAAAACAACAACAATGTTTTTCAAGAAGAAATGTTTTTTTTTTTTTAAAAAAATTTTTTTAAAATAAAACTATCTATCTCCTACATCACATAGAAATTCCTGTGCATATCAATGATTAGAATGCAATTTAAATACAAGGATAAATTTAATTAAAACAACAACAACAACACTTTATTAACTAACAAAATAATATACAACAACAACATAATTTTTAAAGAAAAAAAAAGAAGCCCAACAATATATAAATAAAATATTCAAGATTTAAATTCTCTATTTTAAATTCTTAACTATTTTTACAAAAATTCAAACTTCATTTATATTTTTCCGAATAATTAACTATTTAACAGTAATTTTTATTCATTGTTTCCTTTCATCTCTAGGAATTGACAGATTTACCAGTGACCCTATTGTGCAAGAATTGAGTCACTAACATGTTTAATTTATGGTAATACTGTAATCATCTATGCCATGGGTGGGCAAGTGTTTTGGCTCGAGGGTCAAAGAGGTTGGCGGAGGGCTGCATCAGGAATCACTTTGTGGAAGCGAAGGTTAGCAGAGGCCACCTGTTTTTTTTCATGACACAATAAACACGCTGCTTTATTACCTGTATTACCAAAGAAATATTTGTTTGTCCATTCTTCATTAAACACATGACATTCATCACTGATTTTACATTTTTTCGGAAGGTTCATAGTTTTACTAAAGTTGGAAATATATATATTTGCTAATGCAAAGACAAAATTGAAATTAATCAGATCAACTGGAAAAGCACTGCACATCGTATCTACACTGCACATGTGTATTGACGTGGCCATCCTAGTGAAAAATACGAGATGATTCTTTGGCCATGCATGGGAAGGAAATCTTAGTTCAAGGTGGATTTTCCTGATTGTCTTGGCAAGCTGCATAAAAACTCTTAGTTGGCCGCATGCAGCCCATGGACCATTATTTTCCCACCCCTGATCTATGCTATTCTGTCAAAGGCAATATTTAGCAAAAATTTTATATATATGATTCCTCAATTTTTTTTAATAACAAGGTTTGCAAATATGATGGATTATCACATTATGTTAAATTATGGGAAATTTGTCATTATCGTTGAAGTAATTTCCTATCTATTCTATATTCTCATGTTTTTCTAGCTGAGCATAATCATGCATGTATTAGTGAACATAAGTGGAAAAACAGAAAAATATTAGGTAGAAAAGAAAAAGTAAAAATAAATAATAATAAAAAGCTATTCACATACCAATGGTAAATAAATTCGTAAGTCAACTTATTGAGAAAATCTATAATGTTTGGAAACCATTCGTTAATCTTGCTTTAAAAAAAAATTTTTTTTTTTTAAATTATGGGTTTCTTATAAATGTATAAAATTTCACAAACATTAGCTTCTGGAAAAATAGCCTAATTGTCTAAAGCATTATTTTAAATTCATGAATCTAAAAATTATGTGTTCATTTTCTGGGCTCAACTATCATTAATCAGACCAAGAAGAAAGGAGAATGTTATTCAAAAATTTGGATTCTATACTAATGTGTATATTATTAACAGTTGAATGTATTTGTAAAAACAGAAATAAAATTTGATTTTTTTAACAAAATGTTTAACAATTCAATTAGATGATGGAAATATTCCAACAAATTTCACCATATGAATGAAACCTTTGAACAAACATTATAATACTTAAAAGTAATTATAAAACAAAAATAAACACAATCACATACAATGAAAAAATCACAAACTCAAACCCTAATGATCATACAGTATTACATAGAAATTGACATTTTAATTAAATTATAAGCATTTATTTATTTCATCATTCTTTTCATTGACTTTTTTCATCTGAAAATATTTCAATCAAAATATCTCATGTTTTTTGGCTACTTTCGCATCTGCAATGGAAGCAACAACCCATTGTATTTATCATACTTCAGAACAATTTATTATAAACTCAATAATAGAAATTAGATGTTATGCTATTCAAATTCCTAGATTAATCGCTGGATATTGACCTTGGTCAATGAAGTGTGTGTTGCATCCACACATCTAGCAGTTGTGTTCATTTCTTTTATACTATTCAAACAAACACTATGAAAAAAATTACGTAACAATGGTGATATATTTCATTGATTTCAAGTGAGTATATTTTGTTATTTGAATATCAACAATGTGTGGTATTTTTTTATATTTATGCATATTTGTTCTAAATTATAAGATTTCTTGAATCTGTAGTTCAGGAAATATTACTGTCTTATTATGGGTAACTTTTCTGTCAATAGTTCTGTTAATATAGTTTAATTTTAATCATATATTTAAATCTATAGGATTAATATAATTTCAAACAAACTATTATAAAGCTGATTAAAAAGACTTGATTTTATTAATATCTATAAATATTTCTGAAATTCAAATCATTCTTTTGTAAAAAAAATATTTGCATGGATTATTTAAGAGTTAAAGTTTTAGATTATGAATCTATTTAATGAGAAAAATGTTAAACAGAAATAGACATTGGAATTATCTTATTGAAGATACAGAAGAATTGGGCTATATTTTGACTAATCTTAATAAATTCAACACAGGAAGTAATCATCAATTAGCCAAATGTAAAATACATGTTAATGCAAAACTCGAGAAACAAAAATTATTAAGAAAAACAATACTCACATTTGACATTCCTAATCTTCTTAGTGCATCATTTTTATACATTTTCATATTCCTTCTTTTCTTCATAAATTGTCTTGTCTTAGTAGAAATTTTACTGGTCAATTGCTCTTTTTTTTAACCTGCTATGTTTGTTGCAGTTTTTAAAAGTGTATCATTTATCTTCCTTTTAATTGTATTCAAATCTGAATCATGTTCAAAATCTGTTAGTATTTGAAAACAATTTGCAAGTTCTATAGAATCATGTTCAAAATCTGTTAGTATTTGAACATGATTCAGATTTGAATACAATCAAAAGGAAGATAAATGATACACTTTTAAAAACTGCAACAAACATAGCAGGTTAAAAAAAAGAGCAATTGACCAGTAAAATTTCTACTAAGACAAGACAATTTATGAAGAAAAGAAGGAATGTGAAAATGTATAAAAATGATGCACTAAGAATGATTGAATACCTCAACTTTTGTAAAACAGTGTAAAAAAGAGTAGATAGTGATATAAGAAAGTATAATTGTGAATTAGCTATAGAAGAGAATGAGACTAAGAATGCAAAATTCCTCTTGGTATTTGTAGAAAACTTAATTCTGTAATGAGAAAAAAAATATAAAACTATTACTAAAGATAGAAATGACATCATGGAATGTGTAGAAGGATTCTTTCAAGAATTATATAGCAATAAAGAACATGGAAAAGTATCTCATACAATTACCATAGATTTTAAATGAAAAAATGAGACATATAATTAAATTTATGAAGAAGGGAAAAGCTCCAGGAAATGTACCAGATGATTGGAAAAATGCAGTATTAATATATATTAAAAATTACAGACCTATCAAATCTTTTATCAGTTCTATTCAAAATTTTTCCCAGAATAATTACAACTTGTCAACAGTGAACATTGGATTTAACCAATCAAAAAAACAAAACAAAAAACAAACAAGCTGGTTTAGAAGTGATTTTAGTACAGTGGATCATATCCAAATACTGAGAGAAGTTATAGAAAGGATCAATAAATATGAGTTGCCATTATGATTTGGATTTGTAGATTATGAAAAAAACATTTGATTCTATAAGCATTTCTTCAGTGATTAAAGCATTGGATCATCAAAGTATAGATTCAGGATATTACCATATTCTGAGGAATATTTATAAAAATGCAATAGAATACATAATATTAAAAAGATTAACATTGAAAAGTTATGTATGAAAGAGTGACTCCATATCTCCAAAATTTTTTACAGCAGTGCTTCAAGAAGTATTTTGTGGATAAAAATGGGAATCTAAAGGAATAAAAGTAGATGGAGATTATTCAAATCATCTAGATTTTGCAGATGATGTAATTGTTTTTGCAAATAATGCTGTAGAACTTCAGGAAATGTTGCAGGAGTTATCAGATAAAAGTAGGAAAATAGGATTAAAGGTAAATGTTAAAAAGACTAAAGTAATATTCAATGGATTTTCTCAAAAGAAAAAATAAAGATTGATAATGATGAGTTAGAATAAGTTAACAACTACAAATACCTTGGTCAGATTATTATTACAGATGGAAACATAATAGATGAAATTAATCATAGAATTAAACTTTTTTGGAGTGTTTTTGGTAGAAATAATTTAATATTAAAAAGAAATATGCTTATGAGTTTGAAAAGGAAGATTTTTAATAAATCTGTTCTACCAGTTCTTACCCATGGATCTGACTGAGACTTGGATACTTACCAGAAGAGCAATACAGAGACTTCAGACTATTCAACAAAGTATAGAGATTATGCCTGTTAGGAATAATAATGAGAGATTGAAAATAAAATACATGGATCAGAGAACAAGCAGCTGTTACTGGTATCATTGAAAGAATTAACAGACTGGGTGGAGTTGGGCTGGACATATTGTTAAATGAAATAGTAACATATGGACTGTTGAAATCTTAAACCAGATTTTGAGACTACATGTGAGGTGGATGGATAAAATAAGGAAGTGTTCTGAGATGTTGTGGAGAAAAGAGCCTAGAGATTAAAGAAAATGAATTGAACTTAGAGAGAACCTTATTAGGCAATAGATCGATAATGGTTGAAAATGATGATGATTAATTTTTACACTGAATTCATATAAGATACACTTTTCATATGTTGGTTTACAAAGACCTATCTTTTTATAGAGTTGAGAAATTTATTATTGAAGTGAAATGAACCTTAATAATTATGTGAATGGCATTTCCCTTGAATAAACTACTTCCAGATCTTCTATTTGGTTTTTCATGCTCCTCAATAACACCTTTATTATTATAATAGTGCCATCCATTTATCTCATTGTTAATCATTCTCTCTTTCACCCAAAATCTTTTGAAAATTAACACTTTTTATACAGACTTTTCTAATGAATTAAAAAATAAAGAATATAAAAAGAGATTAACAAGAAATATTCTGTCATTGCTACTATCTAGCTGAAAGATTAAAATTAAATTATTGATAACATAAAAGTGAGAACATTAAAATGAATACTTTTTAATACCGGCATCTCCCCACCCCCCATATATTAAAAAAACTTGTAATAATTAATAGCTATTGACATTTGATAGGATAGCTAAATAAAGGAAAAAATCGCAATTAATGTACATTAATTAGTAGAGATTTCGCCAATAATTAATTGGCCAATAGATAGCCATCAATTTAGGTATCACCAATGCAATGTTAAATGGTTTCTTTTTAGTTGAAGATAATCATAGAAATATGTTGATCACAGCACCTATTATCCAATGATTAAATCAACATTTATATAAAGGTGTAATAGTAAATGAGCAACCATAAAGTTTTTTATTGCTTAATGCAGAAAAGTAAGCTAATTTATTTAAAAGTCAACTAACCTTTAAGAATTAAAAAGTTAGAGCTAAAAACAACAGTTGATGTCAGTCAATCAAACTGAAAAAAATTCATTAGTTAAGAACTAACCCAAGAATCTTTAGCTTTTGAGCTTTCCATTTTCAACTTTGGGTTAAATAGCTCAAGAAAAATAAATGATGACACTTGATTTGATAAAAAAATATATATATAAATAATAAAAGGAAGAGCAAAAATACTATAAAAATAGATAAATAAAAAAGATACCGGAAGATAGAATACAGTGATCCACTGATTCAACTGTCACAAAACTCATTGTTATTCCAGGGTACAAAAATATAAATATGTAATAAAAAAAAAGTTAGAGATTAATATAAAAATGAAATTTAAAGGTTCTAGTTTACATTTATGATACAAACAAGGATAAATAAATATTACACAATAATTTAACTAATTAATAATTAACATCTATTTGTTTAGCAAGATAACAATATAAAAAGTAATAGGGAAAATACACTTACAAATATGTGGCCCTAGAGGTTTACTAAATAATAATAAGGCCAATGTGGACTGTAAAAGTCCCTAGTTCCACTTTAAAATCTTTAGTAATGGAAATTCACTGGGTATTCCATTGTCCTCTTGCACACTTAAACTTCAGCCTTGCAGTTATCCTTAGTTTACAATATAATGCAACTCCCAAGTTGCAAATGTGAACATATATATATATTGTCTTCTTATGTTGAGCTTTTATCCTATTCCAGATCATTCCCAGGTAGCAATGCTATAATCTTTTGATTACCTTCATATACCATGGAAAATTTCTAGATTCAGATTAACAATTTACTTACTTATATTGATATTTCTATTTCTGGAATAAGAACAATTCTTTTAATTTTAATCAGCTTAGGTGATCTCTAAATATTTAGTTCTTTACAATTGAAACATATATATTTTTTATTAATGAAAATACCTAAGTACAATCTTCTCTTATCTGAAATATTTTGCCTAACTAATAAAATATATGACTTTTTGTTTACATTATTTAACTCACATAAATATTATTTAGTTTGCTTACAATATTTTTTATTTATTTCTCAACACAGCACATTGCAACTGATATGTGCTGTGTAGACAAAATATCACATTCTTGTCACAAATATTGTAAATGGCAGATCTCTTCACTAGTAAATAGTAATTGAAACTACAGGTGATAATTTAATATCATTTATTGTATAGTTTACATTTTATCATGATCAATTCTTATCATGAAAAGAATTTTAAAAAAGTAAATTATTACTTTTGTTGATTTGTTAATATGTATATTAAGTTTTAAAAATATTAGATATAAATTTAAAATGTCTTGAATTCTTCTAGCTGTTTTCTTTTAAAATTTGATCCAGTTTTTATTAGATATAAACATTGTATTGTATTTTACAATGAAATTTTAAAAATAATACTTTATATGTATGTACACATATATGTTTGTCTAGTGAATAGTATTTTATTATTTTTAAAAAAATGTTTTTATTAATATTTCATTGTATATATTACATAATTTTGAATTTATTATTTATACCATAGGTATATATTATGCTAAAAATGTCATACTCTCTATATATAGAATATATGTTTAAACATATATAGTTGTTTGATAGTATCGGGAAATTGTCATTCATTGAGAGAGATAGAAGCTTGGAACCAAATACCACAGATATGGAAGTTTCCCTATAATATGAAAAGCAAGTTATATAATCAAGCAAAAATAATAATAATGAAATTTGCTTTCACTACTGTAATGTCTTGTAGCATGTTAAATTTCATTTATTGAATTTTATTGCATAATTATCCTCCCTCACTCAATTTTTTTTAAATGCTAAATTTTACTAATAAAATGCTCCTTATTAAATACTTGAGTAAAAAAAAAAATGCCATAAACATAAAAAAAAATTTTCTTATCTTTTATGTCAATATGTAAGCGATTTAAATTTTGAGTTCTGACATAAACTTATTTACATAAAAGAAATTCATGGGAGAAAATCAATATAAAATCCACAGAGAAACAGCAATTAAACTAATCCATACATATGTGAGACATTCAGGTCGAGGATGATAGTTTAATTCTGGGAGAAAAAGATTCACATTCAAAGAAACTCTTAAAGGATTCATGTTCAAGGAATTGCTAAAAAGTTTGATCAGTATCTCTATGAGAAATCTTAGAAAATTTTTAAATATCTGAAAGCATCATCATAATAAGAAATCATTCGTAAGTGAATATAATTATTTTAAGTCTAAAAAAAATAGAAAAAAATACAAAGAATAATAAAGGAAAAAAAAACTGGAATCATAACTGAAATATGGAATTCAAGGATGAAAATATGGTTGTACAAACACATTCCCATAAATAAGGTTAATGCAAAGAGATGATTAATGGTCTGAGAAGCTCATAATAACTGTTATCTAAAATTATTTCAGATAGAGAAAACAAAGAGCAAATAGAAAAAAAATAATGAGAACTAATCTATATAAAATGTTAATCAATAATGATTATATAATATTTAAATACAAGTATATTATATATACTTTTAAGCTAGATGCAATTAGAGAGGATTTGAACTTGGACTTTCAAGCTTCCTTTAGTCGTCCACTCCATTACATACAACTGATACCCATGACCACATACATGTGAAAAAAATAAATGATCTCCAACATACATATTTCATGCTCCCTCATATATATATTGAAGTGGAAAATATATTACATATATTTTTGCTTCACTGTCTATTGATTCAAAACCTTGAATCAGAGGTTTAAACCCAGCTATATATGTGTTAAATCACTGGAGAGTGAAAGAACACAAGTTTTAAAACCCTCCTTTATTTTTGTACCTTCAAAAGTTAAACGTTTTATTATGATAAAAGGATATTTAATAATTTTAAGTCGGAAATATTTAAATTTCCATTCCCTTTATATAATCAGGTATGTGTGTTCAAGATTTGCAAAAATACATTATTGATAAAAATATATTTTTCGTTGTTAAATATTATGTATATTTATTTTATAGTTGCATATTTTATTTTATGATGCAATACCAAAGAAAGTTCTAGAGAGTAATTAAAATAACTCAGAAATGTATAAATAAAAGAATCTTCTAGGTTTTATTTAAAAAGGGTACTTAATAAATTAAAATCCCTTAGCAAACAAAATGTTAATGAAAATTATATCTTTTGAATCTATGTCCATTCTAGAAATAAATTAAAACAATACTCTCTGGAACTTACTGCATCATCATTGAAATAAACAATAGGTGCATTTTCAGGCCAGAATGGACATCCAGGCCTTATCAAGTGGAAACAGAGAATATTCGAGGTCTTACTAATATATAAATAGAGCTGAAATTTTAGGCTGTCTCTTAGTTTGCCATTTTACCAAGTGTTGCAGAACAGACCCATGTCAATTTAATTTTTGAAATATGAATCCGGAGTAGAGGGACTAAATTTGCTTCCCTTTTCTTCTCCAAAATAGTTTCCAGACTGCTATGCTAACCTACCATCTCCACTTATGGACTGCCTAATTTAAATGATGTAATAACTATCTCAAGATGCCAGCCATTATTTTCCAAAGCTTTGCCTTGCTTAATCGTGTTTTCCTCATCTATAATTTTACATTTTCCAATCCGTACGTACGTCAAGACATCAAGTTATGGAAGGTATTTAAATCTAAATCAAGTCACTAATATGAACTATTTAAAAACTTTCAACTTAAATCCTAAATCAATTATAATGTAAAATTCTCTTTCTATTTAACATAATGTAATGCTAATTGTAACCGTTCTATAAAGTAAAGACTTTCTCTTTCTGTTATAAAAATCTAATGCACGAATCTCTAATTTTATTTTGTAATGCATTTCTTTAATGGGTTTTACAATTTCTATTTTTAATATTTTAAATGCGGCAAACTTTTATTTTTCATATTATAAATTTCATATGATTTAATTTAATATGCTAATAGTTCAATCGAGTGAACCGATCCTAAATTTTCTTATATTAGATATCCTAGATATTATAGAATGTCAAATCGTAAATGTAAGCTTTCTTACCTAACTAAAAGTTCACTCGATTAAATAATATTTTTAAGTTATTCTATTTGCTTAGTGGCAGATTATTCGCTGCTACATTTAATATGTCATTTCATTACCATATTTACACTATTGATTTTATTTTCAAATTGTTTTTAAAGTAAACTTAATGACCTACCTTTACTGTTTTTTTTATATTGTCAATCATTTGCCTATCATGCCATCTAGCATGATAATTATTTATGGAATTAATTACTAATTAGCATATTAATATTTGTTTAATGAAGGGAACAATAATCCCTCTTTGATTTGTGACATCCTAACTAATACTAAAGGTCATTTGCATACCTTGTGAGAGGGATTAAATTATGTCATATCATTACACCAGATTCTATTAAATTACAAGGGCCTTAATCCACATATCAGCGTCATTAAGAACGTGATTTATTTTTTATTATTAGTGTTGCTTGGCTTACATAATGTTATGAAATTTCCTCACTTTGCTTTATCAAACTTAAAACCTGGAGAAACAGGATTCTTTTACTTAATGTCATATCTGTTATATGGATCCAAACGAAGTGGAAGCACCAGCTACCAAAGGGCGCCATCTAGGCATTTGAGCCTAGAAAAATTTATAGAGTAGGCAGATACGCGCTGTTAGGATTCCACTTTATTTACATATTTAGATCGTTAGCCCATTGTCACTAGCTCAGTGGAATAGTAGAGATTTAATAATATCATTTACTAGTATATAAAAGAATAAAGTAAGCCACTGCCAGAAATTAACACATAAAAATATTTATTTATGCACATATAAAATAATATTTAAATCCGAGGAATAAGTTTAACATTTAGATTTTTATCTTAATTTTTAATTTTACATTTAAAATAGCTTGCTATAATGTTTAATATTTTATTTAGAGGGTCGAGTACGAATGGACTACATAGGTCTGCATTTGAAAGGAAAATATTCTTCCCTGATTTAACCTTAGGCAACAAATTTCGCAATCAACTGGCGCCAATCCATCTGATACATTCATGTATTCAATGTAGCATGATACGACAACACAAAATACTATATTGTCAGGAATGTACATCTGAACAATAAGTAGAAATAGAGAAGACATTGACTCTCCACCGACAGGAATGTGACATCTGTGGGCAAGTAGATCAATAAACTAAAAACTCCATAGGAATGGACTGCGGTCTTCTGCCGACTTACAAACCCATCCATAGGCAAACAGAGGGTGTGTGGCGTATATCTACAATCCTGCCCGTAGCGGATCTCATACTACATTTACTAATTACACAAATATATCCAATCCATTGAACCAATTCAACTACAAAATGAATAACCTAAGATTACCCTCCCTTAATACAACTTTACAAAACTATATAGCCATTCGCGCCCGACTTAAATTTAACATTTATATACGTTCGCACAGATTTATTTAAAAATGTTGGGTATAGATCGATTACACAGATTCCACGGTCAAAAACATTTCAAAATAAACATAAACGATCAAAATACAAAATTATTGATACCGACAATCACAGAGGGAAACTTATAAGTAACTCAATAGTATTCACCATAAGATACTTCGTTTCACCAATAACTTAAAGACATCCGAATAAATACATTTTAGATACTCACCGTAAGGTATCATTATTTTCGAATGTCTATATATTTTATCAAATATAAAACAAAATCTCGTGAATGGGGCTTGGAAGCACTGGCTCCAGGATATTGTCAGGTTATCGTTTAGGCTCTGCACAGGTTAACACTGGAAAACAGACTGTGATAATTCCTACAAGACCACCCTTTTCAAATGCTGACTTGTCATGTGTACAGGCACATTTTATGTCTTATATTATTGATGAAGCATTTGTCCTAAAATGTACTCAATCTATTCTAGCATTATGATTTAGTCAGCACCGCAATTCTTATTTAATATTTTTATATTTGCCCATTTTAAATCTGTAAGACATAATGCCATGATGTCTAAATCCATCTCATTTTCATTTATATTATAAGTTAGGTAATGTCATTTTAAAGCTTATTTAAGCTAGCCACCCTCTCATTGAGACAATGCTGAGTGCACTAACAAATAATGCTAAATAAATCTTTTCCAGTCAAAAAAGAATAGATTAAAATACAATTAACTTTTCTGTTTAAACATTTTAAGGTCTAATGACTATTGAAGTGAATGATGTAAATTATAAAATACTTTTGTACGTGGTTCAAATGAACCATAATGAATTGATGTAACTTATATCCTATTTATCTATTTTAAGATCAGTTATTTTTCATAAAAATAATAATAGCGTCCAAGTCATAATATGGTAAAATTGGAATCTACTGTTAGCATATTAAGCCGCATCTCTTGACTATCTAAATTTTTTTGAATCATCGTATTCAATTGCAGATTTGCGTATTATTCAATCATTAACTTATGTTCTATTATATAATTTTTCAATATGCAAATCAGCATTAATAAAGTGAAACCCAAAGTTATATTACTGTTATATATAAATAGATTAGCAACTGTTTGTTAAATTAAATATTTGTTTATTCATTTTTTTCTAATTCATATTAATAAATTATTAACTCTATAATTAGTATTTATTTCTGCTTTACCTCTTCATTTATGCATACACATCGTTAATTAGATTGCATTAGATATAGCTGATTTCCATTGACCTTAGGCCAATTTCTAGATTTATTAATGAATTTTATGAAAAGTCTAATTATAATCTTAAGTTATTTCATTCTGTTGGGGGCTGGGGGTTCGAAGCCTAGTAGTATTATAATTCCCTGTAGATCTCTTGTTTCTCCGCTGTTGCTCCAGGACAGGAATAATTAAAAATTTCATTTATCATCAGAAATGTTGTTCGTAATGTTATAGATCTGTAAAATAGTCAAGAGGGCAGATTTCATGATTGTTCCTGACTTATGTATCTTGCACATGATTGATCTGAGGTACTTTTGCCTAGATGCTAGCTCTTGTTAGATGAGCAAAACAATCCTAACCAGTATAGGGTATTTTTTTCCCCAGGCTTGGCACCCAATGTGGGGCTTCGATAATATCCACACACCATGCAATACCTTATTGAGCATTTAATATGTATGTATAATTTTTCTTCTGTTTTTAAATAATTATGAATAATATATGTGTAAGATTTTTTTTTCCAGATTGCATGCTGCAATGTGAGCTGAATAATAAATTAAATAGACCCTGAGTAATAGATTTTGATTATATATAGTAAAAAAAAAATAATATGTATGTGTACATTTTTTTTCCTGTTGATACTTGGATATAAACTTAACCCAGGTTTACAATATTGGTAAATTTATAGAAGGCTGTGAAGCATGACCAGACTTCCAGATCCATTTCTTCAAGCTGCAACAGAGCATGTATTAGACCTACTGTATCTGTTCACATTCATATCAATCCACTGATAACTTTGTAATCTTGTGATCTGACCAAAATAACATGTACATGGATCTTGTACATGATTTTTTGGCAAAAAAAGAACATGTGCACAGATCTTGTACATGGTATTTTGGCAAAAATTATAAAGTTATTGGGAGGTTGATATGAATGTCAGCAGGCACAGTAGGTCTAATACATGCTCTGTGTTGCAAGACTAAAAATAAGTAAAAGTAAAAAAATAGTAAAACATAATAAATATATAGATCATTTTCAATAACAAGTGCATTCAAATATCTATGACTCAATATTAACAAGTTTCCAAAAAAAAAAAATGTGACTTTCACAAATATGTACAACTTTTAACATTAACAAGTTTAAAAAAAAAGATTTTCAACACTAACAACTTTTAAAAATGACATTTAAAATAAAAAATAAAATGTGACTTGAGATATTACAATAATGACACCATTAATCAAAAAAATAGTTAGTTTAAATGTACATCAAATAAACAGTAAATGATTTTGATATTTAAGTAATTTGGATAAAAATACATTAACTATATTCCTATGACATTTACCATATAATATATAATAGGAATTTACACATTAAAACCAAAGTTTTCACATATAATATTACCACAGAAAATGGAGATCTACAGTAAAAATTTTGCCTCTAAAATGTACCACAAGATTGCAAAGTATGCTGGAATTTTCAGAGAAGTGCCAATAAATGTCGTTTTTTTTTTTAAATAAAGAAATTAAACTAAAAATACAAAAAAAATACATATTAATTATTAGTCTTTTATTACATTTTTATTTATCCTGGCTCTTGTCAGAAAGAAATCTAGACAATAACTGAAAATGTTAAAGTATTAAAAAAAAAAGATAGCGTTAATAAAAAAAACACATTTTCATGTATGCTTGCAGAGATTTTTTTTTTCAATCTGATGTCATCATGACATTACACATTTATTGTGGGTGTGAAAAGATCTCCTATCTTCCCTACATTGCCCCCCCAAAAATATGCAAATTTACAAACTTGTAAATATGAAAAAATTAATCAATTACATAATTTTAACAAAATTTTTTTTTACTATAAATGAATTAGGTTTTACTAAAATAAAATGACTAGGAAATATTAATTTATATCAAAATACAATGTAGATATATCAAAATATATGCAATATTTTGCCCTGACCAGTCTGACACCTAGTTATACAAAATCATTTACTTATTAAGAGTCTATGTTTTACAGAACACAATCCAAGATGCATTGCTGTTCAAGGAAATAAAGTGCAATTATAAATATACAGTTAAGAAGGATGTAGCACCCAGTGTGCAAATTATACCTAACTATTCAAAAAAAAAATACATCCTTGCTTGTCAAATCACCTTTACTTTAAAAAATTAAGGTATAAAGAGCTCATTCTCAATGATCCCTTTTAATCTAAGGGAAAATGTGAAAGATTTCATCAATGTGCAAAAAATAATTAGAAAATCTGAAGCAATTCTATATTGCACAATTTATGAGTTACAAATTAGGTTTTTGATTTTAAATATTATTTGCTATTATTTATATGTGCTGACAGTGTATTCAGAGAACAAAAGTTCCTGGATTAATTACCATTGAGAAAAGTTAAACAAAAGTTCATTCAATAAATTAATAATAAAATTGCTATGCTTAGTTTATTGCTTCTCCACAGTAGTACTTATCTGGATTTTGGAAAGTATAAAATTCACTTAATGTTTGATTACAAAAATGATTTTAAATTAAGTAGTAAGGATTAAGACAAACTCAAAACTGGATAAAATTTGGAAATTTTTTCAGGTTCAGAGCTGTTCTTCCAATCATTGGTCAAACCGGATATACAAATTTAAAATTTCCACCCCCCACCAGCCTTTCAGTATTGTCACCTCGTTTAATACTCGTCTATTGAGGAATGTTGGAAAGATTTTTGCCATGCAATAAGCTATTTGAAGACTGACAATTCCACACACACACATTCATTATAGACTTTACAATTAATTTTATTCATACATTTAAAATTATATGCTGCAAATATTGATTGGGAGAGGTGAGAACATGCTAATCAGTCCTAAGCTATATTTTTACCAATTAGAATTCTTGAATTCTCAAATATCATACTACATTGTTATTTATTAATGTATATTATAAAATATTTTTAAATAGACAAATGATTATTAAAATCCTCAATTCTTTATTACATTAAAAATTATTAGTCCATTTGCGCATGTAGCACAATTGTCCTCAAATCTGTAAATTGGCTAATTAAAAATTATTATATACATGCAGGCACAATAATATTTAATTTAAAATTTTTATTCTTTCTACTCATGTTCCATGATCTTACATTTTATAGAAGATAGTGAAATATTATGACTACTAATGGCTTCTAAGACATCTAATATTTTTACCAATATGCTTGAAATACAGATGCCAAGTTACTATATGAGAAGAACAAAAGAGGAAAACATGCTAAAAGACTGAAAAAGAATGAATAAAGTTTAGTAAAAATAGTTGAGCTAGTTATTAAGATGGAAATAAAACCCAATAATTTTACATTAGCAGAAAAGTATTACTAGCCAAATGATCCTTGTTTTAGTACATGTTATTTTTTTGTTGAAGATACTTATTAATTGATAACTGATGTTTTTAAACAAAGAGTGAGCTGAGATACAGAAAGCTGACAAAATGGAATAAAAATTAAGATAGAATAAATTAACATAAAAATAAATATTGCATTCAAAGATCAGCCTTTCAAGTTAATTGTGCATGCGTCTTTTGAGAGTGTTAAATAATAAATGAATACTTCCCTCTACAATACAAGATATAGTATTTATGCAGGAATAAAAGGAATCCTCTTATTCCTATGACTCAAATTCTTTTATATGAGCAAATCTGAAGTACTGTTGAGGAAAGCGTGAGAGTAGATTTCTCACTTTAAATTACTATTTATTACTTAACACTCTCAAAAGACGCATGCACAATTAGCTTGAAAGGCTGATCTTTGAATGTAATACAATTGTGCACATAGCATCATATAAAAATAAATGCTTATTTACTTATAAAAATAAATAACCAATATAAAATACAGGACTTAATACATTTTGTTTTAAAAGTGAAATACAACTAATATATATAATAAAAACATCAATGATAGATTATTTAATAATTCAGGAAGGTAATATAAAACTTTAATGATATCAATCTTCCATTGATATCATTAAGTTAATGATATTAATTAAGTTAATGATGATCTGTGAGAAAAAGATAATAATACTATCAGTACTTTGCACCTGTGCTCACCTAGCATATCAAACTCTGGGAAAATTCAAAAATTACTTTTACATTATATACATTGTGTATGAATACAGTTTGGCAACAGTGTTGCAGTTCAAGCATCACAGTAATAATGTTGTAAAATAAGCAAAATTGTTGCTTTCTTCATGGGTCAACTGCTGAGGATGAAAAAGATTTCAATAAGATTTCCCTAATGAAAAGTTTTTTATTATGATCAATAATGAGTCAGATTTGATTGAATGACTTATCATTAATATCTCAAAACACAAATTTACTAAATCCATACATTATAATAAGTAATCAAAACTTTGCTAACATCAAGCTTAAAATTTGATAGTCAGTAAATAAATATATATGTTCCATTATTCATAAAGTAACTTTTGAAGTTTTACATGACACTGCAGTAGTTTGCCTATGTTCTTTTTGATTTATATTTTTATTACTAATCATCATGCATACAAAGTCTTTTTTTTACTTTAAGTTTCATTAGAAATCATGAGCCAAAATATTTCTCCATAAAGTGTGGGTTCAAAATCTTAGGATTTACACATTCAAGTCATTAACATCATTAGTATAATAAGATTATATATCACACTGAAAATTACTTCTACTTGATGAAGTCTAATGTTTCTGTGCCCAGAGATCCTGTTATCATAAGCTAGAACATTCCACACTATCATTAGTGTTGTAAAAATGATAAATATAAGAAAAGTTATATAGATTTTATTTCATTCAAATCTACTAATATAAATTAAAAATAAGAGTATTCCCATGATAAAGAAATCTAGCAAAATATTTATAGATGACTAACAATCCATTTATAGTACTGATGTATTTAACTAAAAATATTTTCTCTAAACTAGATAGAGTATATAAGTAGAAGACCAATTTATATATCAAATAACTTAAGCAAATATTCATCTAATGTTTTGAATACTATTTTAATATTTATATTATTACATATTAGTATTTATTGAAGTATACTAGTGACATGTTAATGTGCTATACGCTATACGTTTGTAAATGTTCTACTTTTTTCTATTAACTGAATTTCCTCAATTAAGTAAAATCTACAAAATATATTGGATTTATATATATATTTAGTTCATAACCGAGGTAACAGTTTTTTTTTAAACAATTAACTTTTAATTATATACTATCATATTTCAAAATTTATTTCCGTTTTTTAAGAATTTTAAATAAAAGTTGATGTCAAAAATAGAAAGGTCATATAAATATGAAACTATAAAATTCTTTTAAATATTATGAGTTCAAACTATGTAAGAGACAAGAAACAATTTTTTTTCTTCTAAATTCAATTTTCCTGAAGACATATATATATATATAGACTGATCAAAAATGTAATGAGAACTATTTTATTTAGCTACAATGATGAAAATAAAGAAATATTGTTTGTTAACATATATATTCAGATCAAAAAAATTGTAATGTAGAGCGTCCACCTGCTATTTCTAGTGATCTGGGTTTAAATCTTTATGCTGGATAAAATAAGATTTTTAAAAAAAAATCCTATCAAGTTTAAGATTTTTATTTTAGTTAATTAGCCAATAATGCAGCCAGATAATGTTGGTTGGCAAAGGGATATTTAATTACACCCAGAAAACTAAATAGAAAACTAATTCAAATCCTCATCCCCTAGGTGAGTGGCAAATCTAATGAGTAATGAATTCTATTTCACAGTTTTTCTATGAAAGTCTGTTGGGGAACCTTTGTTTTGCAACTTACTTTTTAATGACTGTTAAGTTTTTTTAACTACAGCCTCTGATTGAACTTGAAAGGCATAGGTTCAAACATTAACTTAAATGCCAGTGCTCATTGCAAAATAGGGTACTATATATTTTTAAAGCCACTTTAATTATTAGAATAATGAATTGTGTTAAGAAATTAAAAAGTAATGACAGATTACTATCAGATATGATTGAGCATTATTGCTTAAAATTTACTGATAAAAAACATACAAACAAAAACAGAATTTCTATTTCAAAACCAACCCTACAAAAAAAAGATTAATAAGAGTTGCTAGAAAGATATGACATATTGGCGATTCTCACCTGTGATCATATGTAAATTGCACTTTTCTTTACTCACTATTGTGGCAGCAACATACAACTTGTGCAGCTTTATCTTCAAGTTAAAAATAGTTAAATATATTTTTAATAATTAATAATAGATTATCAAAGCTATTCATTATTAGTTTGTCTAGGTATCTTAAAATATCTTAAGGTTGGTTGAAAAAATATCAATTTTACAAAAAAATTCCCCAATTCTATTCCAGTTTTGAATACCAGATCATGACATGCTAATGCACTAAGAACAGCATTCTATTGCCTTTTATTGAATGTTTATTTGCAGTCATGATAAACAGTCTGTTCAATCACTAAATAAACACACACACATATATATAAATTTATGGATTATATATAGAGCTCGCAAATAAGCTCTTAACAAGCTTTGTAGAATATTCCCAACCCCAGACTGGTTTCTGCTACTGGCTTCCTCAGTGAGGTGCTAGGATATTCTTAGCACCTCACCGAGGAAGCCAATAGTAGAAACTGGTCTGGGGTTGGGGATATTCTGCAAAGCTTGTTAAGAGCTTATTTGTGAGCTATATATATGTATAACATTTGTATGCAAGCTTGTTAAATTAGGTCATGTGACATATGACTTGATATCTTTGTAATTTATGGATTATACAAAAGATAAAATTATGCAAAAAATAAATAAAAGAGAACATAAACATAATGTATGTTCACTGAATTCCTTATGAGCTGTTCAAATTTTACAATCCTGACAACCATTAGAATAATAAAAGTATTTAATCTTAAGATAGACCAATAAAGTTGGAACTTGCTTTCTTTTCATAGCTTTATGGGTAGCATAAATGTATAAAAATGGGGTACAAAATTCACTTCTCTGAAATAGGAAGTACCAACTTAGATATTAATATGTGTCAATAGATATACAATATACTATTATTTACAGAATTTGCACTGTAGTTCATTATTAATCTTTCCATTATTTTTCTCAGTGAAAATATTATCATGCTGATCACATGACTTATAATATATGAATTACAGGCATCATGTACGTCAAGTACTGTTAAAGATTAATTTAATAAAAAATAATTCAAATTATTGCAAGGTCATTTTATATTTAAATACTGTACACACCATAATTCTACTAATTGGAAACTTTTTTTTATTAGTGGCCACATTACCCAACCAAGAATGAAAGTTAAAACTAAATGTAATAACAATCTTATTAAATTACAGTGTAAAGTTTGAATTTAACATTAACAAAATATTTAAGAAAATGTCACAGTTGGAGTAATATATTATTAAAACCACACTCCTTTTAATGCATTTTCCATAATACTTTATTTTATAATAGTTTCAACTGCTTAGCAGTCTTCTTCAGATCTTAAAAAACAATTGTATTACATTTTGCATAGCATACAGTAGCTTTATTTTGTCTACACTAATATATTTACTTTTATTTAACATAACAATTACTGTAAATTAAAACCTAAAAATATTTATATGTATGTATGTAGGTTTTAATTTATGGAAATTGTTAAGTTAGCATGTAATACATATTTAAAATATTTATAAATAATGGTAAAAATATTTGTGTATATAAAATAAAGCTATAATATGCTTATATAAAAATATCATGTAAAGCAATTATTTTTACATCTGAAAAATACTGCTAGGTAATCAAAATTATCATAAGAAATTAAATAAAACACTGCAGAAAGTACTTTAAGAGAAATGTGGGGTTTAAATATTTAATATAAGCAATACAATAAGAATGGAAGAGGTTTTGAACATTTTGATAATAATTTGGGGATTTAGAAAGTATTCATATAAATGTACTGGATACACTAATAGAGTGTAATATTTTCAAATAGAAACAAGAAGAGATGAAAAGTGATCATAAGTCACATATATGAAAATTGAATAACGTAAATTTGAAATACCAAATATGCAATTGGTAATTACCATATTGCATATGATATTAGTATATAAATAGGTTATTATACTGTAAAGTAAGATATGATTGATATGATTCTCTTTTTCTTAACTTAATTTCAATGACCACTTTAAATCAGTTTTTTATTTTCTTTACTTAACAAAGATTTATTATAAGCTTAAATAAAAATGGATGCTAGTTAGTAGTGGCATATCTGCTACTATCATCTAGTCTCAATTATAAATTAAATTTATAATATAATGCTCTGGAATAAACAGAAATGTTTACTCCTATTTTAGTTGTTATGAAATCATGATTAGTATAATACAATAGTCCCTATAATAGATTAATAAAACTAAACAATGGACTTAGCATTCACAGGAGTACTAAATGATATTATTATTACTATTACGTTTTAAGAATGATGATAATTTTCAAGAATCTAAGAATGACATCCAAAATGACCTAGCATTTGTTTGATTTTTTTAGACTCAATGGTACATAAATTTCTGGTTGTTTTCCTTTTTTCTCATCAAACTTTATATCCACTAGAAGCTTTTCTAATAAGTTACACTATCTCATAATATTAGCTATGTGAGATCATTTCAAACTAGTCATTTATTTATGCAGTCTATCCAGGTCATTGTTGGTTATCCATTTTTTCTTTTCTTTTCAATCTTTCTATCCATTGAATACTCTTCTAATAATTCAGATGGTCTCAAATCAGATCTAAAGTGATCTAATATCCACTTGCTGTTTTTTTGTAAATAAATGCCTTTTTTCTCCCATATCCATAGAAAAATATGATTTGAACAATTCTGATTTTTATTTTCACGATCATTATTTCATTTGGTCAGTACATTTGATCATTGTCAAAGTAGTCCAAATTACAAGAAATCTTCTAGCTAATGAATAGATAATTATTTACAAACAATGTAACTATCTGAATTGGTTATGGATTAACTATTTCGAAAACATCTAAATCTTATTGAAACACTTTCAGTTATCTAAAACCATATTTAGGCTTCATTTTGAATTTAAAACCTAATTCTTAGTCACAGTTAGCTTTTAATTAAACTAAAAATATAAGAACTGATTATGATATATGTTGTTGATTCTTTTTCTTTATATTTCCATATATATATATGATTGGGTATATTAATCAAACACTAGAATAAATAGCAGATATTATGTACAATCAAGGAATACAATAGCATGACAATTAAAAAATACTGACATAAAAACCATTTATATTTAAACTATAAACTCAAAATTCTCTACTTCAGCTCTGAAAAAAACAATTTAAAATTACAAGAAATGAAATTATACGGTTGATAACTTATAAATGAACTTTTTTTTTCCTATTTTAAAACGATCATATATTTATACAAAGTTAAAAAAATAAATAACTGACATATTTTCATAGAGTATTATTAGCATATTAATAGAAAGCCAAAAGTAACCTCTGTTAATTTATGGTTTTATGATTAAAAAGGTGAATACACTATCAATGCATTGTTTATATTTAAAAAAAAAAAAAACAGTAATTAACTTTTCATATATATAAACATCTGAGTAGATGTAAACACAGACAATTATTTTTTTATAACTTCTTTTGACAATAATTAAAAATTCATTTTAATCTATCACAATAGTTGAAAATTTCTCAAAAGAAGCATATGATTATTTTAAAGGCTAATTTAGATGGCTTTCTCTTATATAAGGTTGATAAATTTTTATTAAGTTATGATAGTGGGTGGTTAAAAAATGAGACACTGTTCTTCTCCTGCAATAAGTTAAATAGATTTAACATCAAGCGCACAATAGATTCAAGCCCTGATTTAGCAAGGTCAGTGAAAGTTGGTGTATTTATAGAAATTCACTTAAGTTTTTTAAATTCTTACTGAAATGTGAGTGCGCGAGGGGATTTATAATATTTAAAGTAATAATGCATTATCGGAGTCCGATCTAAAAATTTCTTAATTGAAGAGTAAAAGTTCTAAAAGAGTGTTGATGCAATTTTAATCTTGGTGAGAAAAATATTATATACTTATAAAAAGCTAAGCCTAATGCTTGTAAGATCTTCATGCTACGCTCAGAATCTGAAGTTCAAATCAAGAATGCAGGTTTCGAAATTGTTTGGAGAGTTGTCATACATCTGCAAGCATTGAGCTCACAGAAGATTTTAATTGGGGGGGGGGGGTTAGTCTAAATTTTCAATGATAACCAAATAGATTGAAAGGTATATTATGCCAAAGCCACACACAGTAGAATATCTTTTTATAATAATGAGCAATTTTCACATTTTTCTTCTTTTAGGCCATTATTACATGTGTTGCTGCTTTTTCTAGGGTAACTAGTAATAATTCTGATATCTAACTATCTTGAGTGACTCTATCATTAGTTTATAAGTTGAAGTTTGTTTTGAAATGTAACATAGAGCAATAATCTAGCAAAACTTAATAAGAAATATCTATTTATTTGTTGTGTGTAGCATTAATTATTGAGTTGCTAGAAAAAATGGTGTTAATAAAGAAATACCAAGTAATAGCAAATTACTCTTCATAATGTCCTCACTAGATCACAGTATTCTATTGTTTAGTTATTCTTACAATTGTCTCAAAAATTTATCAAATAAACGTATAAATATATTGTTATTATTATTAGATACTATCAGGTGAATATTAACTCCTGTTGGAATGGTGTACTAACTGTTTGTTTTTTCAGGCTGCTCAAAACACCAAAAGCATTTATTATTGAGACAATACCATCATCCGCTGCCCTCATCTCTTTTTCTTTTTCCATTTTCCTAATATTGTAAACTTTTTTAGAGAATTAAATTGACTTAGTATTTTACTAAAATATGACAACTTCAATCAATCCTTTTGTTCTTCAAGTTAGAGTTCAAATATATCTAAACACATGTTACCTTCAGCTTACTTTTAATCTACATTTAACAGAAATAATTCATTTTTGTATTACTCTATAAATTATTTAAGTAAACATAATAGGATGTTGAATATTAGATGTATAGAATTATTATTTCTGCTAAGAAAGGCCAATAACTGGAACTAATCTGGAATTAGTTTATCCTCACTCTCTCATATCTGATGATGCTCATGTTTACACTAGCTTCAAAATAAAATGAAAGAGGAATTTGTCACAGCTCAATGCATGAAATCCTTATTTTATAATAAATTGTCAATGCAAAATTAACCCTTGCTTAAGATTACGTTACTGGATCAGCAAGCTACTATTTTTCAGCTTTTAGAATGTTTGTCTATTGTCAAGACTCTTTGAAGTTAATGTCTTTCACAATTATATATTTTAAAATAAAACTATCAAATTTCATGCAATTAAAATATGATAATATATAAGTGCATATAAAAAATAAAAATCAGATTGCAATCCAAAAGTCTCTTTAGATATTTCCTCACCATATTAGTCATCCACAGAGCAGAGAGAGTTTTATTTCCTTCTTTGTTTTACACTTAAGATAACAATAGCTAAGTATCCTTTTTCTGAGCAACAATTAAGTGGCTAACTAGGTTTGTTGTGGATACCCTAAAGATAAAACTTTAAAATTTATTCAGGTTTGTTGTGGATACCCTAAATATAAAACTTTAAAATTTATTCAAAAAATACTTTATTTCACTTATTTAAAATCCAAAATCATTAATTAGCAAAGTTTCTTTTATATATATATAATACATTATCGACTATATAATAATTATTGTAATAAATTATAACAGCGATAAGATCGCTACAGGGCACAGGCATGAACACAACCTTGCATTTCTAGTGATAATATAAAAGTTCTACTCTTTAAAAGTTTTTTTTTTCACTTGGAAAACCTAATAAATAACTTTTTTAACTATTACTCTTCCTTATAAATTAAGGATGTTGATTTCTCTCACAAAAGAAGACAGATATAACATGGATTTTAAGTCTACCATAGATCATCTTGAACAACAGCAAGCATCCATTTGCATTTCCAATAAATCTCACGGCAACAAGTTTCAACAAAAACAGAATCAGTAAAAAATCAATTTGTGAGTGAAAGCCATGGTATAAACAAAATGTAATCACTGGGAACTCCAATAGCAATTTTCTGAAAGAAATTCCAGAAAACCAAGGCACAGGAGGGATCATTGTAACAGAGGATAGCCCTTCTTTAAAAGTTAGTATTGATAACTTTTTAGTCTCTAAACTTAAACAGAAAAAATCTCAAACCAAATCTCAAGAAAGAAAACATTAATATGAATAACATGCCACTCCTTCTGAACCATACCCTATTTCTAATAATGATACAGGCAACAATAGATGCACTGGGGAGTTCATTTCATTTGATGATTTCTCAGAATTATAAACTAACAAAATTAAAAATCTACATAACACTAATGATAATACCGAACAATTTATCTCCAACATACATCTACAATACTACATGGAACTTTGTAGCAAGGGACAATTTGTGATTTAACAGTTGATTTTTTACACCCAGACCATTGATATTGGGTTACATAACCTTTATTATAGTGTCTGTTAACAACATAACTCTGTTATTGCTATAATGTAATTCTTTGAGCTCACAATAAATATTCTTAATAAAAAAATTATAATGATGATAATGTGATTCTATAGTTTATTATATTAATTAAAATATATTATCATCATTGTAATTCACTATCTTTATTACAATATTATATATATATATAATTTTTAATTGTGCATAATATTATGTCAGTTATTACAAGGCATGATTCATATTATGTCCATATCATTATATCTTTACTTTAAATAGATATAATTACATTGTTTTTAGAAGTAACTAGAGATCTATATACTTTCTATCACCTTTTCCCTTTAATTATACTAAGAGAGTGGATCACTACTGCCAATTAAATTACCAATTTCTACTATAAAAAAATTCAGATGCTTTCTTGGGTAACTCAAGCATATTCACATAAAAAATTATGATGGAGTCCTACACCTCACTAAGAAATGGTAAATGGTAACATATTCTTCAGAATACCATTATATTTTTTATCATAAGCACATAATTATTGATATCATTTACATTAGAGACATTAACTCATTTAATGTACTCTACTCCAAAATTTTAAGTTTGCATAGGCAATGAACACTAGATAGCAATGCTATATTTTATTACTAATTTAAACAGAATATAAATAATTTTTACTACTGTTTAAATATATAACATTTAGGATTATAATCATATGACAGAACAGTCTCATTTAAATATGTTACTCAGAATTATTTTCAAGCAGACTCATAATGAATCATTGTAATAAATTTGTAAATACAATTTTACTTTTTATTTGTCATTGCCCATTCAATCAATTCCTTTTATTAGATCAAATAAATGAACATTGATAAATGAAAAGTATATTTTGCAAGGTTAACCTTAATGCCCCTTCCAACAGGCTACTTTCTCATGGTAAATAGGGGGTTTTCATCCTTAGACCCTATTTGCACCATCAAACATATTTTCAACCAACGTATTGCCTTACACAAATGTAGACACTTAATTACCTCTTTGTTCAAGGAAAAATGCCTACTCATTGCAACTCTAAAGCAAGCAATCAAGACAGGCATATTTGCTGTAGTCAGGAATGCTATCTTTTTAGCGTATTCTATGTAGCTCATTAGATGCGCCTTGCTATTTGATGCCAATTGTACTGATCCTTGGTAAACTCTATTAAAAAAATTGAAGACAATGAGGGACAGAATCATGAGGTTGACACATGAATTCCCCTACAAGATGATGTGGGAGTTAACAGACTTTGAACGATCTTCTGACTCTTAAGAGACTTTAACCTAACTGAAAATTTTCCATTAGTATTCATATCTGTAATTTTTTTGTTGTTCATTTTAATACTTTATATATGAGCATATTGGATAATAAATTGTACATCTCGTGATAAAATTGTATAAATAAATCTGTTTTGATAATAAAAAAAGATTCATTATGAGACTGCTTGAAAATAATTCTGAGTAGTGAATTGACTGTGATATGAGTGCTATATTTATATATTCTTTAATCTTTTGCTAGATATTAGCATTCTTCAGTGAGAACTCTGAATACAAACCATGTAAGCAGAAACTATTCCTGAAATGTTGATATATCATTACTATCCAATCTCCAACAATCATCCTATTTATAAAATGTGTCTGTGGAGTAGAGTAAATAATAAATTACTGATTTTTAAAGTAGATGCTTAAAATAGAAAGAAAGTTATGAGATGATCTACTTTTATTATTTGTGATACTGTATGTATAATTTATTACTAATCAAATAGTTTATTACTCAGGAATTTTATAAAAACTTTGAGCAACCATAAGTGAGAGGTGAAGATGTGATCCATGGGCTTTGGGCGAAGATGTGATCCATGGACTTTGGGCTCTAGAATCTGCCATTCTATCACTGCACTACACACTGCATAGCAGGGTGATAATTAATTCTACATAAATGGCATTTGCTTAAAATGTTACACACACACACACACACACACACATATATATATATATATATTCATATAAATATTAAAATACTAAAAAAGTGGCATCTGTGTTTTTAAACTGAAATCAACCACATACATTATTAATATATAGGGTATATGAGCACAGACTTTCACACAATCCACCACTCTCCAGTCTATCTAATAACACTGATACACTCAAGCACATGTGCTTGAGTGTATCAGTGTTATTAGAAAGACTGGAGAATGGTGTGCTTGAGTGTATCAGTGTTATTAGAAAGACTGGAGAATGGTGGGTTGTGTGAAAGTCTGTGCTCATATACCCTATATATTACATATATAGACACAGATGTATATATAATAAGCCTGTGTTTCAGTTATACATTATTAACAAACCATTTAAACAAACTTACCAGTAGAACTATTCAGAGTACTCATAAACTAACAGTTGTTATATTTTTCTTGATGATGCATCTTTGACAAGAATGATTGCTACATTGACAATCTAAGCCCAAACGCCATCATAATATACTTTTAAAACAGTGATTGATCTTTATGAACACAAACTGATTTTGAATATACACATTGACTAATGTGCTAGAGTTATTTTGATAATGAAATGAATTTATTCAATTTGTAATAACATATTTTTAATATTATTATAAAAATAGTTTATAGTTATCAGAATCATTTTCGAATATTATTGATCAAATGTGGGATGAAGGCCTTTCTAAATTTAATTCAGTATCTCTGATCTATAGCCTCCTTTTCCAAGTCATAATAGAAAACTTCCTTATTTTATCAATCCATTTAACTTAACATTTCTTTTTAGATGTTTTATACTTGGGACCAAGTTTAATGCTTCAACAATCCATCTATTATCATCTCTTGCAGTATATCCAACATATGATCACTTTAGTCTCCCAATCCTTTCAATGGTATCAATAATACCTGCTTGTTCTTTCACCCATATACTTTTTTGATTTCCTTATTACTCCTAATCTACACCTCTCCATACTTCATTGAGTGATCTGAAGTTATATGTTACTATTCTGTTAGGTATTCAAATCACAGATCCATAAGTAAGAACTGGTAAAACACATTTATTAAAAACCTTTTTCAAACACATAGACAACTTTCCTTTTAATATTAAGTTATTTCTGTTAAAAACATTCCAAGTTCAATTCTCTGATTAATTTCATTCATTACATTTCCATCTGTATTAATAATCTGACTATTATTGTTAGTTTCTTCTAATTTGTCATTATAAATCTATTTTCTTCTGAGAAAATCCATTGAATTTCAATCGTTTTAGCAGTTATCTTTAATCCTATCTTCATCTAATAATTCTTACACCCCCAAATTTCTGAAACATTACTACAACATTTTCTGCAAAATCTTAAATAATCTCTATTTACATTTACTTTCTTAGATTCCTATTTTAATATACAAAATACTTCCTGTAAAATTATTGTAAAATTTTTTGGAGAAATGGAATTACCATGTTATACATCTTTTTTCAATATTAATCTTTTTATTATCACCATATAATTTAACCACTAGTCTTGCACTTTGATACATATTCCTCAGAATATGACAATATCCTGGGTCTATATCTTGAAGTCACAATGCTTTAAGTCCTATAGAAATTCTTATACAATCAAATGGCATTCATAGTCTATAAATCTGAAGCATAATGGTAACTCATATTCATTGGTCTTTCTATAACTTCTTTCAACACTTGAATCTCATTTACTGTTCTAGTTAAAATTCAAAGTTTGCTATAAATGAATTATAATTATCTTTGAAATTTTTTTGTATAGAGCTGATAAAAGACTAATAGGTTTGTAATTTCTAATATTTTCTTTATCATCTTTCTTAAATTTCAATATTAGTTAAACATTCTTCCAATTATTGGATGCATCTTTACTATTTAAACATTTGATATATAATTTGCCAACATTTTTTCTATTTCTTTATCTGCTTCTTTTAAAATATCAATTATAATTCCATCATTACTCGGAGCTTTCCCCTATTTCATAGATTTATTTGCATGTTTCACTTCTTTACTTGGGCAATCCAGAAAATATAGAATTGTAGGGAATTTTTTTATTAATTATTTATAAAACTTTTCTACACATTTCATGATGCTATCCCTTTTTTAGTAATAGTTCCATCATTTTTTTTCTTTTTGTAGAGATAAGTTTTACATCAATAGTATGAGTTGTTTACATTTATGAGATGTTTATTTGTTTATTCACTTCTATAGTTATCCTTGTTATTTCACAATCATATTTTCTTATTAATTCTTATAAATCTTTAAATATTCAATTCATCTTAATGAATCACTTATTTCTTATTTTACTCATACATTGTTTTGATTCAGTAGAAAATTGCTGTTTTTTGAATCAGTTACCTTTGTTATAGTTCTTAACAGGGTATCATTTATTTTCCTATTGAATTCAATCAAACCCAGACCATCTTCAAAACCTGTTAATATTTTTAAATGATTTGTAAATTTTAATTTTTATTCATTGGAATGTTTCTGAAGATTGGAAAGATCAGCTATAAATACTGTTTTTCTAAATAATTTTTCTCTCTTTAGTTTTGCATCGACACATATCTTACAACTCATTAATCAATTATTACTTCCTTTGTTGAATCTATTAAGAGCATTACAATTTTAAAATACATATTTTTTACTAGTCAAAATATAATCTAATACTGCTATATCTTGACATGCATACTTAGATGTTTAAATTCCATAGTATTTTTTTCAAATAAAAAATTTATAATATGCAGTTTTTCCTTTTGTGTGAACTGCAAAGTCTGTGCCCTATCTCACTTCTATTACCATAACCAAATTTCCCCACAACAATTTCATCTTTCAGTCAATTCTAGCATTGAAACATACAATTTTAAAATGTTGTTTGGTTTAATTAAAAGCATTTTGGACATCAATATAAAAATCTTCTACTTCATCATAATGATAAGCTTATTGGAGTGTAAACCTGAATTATCTATTTGTCATCTTTCCTTAAGTTGAATAGCTAATCTTTCCACTTTGTCTGATGCACCATCAATCTCTATAACATTGTTTTTCCATTTATTTATAATGAATTCCACTCTATTTGTGCTTCTGATATTTGTGCTTTTGTATTCAAGGTACATGTTCACATTTTAAATCCAATTGTCCAACCACATTTTCTTATTACTTCACAAGTCCACAATGCCCCATTTAACATTAGACAATTTTTTTTCCAATTTGTGCAATCTTCCTTCACTTGAAAGTGATCTGAAGTTTTAAGTACCTAAATAAAAGATCATCATCCAATGCAGCTGGGTCTGAAATCAGGGGATTCTTGGAGCTTCTGCTTTCAACCATCAACTAATGCCTTAATAAGATACATAATTTAATTTTGCTGATCATGATTAATGGGCATACATTGCCTTCAAACAAATTCAACTGATATTTCAGTTAAAAACTATCAAGTAATTGAAAAAAAAAAATCATGGTGATTTTGATCTTAAACTCAGATAAAAAGTCAATCATCACACTGTATGATTTGTGTTGGTAATCACCTATCCATGTTTGTATTGTATATCATTCATCAAATAGAAATGACACTGTAATGACAAAACATATGGAGTGAACATTAGGAGTTTCTTTTCTATTGGTTCTTTAAGGCCTCATGGAGAAATCAAAAAGTCTCCTTTTAGTTATCAGCAAACTCCTTTCAGCAGCTGTATTAATATTATTTGTGGTTTTTTATTATTATATAATAAACAATCAATGCAAAATCTTTGATCTTATATAGCTCAGAAAAAAATTATTTACCAAGGCGGTACAGATAAAACTATAAATAGGCAATTGACATCAGTTTTGTAAGCTTTTATTGCTGCTCATATCTTAAAATCATTTAAACTCAACTATGGTTTAAAAATTAATGTTTTCTGAGATAAATTAATGAACGTTGTGAAAAGATGAAGAGAAAAAGGCATAGTGGAATAAATATCAATAAACATCAACACTCATCTGAACGAAATATCGATTAAAATAATCTATTGCAAAGTCATTTGGGTAAATGATTGCTACAATTTAATAAACAATAGTTTGGTAACTTTTTATTCTTTCTTAATAAAATCATTAATAATTTTATCTAATCATTATTCTGTATAGGTACAGCCATTTTATCTCAAAGTACTAACATTATATTTCAATAACATTGCCATTTTTTCATTTGATATAGCTAACAAAGTAAAATTTTGGCTTGAAGAAATGAGCATGCTATCAAACATGTTGCATAATCTTTTCATTGATCTGATTTAATTTTTTTTGAACTTTTGTGAGTGATTATTGAACAATGGCTAAATATGGCATCTTCTATCAATAACTTTTGAGAATTTGTCTTTTGCCATAAAAAACGGTGTCTGAATATTAATATTTTACAATATAAACAATTCTTGATATAAACAATGGTTTTACATCAATAATTAAAGATATTATTTTGTCTAAAACATTTGTGATTCTAAGTTAAAATTTCACCTGAAAGTAGACTAATTAATTATGCAAGCGCGTACTATGACCAAATGTTAATACTTGATCATTAGTGATAGTTTATCTTTTCTTGACATCCACTTAGCAAAAATTATTATAGTTTTAAATAAATATGAATTTATATTTAATTGTCACATTATGAGTTTCTTTGTAAATCTTGAGAAGCTTTAGTTTGGTTTCGATATTTATAAATAAAATCCTAAATTTCTACTCTCCCCCTCAACTTTTTCTCTGAACTTCACTTTTAAAACTTTGCATTAGAAATAACGCTCATGAAAATAATAAATTCATCTTGACCTCTTAAATGTTGAATTTCAGGTAAAAAAAAAAATAAAAGAGAGCAAAAAGGTAAACATAATAAATAAGTGAATTAATTACAATTATTTTTAAAGAAATTGCAAGTCTAGTAAATTAACTCAAAAAATAAAATCATGTCATTTTACCTCCTTTGCCCATTCCTCAGCTATTTGAATGTTTTCTTTAGTAATTAAAAATACATTTAGTAAATTAAATGACAGTTAAGGTTGTTTTTTTTTTCAAAATTAAATGATATATAAGGAAGTTAGAAAAAAAAATCCTTTATATTTTTTAACAAAGAAAGGTGAAACAAAGAGTGAATTTGTCAACCAATATATATTACAAAAGTATAATCATATGCAGTTAACAGAAAAAAAGACTATTATTTCTGCTCTCGGGGCTTTCCACCCCTACCCCAGTAAAGTGGCTATTTAAGTGAATAAAAATTTTAAAATCTTTGTCTATGTACGCATATATATATATATATTTCAACAATAAAACAATTTATATATAAGAATTATGATCGATTATATATCGCTTGAAAGAATCTCATGGTATTGTATCATGCCATGCCTAAGATCCTCTAAATAAGATTACTATTTTTTTTTTATATAACCAATTCACAATCAATACAGTAATTATCAAATTATTAGGTAATAAATGAAAATCTAGTTGTTTTTTAGCCGAAAGTAAAGAAAAACTCTTCACCAATACTCATTTCCTATTCCTTTGTTTCTGCCAGGATTTTGTCTTGCTATAGTTGATTTTATCTTTAAATTAAAGGTCATCGCAGCCGCCTTGCAAGCAAGTAAGTGATTGCAGACGGTTGTGGGTTCGCCTCCCGGCCGATGCTATGACATATGGAAAAAAACACAAAAAACAATAAAATAATAATAAAGCTCAATTTACTAAAGTATTCTAGACTTCACAATTAAATTAATTAATTATCTTATAGATCTAAAGCAACAATACAATCCCACGATATCCAGGACAGTCTCTTATATAACAATGACATCTAAAATAAATGAACAGAGAAGGTTGATCACAATTTGATTAATAATACAAATTTTCAAATGATAGCCTTTGATATATACATTCTATCATTCATTTACATTAGGATAGAGATATCCAGTTTAATGAAATTAAAAATGATTTTATGTAACCAAAAATATAAAGATTGTCAGCCTTCTAATGACCTATTTGGAGAAGTTTCAAAATGAGGCAATCATATTATCATCAAAATTTTAAGGACATATGTTTTAAAAAGACTAGACTGTAAATACAAAATGTTGTGACAGCTGATATAAAGAATGCTTCAAAACATTCCAATTTATAAAAGGGGAAGGGTAGAAAAGAAAGCAATAATTGTTTATGAAATATCTTTATTACCGACTTAAAAAAAATACTTTTAAGAATTTTGTTGAATAAATTACTGCCATTAGCAGATGGGAAATTATCAGAGATTAAGTATAGGTTTAAAAAGCCAAGAACGACTTTAAACATTACTTTTGTTGCCATATAAATGCAAAAAAAGTGTTATAAACAAGAGTGTGACACATTGTTTTTACTGACTGGGTCAAATACTTTGATCCAGTTAATCAAAAAAAAAAAAGACTCCTAATAATATTTAATATTGTTTGTCCATCTAAATTGATTACTATGATATAATTTATTATTATTATTATACATGACGAAATGAGAGAAAATGTTATTACTAATGGTCAAAAATCTGAGATACTTGAAATAAAAACTGGCATTAATCAAGAATGTATGCTAACTCCAATTTCAAATTTAATCATAAAGAACAAATCAACTAAATAAAAGATGAGTGCTGGATCTTCTATGAAAACCTTCCATTTACTTCTAGTGCCTGAAGATTAATGTTTTTTGAAAGAGATCAATTATTTGATCCAATATTTAACTGTATTAGTCTACATTTTATAAGATTATGTGATAGTCTGATGTGTGTTTAATTCAAGGTATACATAATTAATTCCGAGTTCATTTAAATCATAGCTTGTATGAATCTGGCAATTTTCAATTTGTACTAGTTGTAGAATATAATGAAATACTCAGCACTCAAAAGTCTTAAATAAATATCTGACTACACCTCATTCATTCTTATTACCTTGAAAAATATAATGTAAACAATCAATTATAAAACAATGTTTGACAAGCTAATAATAATACTAATAATAACTGTACTGGTTTGTTCGGGAGGTCATAAGATATTCAAGAACCCAAATAGAAGATTGAGCACAATATATATATTTAAATGACAAAGATTTTTTTAAATATTTTACTTAAATAAGAATTGGATCAGGAACTTTTAGTTCTTGATCCATCACAGAGGAAAATTTTAACAGAGTAAAATCTTACATTTATCAGTAAATTGAGTTTTCTTAACACTTTTTGAATTTTCCCCCTTTTAGAATTGTCAATTTTCAAAAAAGTTTATAAAGCATTTATTGCATGCCACACATTGTATTGAAATTGACAATAAATCTTCCTAGATAATAGTATTAAAAATCACTACAAGTGATAAAAAACCTTCATAAACATTTTTCTTTTATAAACACTCTTGAGAGAATTTGCAAAAGAAAAATGAAATTAATAAAATTTTACTGTAAAAGTTCTCTGCCTCATACAAATCAAGTTTTAAAACAAGCCAGTAAAATACTTGACTATTTTAAGTAGTTAATTGCCATTAAGAGCCACTGCTTTAACATAATTTAATAAATTGTATTTTTATATTGGACTATTTCCATTATCTAATATATGTATTGAATGTCTTTAGAAAAATTTAACTTTATTTAAATATTCCAAATACATTCACTGTTAGTAATAGCATATCAAACAGGTTACATTATGCACAATGTTGTGAGAGGTATTAGTCTCCCTTATTCTTCAGGTGTTGATGACCTGGCCAGTGATTATTAGCATGGGATTTGAACCTGGGTCCTTAGATTCTTGAGTTTTGAATTTTAAGATAACACTGTAATCAACTGAGGCATCCTACCAAAGGCAACAGTCTGTAAAAATTTTATATGCTTATCTAAGAGGTTCCTCCTGATTTCCCCACTTTTTCCTAAGAGCAAGATTGATTAGTGGTTTTCATACATTATGTATAGTCACACTAGGTTGGCTTATGGGATTTTTTGCCATTGTCATGTGAGTAGCTTCTTTACATTTTCTTCTTTGTATCTTTTCTTCTCTATCCAATACTTTTTTGTATTTTCCCAATTGAACATATGTTCATTGGCACATACATGTTCTACTACCTTAGACACATCTGTTTTCTCTCTTCTAATCATCAGTTTGTATTCTTGCAAGCACTTTTCAATGAGATGACTGGTCTCATCAATATATGTTCTTCCACATTCACATGATATTTCATAGATGCAGTTTTTTCTTTTTATCATTTCAAGTTTAGATTTTGTAGATGTTAGAATTCCTCATAGGGTGGTATTACTCTGGAAAACTGTTCAGATGTTATACTGATTGCAGATTTTTCTTAATTTGTCTATTTTTGGAAAGTATGGCTACATTACAGAACCTATAATTATGTTTTCTCTTGATAGTTCTTTTTGTTGTCTACTTAAAAGTTTTCTTAATAACAGCTGATGGATAACCATTTTTCATAAGTTTGTTCTATACAGATCTTTTCTTTTTCCAAATCACTGGTTTCTGAACAAAACATGGAGCTATACTATCACTATGGAACAGAGCAAAAAAAGTTTGTTCAGAAACCAGCAATTTGGAAAAAAAAAGATCTATATAAAACAAACTCTTATGAAAAATGGTTATCCATCAGCTGTTATTAAGAAAACTTTTAAATAGACAACAAAAAAAAAACATCAAAAGAAAAGACAATTATTAATTCTGTAATGTACCCATACATTCCAAAAATAGCAGACAAATTAAGGAAAATCTGCAATCAGTATAACATCAGAACAGCTTTCCAGAGCCATACCATCCTATGAGAAATTCTAAATCTACAAAGCCTAGACTTGAAATGATGAAAAGAAAAAAACTGCATCTATGAAATACTATGTGAATGTGGAAGAACATATATTGGTGAGACAGATGAAAAGAAAAAAACTGCATCTATAAAATACCATGTGAATGTGGAAGAGCATATATTGGTGAGACTAGTCATCCCATTGAAAAGTGCTTGCAAGAACACAAACTGATGATTAGAAGAGAGAAAACAGATATGTCTAAGGTAGCATAACATGTATGTGTCAATGAACATATGTTCAATTGGGAAAATACAAAAATATTGGATAGAGAAGAAAAGGTACAAAGTAGAAAATTTAAAGCTGCTCATATGACAATGGCAAAACATCCCATAAGCCAACCTAGTATGACTATACATAATGTATGAAAACCACTAATCAACTTTACTCTTAGGAAAAAGTGGAAAAATCAGGAGGAACGTTATAGATAAGTATATGAAATTACTACAGACTGTTGCTTTTGGCAGGATGGCTCAGTTGGTTAGAGCATTACTTTAAAATTCAAAACTCAAGAATCTAAGAATCCAGGTTCAAATCCCATGCTAGTACTGTCACTGGTTAGGCCAACGACACCTGAAAAAGAGGGGAGACTAATACCTCTCGAAACATTGTGCATATACTAACCTGTTTGATGTGCTATTACTAACAGTTGAATGTATTTGGAATATTTAAATAAAGTTAAATTTTTCTAAAGACATTCAGTTTGTATATTAGATGATGGAAATAGTCCATTATAAAAATACAACTAGAACACCATCATCACAAACCTTCAGGAAAACAATAATTTAATAAACTTTCTCATATTTAGAACTAAATTCTTAATTTATGTTATTGCTTTAAATTTCATCATAGCACAAGATAGTTGCTTATATAATTAAAATACAATTTTTTACATAAAATCATAGAGAATTAATCATAAATCATTTGAAAAATACTTTTAAAAAAAATTTAATGTGTATGCAAATACGGCTACACATCTCTTCATCTTTTGAAACTACAATGTAAACATTTCATAAACATTGTTCCAATGTCAGTGACAGGTTGAACTAGATGTTCCTATTTTGATTCCAAGGAAAGCAAAAATATGTTCATTTTGATCAATTGAATGAAACTATTGTTTTCAGAATGATCACATATTCTATGACTTCTGATTGACTGATCAAATATTCAATAAATTTGATGTTAGACAAATTAATATACTAAATAACTGCTGGATTATTATCCTGTAAAGATATCTCTGAAAATAGTAATTCGTTTTTTGGGGAGCAAAATAATAATTCCTGAGAAAGTAAAAAATTTCTAAGGGTTGGGACAATAGAAAAATTTGGGTTTGATTACTGTTCAATAAAATTAGATTCAAACAATGCTCAACCTTATAAGCAGTAAATAATAGAATTAAATAAATATATAAACTGCAGCAAGGTATGTAAATATACATAATAATTTCCCATTTCATCATATATACTTTAATCATATAATTAAATATATCTGAAAAAGATAAGTGATTAACCAGCACTCTTCAGGTGGCAGGTCATAATCTCTCATGATCATTCATTATCCTTTTTCAGTGTTTATAAATATCAAATTATTGTAAAATAATCTAAAGATGAAATGAAATTCAATTAAATTATTCCAAGTGGTTATGTTAAATAATAATATATCTTAATATTTTATTGAAGCTTAAAGAGTATTTGTGAGCTAAAATATGATAATTTTTGGCCTGATAATGATAGTTGTCATGATGTGAGTATAGAAACTCTGGCAACTTTGTATTAAAGTGCAATGTTTGCAAGTTTCTTCCTCCTTCCAAAAGTTGTGCCTAGATAACAGCATATTATGATCAGGCAATATTTTCTCATCATTAATGGTATGTACATTCATAATAGTTTTATTATACATCTAGGGTATTTAAAAGTTTGTGTATAAACTTTTGTGAATATCTACATAGAATCTATAAAAATATATACATTTCAAAACACAGTGATATACTCTAATACTTACTCCCTAATATAATGCAACTTTTTAAAGTTCAATTTTATCTTTTATTGCTTAACTAATATTTGAAGTTCCTGAAAGGCCAATGGCATGTAATGTATCACAATAATGCTGTCAAACTAACTCTCCACACCTCTTTACATAAGTCGTGTTGTCCTTAGCTTAATGATAACATAACTGGAATGGAAAGCTGATGTCCTTGATTAAAAAGCCTCTAGGTATATTAATATTTAGAAAAACTGATTTATGAAATAGAGTGAAATAAATAATAGATAATCAAGAATAATTAAAAAAATACTTATTAAGATTATAATTTTCTTATAAACACAACCTTTGGGTTTTTTAAAAACAATATGATTTGAGACTTTTTATATTTTTGCTTTAAAATAAACTAAGATTAAATATAAAGATATCATTAAATTTCATGATGTAGCACTCATATTAAGATGCTAAAATATAAATTGTATTAAGAGGATGACATAAGAAAACCAACCATTAATGAGTCTAAAACCCTTATCTCTAATTATTTTACAGAAATTTATTAATGTCTCCCACTCTCTTTCTCTCTGTGTAAATATATATATATGTATCCACATACAAAGAGTCTCATAACGTAATACTTAGTCAGATAGCTTGTTATGCCTATAAGTACAGGTTCAAATCTAAAGTGAAACTAGTAATTTTTTTTGCATAGTTAGGAATCTTTTAAGCAAGTAGAAGGTTATGCTATCATTTAATCAATATTGATAATTAGTACAATGAGATTTGTGACAGCAAAGATTTCTGCTGGAGAACAACTTCATGAAAAGAGCATATTCCTCATTGTTACAATAAAGACACTCTTGTCATATTTTATAAAGCTTAAGTTACAATTACTATTTGCTTTTACTAGTGAAAATATACTATACTTATATATTTTTTAAATTATTTTGCTGCAACATTTTCATAAAATTTTTTTTCCCAAATTAAAAAACCCTCATGAATGCAAATACTTTGATGAATAACATTAGTTGGCATAGAAGCCATATGTAAGAGATATTTCAGAATTCTGAATAGTAGAATTAGAAAACTGATAAAACCCATAAAAAAAAAAAGATTCGATTGAAAATGATTTTTATCAATATATTTATTTATGCTTTTTAAAAAAGATCAATTTTATTTATCAATATGGGCCAAAAACAAAAGTTAAAATATAATAATATATATTTCTATGTGAGAAACTGATTTTGTATTAATGTAAGTTTACTATGATGCAAGAAAAGGTTAAAATGTACATATATATAGGGGGAAAATAATTTTCAAGTAAGAAAGTAAAAGTAAAATTATTTTTATTACTATAGGTTTGTTTATATTTTTTAAAGAACTATTTTAACTTTACTATGATGCCAAAAAACTAAATATAGCATCAAAATAATAATGATGATGATAATAATAGTAATTCATTTCCTTCATTTGTAAATAAGTTTAGTAGCCACAAGCATTTATAGTAGTAATGTAATAATATGTGTTTACTATTGTTCATGATATTTATTATAATTCCTGACATATGTCTTTAAGTTTATTTTTAAATTGTATTTCATTTAAATAGAAAATATTCATTTCCTTGAATCTATTGTTATATTCCATTTGTAAGCTACCCTTCTTAATGTATGTAAATAAAATAAATCTTAGTTCATATATTCCAATGATATTTTGCCATGTATCAATTTAAGTAAGAATATCATATGTGCTATTAATCTTCTGTTGTACATACTATTGTTTTTATTCAAGTATATATCATCATGAATGTACGTATAATATTTATCTTGAATTTTTTGAAGGGTGTTTATTGTTGAATAATTGTAATTATTCCATATTCAGATCCATAGTGTAGAATTGGTATTATCAGCATACTAAAAAGTAGCTTATAGGTTTCTAATTTGAGTTTAATATGTAATCTTAATACTAGACCCATAATTTTATTAGGATTTATTTATTGCTATCTGAATGTGATTATTAAAAAAGAAACTGTTGGTAATGATAATACTCAAGTCTTTCTGTATATTGTTCCTAGGTATTCTACTATTATTAATATAATAAGCAATATCAATCATGGTTTTCTTGTAATAAGATACAATATTACATTTATTTGGATTATTTTTCATATTATCAGCTTCACACCATTTAGCAAAGCTATTAACATAACTTTGCAATATTTTAAGATCATTTGCATTTCTGATTTCTATACATATTTTAATATTGTCAGCATAACATAGAATGTTTTTCTCATTTATCATAGATGTTAAATCAGATGTATTTATAAGAAGCTGTAGTTGAAGATTTTTAATTAATATGTATGTAATTCTTTCTATCTGTAAGAAATGAATTTAAGTTTTAGGAGTTTGATGGACAATCCCATTGTGTTTGCTTTCAACCAAAGAGTCCCATGATCAATTCTATCAAAAGCTTTAGCGAAATCAAAATAAATGACACCAAGTTTATAATTGAGATCTATGGCTTGCTATATAGCATCTGAAATATGTAATAAATTTATTTCTATGGAACATCCAGAAATAAATTCATGCATAGAGCATGGAAAGATATTTTTCAATTAGTGTACGATTCTATAATAAATTATTTTCTTAAAAAGTTTTGCACATATTGATAGAAAAGTAATAAGTCTGAAATTTAAACCACTAAATATCACATGATTACCATCTCTCATGATAGCACATAACTGTTATTAAATAGGCAAGTAGTGCCATCCTGTGCTAACCAGAGTAATCAATGGATGCCAGAAGTCTGAAATTTAAAGGATTTGATTTATTTCCTGATTTATAAATCGAAATTATTTTTAAGATTTTCTAGCAGTCATGGAATGTTAATATTTTTAATATTAGATTGAATAAATTTGCTAAAACTGGTGTTAATAATTCTATACAACCTTTGTAGATGAACACTGGTATACTATCACGGGCAATGCTGCTTTTATTTTTCAAATATCTATTATCATTTACGATTTCTTCAGTTTTATATTATTTATGTTTATTATGTTATCATTTTTTAAAGAGATTATCTACAAAAGGATAGCTATGTGAATTTCTATCAGTATGGTTCTTTTGAGAAGAGAAATATTCCATTAATGTGTTCAGTTTAATATCTGTAGTTACTGTATTGTAGGGTTTTAACTGGCCTTCCATAATCTCCCAAATTTATTTGGTTCATTGCAAATATTATTTTATGTATTTTCAATGTATAAAATATAATCTTGTTTTCTAATTTTTAAATTAATATATGATAATTTTTAAAATTATTGACACATTATGTCTTTATATTTTGTAGATAAATAATGCAAATGTTTTCTTTTAATCCATTTTAAAAGCTTTCTAGAGAACTACTTAGGATATTTGTGGGATCTGGTAGTTTTTAGAGGAATGGATTTCTCTACATTATTAAGAAACAATTTTTGGAAAATTTCTATGGCTTTTGGTGCATTCTTGCAATTATATATATCATCCCAATTTGTATTTTTTTTTGCTATATACAAAACAATGTAGTCATCTTTAACATAATTTCATTTAGATTACATTGTAGATTTCATAAAGTTTAGAAATAATTCAATTTCAATTGCAGTTTGATGAACATCTTCAGTCACTAAAGAGTAGTCATATTTGGTTACTAGTAATTATTAGATCTAATGTGTAGCCATTTTTATTAAATATATCATATATCTGTTTCAATCTCAGAAGTTTAAGTATTTGTGTTAATTGGTTATTAAAGTTCTCATTTTGATTATCATTATTTTTATAGTAAATAATATTCCAATCTCCCATAATGGCTATATCATGTCTACATGCAATGAGAAAGGATTCAAGTGCATCAAGGTTTGTTTTCAAAGTTTTATGTGATGATGATGATAATTATTATTATAATTTTCTAGAAAGAAAACAGTATGTTTGTTTATGCTTTTAAAAGATCAACTTCAATTGTCATTTTTAACCAGAAATTTTATGTATAAAATCTTTATTTTTTCTGTTGTCTAATTGGTGTATGAATGTTTGTCTGATATCATGTGTCAAATTCACAACCAGTTATGCAAACAACTATTTCTGCTCAGACAAAAATCAGTACAAGTGCTTTTAACTACAGAGGTATAGGATTTAAATCATGAAGAAAATATGATTACAATACATAAATTCATATGTGAAATGTGATATTTAGTAAGGAAGAAAAATAGATGCTATAGTATCATATTTTTATTTAGAGTTGATTAGCATATTATTATGTTAATGTGAAGGAAGTAATTTGAAGCAATTCCACTATTAAAAAGCACTTGGAAAAAAAAAAGTGCATATGCTTTTAACTACAGATATAGTATTTAAATTGTGAAGGAAATGTGATTACAGTACATTAATTCATGTTAGAAGTGTGATATTTAGTGAGGAGAAAAAATAGATGCTATAGTACTATATTTATATTTATTTAGTGTACAATTGAAGTGGAAATGACTGTTTTTCAGATCGGTGTACAATTCTCATATTTAAAATCTTTTGTTTAATTTAGATTAAATCTTAAAATTTTTTTTATTAATGCAACCAGTTAAAAAAACAGTGGTCATTACAAGGCCAGGTACATCTGGTAAAAGTTATGATGCATCAAAAAAATAAAATTCCAAACAAAAAAAGCAGAGCTAAAGCAATGATCTCTGTGGATTTTTATTAAAGGAAGTTTGTTCATATTTTTTATTTTATGCTTTTACAAGCTGAATATTAATTTTCATTAAAATCAAATTATATAGCATTTATAAAAATTAATTATATATATATATTTACATTTATATTTTTGACTTTGCATTATTTTTTTTTCTGTTTGAATATTTGTTTCGAATGGTAACATTGTTCTGAACTGAGGGCCTGGATCAGATTATTACTAAATATATGTATTTCAATTTAAACTATAATACAACACATGTTTTGCAAACAATTATATTTTTTTAAGAGACTCAACTGTAGGAAGACATTTATTGTTAACTTTATAATGAAAGTAACATAATAAAATATAAGAAAATTGATGCATTGGCATAAAAAGACAAAATTATTTATAGTACACACATTACTATTGGTGAATCACTATTGGTGAGGAAGGATGTATGCAGCCATGTTTTAATTCCATGATATTGTTTTACATACACACAAATATTACAATGATGAAAAAAAAAACATAGAGAAAAACTGATTGAATATATATGATTAACCCTCTGTCATAAATAAACATTTTCTTCATTACTTTGAAGAAAAAAAATCAATCATAATTGGATTTGTAAAGGCAATTATCTGACTTAAAAAACAGCATTAAAAACACAGCAGCAAAAGTTATAATTTAATATTATTAATATAAATGTAAATAAACTGTCTTTTTTGCAAAGACATTGAAAGCTGTTTCTCCTAATACTGTATTAATAGCTTAAATTATCTTTTCTAGTCTAAATGAAGAGTTTTGATTTAAGATGGAATCATAATATTAGGAGTAATATCACTATGTAATGATTGTTACATATTGCTTTATATGTTTTATGTCACTACATTTCTTCATAATATATTATTATGCACAGTCCTCATTCTTAAGCAAGTTAATAGAATGCCAGAAATTTGTTACCAAGACAACATTACAATTAAGCAGTAAAAGGATTCCATTTATTGCCCAATTGTAGTTTTGTCTTGACAAACTCAAGAACTATGCTGATATAATTTTATATGATAAATAGTTATTATTTATAGTTTAATATACTTAAAACACACAGACATATAAAATTATAACCACTCATGTATCAATATCACAATCCACATCAACTAAAAGTCATTTATTTACAATTACTTAGCAACAACAAAGTATTAATATTTTATATATATATAATCAACTATGTAAATATTAATTTACAATATTGTGAATGAGAATATTTAAGTTTCCTCTATTAACTTTTTCACCTAAGATATAGGATGTTATACACACTATAACACTCAAATTCTGAATTGTTAAACAAGGCTTATAGAACTCATTAAAAAAAACTCCCTTCATTATCTGTGCTTAGCCTTAACACCACTTAATATGAATAAACTTAAATCTTACTTACATTAAATTTGATGCACTTCATTTTTTCATGAACTCACCAATAATACGAATATATGTGAACTTATTAAATATAAAGATACCATTTAACAAGCGTGTGTGTTTAAACCTTCACATTTAAAAATAAAACTTGGCATAACTGATGAAGAGAGTTCATCTTAAACTTGTTTTGTCAGTCTTGTACTGTCATATAATTCATAATTTGGATATTTTATAATATTAATTACATAATGAGCTAGCATATTGTCACAGGTACTGAAAAAAAGCTCATAACTATCAATATATAATATGCTAAAATATATCACTTATAAAATGAATTGCTGTAATATATATATATATATATATATATATATATATATATAACTGTAATAATATTGAATAACATTAATTGAACTTTCACTATCTATAGAAATTTTATGAACTTTTAAGTGAAAATCTTTGATGAAAAAATCAACCAATCTCTGCTAAAAATAGAGTATTCCCTTGATGACAGATTGCTGATATTCTATTGGTTTATTTGAAGTATTAACTAGGTGATGTGACACACATATATATATATATTGTAGCTATATGTAGCTACATTAATCATTAAATGTAAATGTCAAATATGAAAGCTAATAATCAACCACATTTTCAGTCTGAAACCTTTGGTAAATAAAGTATTAATGTTGAATACAATGTTAATAATGATTAGCATTTTTTATTCTAAAAACCTCAGTAAATAAACATTTTGTTCTAGTATGTGCATGTAAGTTCTTTACATTTTCTCTCAAACAAATATTTTTGCACATATGCACAAAAAATAAATAAATAAAAAATAAAATAAAAAAGCTTGTTAAATGATAGCAAAAATTACTTATGAATAAAAACTAGGGGAAGAGATACAGTTTCTTAAAGTTATCAAATCCATATTAGAAGTTAATTAAGTTTCATTCAAATTGCAAAATGAATTATTATTATTATTATTATTATTATTATTATTATTATTATTATTATTATTATTATTATTATTATTATTATTATTATTATTATTATTATTATTATTATTATTATTATTATTATTATTATTATTATTATAATAATAATAATAATAATAATAATAATAATAATAATAATAATAATAATAATAATAATAATAATAATGATTAGTAATCATGATGTCCTTCCTGTGTTTTTCAAAAAGCAGACATTGACAATCATCTTAAAGTAGGAGTCTTATTAAATTGTTTATTAATAAACATCTTATAGAGAGTTGAACTAAATGAATTAAGTTGCTAACCTATAAAAGGCAGCAGTAAAATTTGCTCAGTCAATCAATTTACATTTTGTGAAATCTATTGGCTTGCATATATAAGCACTAGAAATTGGAAAAATCTACAAGTTTGCAATATAAATCACATACACAATGGATTCATATATACATATATATAAGCTAAATTAAAAAAATGGCTTTCTGAAAAAACCTTAGTGGCCCAATTTATGGAAGAAGGAAGTGAAATGTTTAGATTGCATAACATGGCATGAAGAAATAACTTAATTGCTCCATTCCAATTCTATTGTAGATTAATATTTATGTGTTACCAAGAGAGAAGAAAAAAGATTTAGTAAAAATGACCAGCAAACTATGGATTAATCATTGAAGAACAATCATGATCCATTTTGTTAATTGGAAAAATTCATAAATTTTTTAAAAATCATGTGAATAAATACTATTTGATCATAAACAGCATAAGAATTAAGAACTAATTTTAAACTCCAAGAAAAATGAAATATGTATTTCAAAATTCCATGAATAGATGAGAAATACATTTTAAAACTCCATGAACAAATGGAAAACAATGAAAAAAAGGTTTTCACAAATAGATAACATGTTAGTTTTTTTGTTTGTTTACATAACTTCATTTTTTCTGGGAAAAGACAATATTCAAAATACAAACAGATAAAATACAAGGACTAAAAAGTAAGAATAATTATTTATTTTATCACTATATTTATAAACAAATATACATTTTTTTCTTTCCAGTATTAATTATTAACCAATATTAATTTCTTTCTTTACATTAATCCACCCACTCGTAAAAATTATAGACATGTTCATTTTAGAGTAATTTGAGTATTTATATTTTGCATTACCTATTTTCTAATATGATTATAATTTTATTTTTTCATGTATATAATTTTAACCTTGATATTGCAACTGGGTAAGAATATATATATTAAAAGAAAAGGAAATATAGTGTTATTATTACCTAGTGATGTAAATGCCTTGACAAGGTCAGTAATAGTAAGTGTTTGAGAGGCTATAAAGACCATTTGCATAATATAAAAAATATAATCACTCTGCATAACATATATACTTTAAGGATAACTTCTTTCATAAGATGCTTTGGAATATTATCAAAATTCAAAGTTAATATACTTATTAATATTAGAGTAATATTGTGAAAGAGAAGCTTTCAATTTTGATGCTTTTTTTTTCTAGCAGTCTTCAAAGTCTGATATATAAAATTGAAAACTAAATTAGTAGTTATTAGTAATTTTTTAGAGATAGTTTTACACCCTCCAAGTTTACATAAAAGTGATCAAGCCTTACATCTAGATCTTTTTAAGTTTTGCTTTTTCATGGTCTTTCTCCACTTTTTTTTTCCTGGCATCAACAGTAATTTTACAAGTTTGTCAGTAATTTGCAGATCTTTGACTGACAACAATTCTAATATTATTCCAACATGAAATGAATTGCTTTTGATATCCATGAGAAATGGACTCTTTGAACGTCTATTGTTATGAGTTTGTTAAATTGATAACAAAAAGAAAGAATTGGAAATATTATATTAATATTCTAATTAAGACATTTAGTTTATCAACTCCAGTTACCTTTTCTTAAATTCCATCTTGGAATAGGATAACTTTCAACTATAGAAATATAGATTTTGATAACAATTAGACTTTTTATGTTGGCTATGAAGGAAATAATTTAATATCAGTAGTTGAGAAAATAATACATTTTTTTCTTGCTGAAGTAAAATATAAATCACGAATTGTCTTTGATCCCCATCTTTTTGAATAAAATGTTTCTTCTTGTTTGACATCTTAAATTAAGTACATGTTGTTTAAGGCCACCTATCTAAAAGATGACAATCTGTTTCATCCTAATTTACATATCCTCAAAACCACTATGAGAATTGAAATATTATAAAAATACAAAAAGGTGCAGGAAGAAATAAAAAAAGAAGGATGGAAGTAATTTGTATTAGGTTTGTAAATTTTGCATATGTAAAAATGATCTAGAATGGTGATTGCAACATCATTTAAAGTACCTTCAATAGATGTTCATTTTATAAGATGATTTGAAACCAAAGTAACTATATCATATTTAAAGTGCAATTTATCAATAATCCACATAAACACAAGAATTTTAAGATGTACATTATTAGAAGAATGATGATTCTACAGATGTGCAATTACACCAATGTTGTACCCATCAGCTAAATTATAGAGGATCTTCATTTTTGATTTTATATACCCCCAATGTTAAATTTAAGTACTTTTATTGAGTTTCCTAGGTAAAGATAAGATTACATTATAGCAGCTAAACCTATCACATAAGATGTTCTATAATTATCATCATGCGGGCATTTTTTAATTTGAGAGCCAAGAACTCTCATGTCTTTAATCCTAATATTGCTATACACCAAAATCCTGTTGAAACTCATACTATTAGCTTTATGTACTTTCATAATTTGTTGCCTTTAATCAAATCGTGATAAAGAGATCTTATTTTCATGAAATGATTCATTTCACAAGCTTTCAAGGTGGGCCATGTAAAGACTTTCATCCATCCTCTCCACAGATATGTATTCAAAAGTATTATTTGCCTATATGCAATAGCTTTTTAAATAAATTATTGTAAAGAATTTATTTCCTTATCAGGGATTCGTTTATAAATAAAAATTATATTTTTTGAATTTTTTTTTAAAAGTAGTTTTAGGATATAAAAAATATATAGAATTGGAATAACTATAATTTATGACCAAACTAATCGGGACAAGACTTCATACGGTTATATAAAGTTAAAGATAAGAGTTCAGAAGAGTTATAAACAACTAAATAATAAAGTCAATAAATTGATAATAATACAAAATATATTAAGAATGCAGTAATAGAAAATTATAATACAGACATAGTTATAGCAATCAGTTTAGTTTAAATGTAAACATGACCTCTCAAAAGTAAATAATATTTTCGCTACAGGATTTTTGCTCATCTCCACCTTTTTTTAATTTCTTTACTTCTCGCACATAATAATTTTAAAATGCATCAGGATTTAATATGTAACATTAAATACTATTACTAATGCTGATAAACAAAAAAATGAGGATCTACTATATAATTCAGGTAAATTAAAGGAGGTCAGAAGTGAATGACTTATTTTTTATTTATTTATTACATACATAGAATAAACTTCAATTTTTTTCTATATATATAATTTCTGATCATCCTACAGAATCCCTCTATTATTCATGATATTCATGCACATTTATGATCTAAAAATTGTAAAAATCATTGACCAAATTTCTTCAGATTCATGAAGGCTTCACACAGTAGTCAGTTACTCTTCACAAACCTGGGAGCTTAGCTCCCAGGTTTGTGAAGAATGCCTGGTTTTCAAATAATTACACATCAAACTTGTACCCCATCCATCCCTCTTCTATGTATTTAAATAGATATGGTCCTATACATGAGGGGTCAGAGTGACTTGAGGTCAACATAGGCATGGCAATAATATTGGCAACAGCATGGGATTTGGGTTTTCATCATCAGATTTTCAATGATATGGATGGAGGTTGGAGTAGATTGAAGTCTGTCCATTAAAGTATGAGGATTTGCTATCTTAATATAAAACTGAGCACTGATTATATATATGTGTGGGAGATGATAATCTGGACCAACCGATGAGTGCTGGTTTAGTATAAATACATATATTGGTAATTATTTATCTTTTCAACATGTGTGTGCTCATGTGTATCAGTTGTATAAGATAGTGTGGATAGTTGAAGGGTGCTTGAAAATCTGAGTTCAAATCCCCTATACTTATTTATGTTAGATGTAATAAAAGAATATAATTAATTATATTAATAAAAAAAATAAAAATGGCATTCTTTTAATATTGAACAGCAATTACTCACACAAGCACATATGTAATTCTAATTAATACAAATAAAATGCAGCATTAGCTGTTTCATCAAATAAGTCAGATCTTCAATAGTCAGTAGCATAAATCTTACACATTCAATTTTATTTTACCTAAGTCATTATCATCATTTTTAACCATCATTATGCCATTGCAGGCAGATTCTCTAAGTTAAATCCAGATTCTCTGATTTATAGAATCTTTTCTATAACACTCAAGCAAACTTTCTTATCTTATTCATCCACCTCATATATGGCTTCTTTTTAGATATTTGCTAGCAATATACTTCTTTATAATTTATAATCTATTATTTTTTCTAAGAATATAAAAGATATTTAAACCCATTCTTTATTTATTGTTCATACATTTGTTGCTTACAAAATATTAAGAGTAGGAATTATAATAAATTTAATATTCTTAGTTAAAACAATTTTAAAATAAATTATAAATGACAAAGTGTGAAAGTAAAAGCTGACTCATTATTATATTTTCATTTTATTTAATTTATTTAAATAATAAATTACTTAATTCATGACCTTATTAATTATATAACAAGAGCTCTCTACATTAGTGCCATCTATAGAAAAAATGAGAAATCAGGGAATTCCAGATAGTAGTTAATTTAAATCCCAATGCCAAGACTAGTTTTCCACTTTTGCACTTATCAATGAGGTTCAGGATTCAAAGTATACATTTAATAACCACCTTTAACTGCATTGCTTGAAATTCAAAATCCTATTAAACCTCTCTGATAAAGCAAAAGCTGCCTGGGTATTAGAGATTTAAATGCATCACTACCTGGAAATCATTGCTTACTCAAAATTACTATATGTGACATTAGAATAAAGCTGTTCTTCTTTTGAATCAAATATTATATACATATTTTTTGTGGCTTCAATCTTCTTAATATAAAAGTAATTCTGACAAGAATTATATCGTAAAGCATCTATCAAGGAGTTTTTATGAACATCTTATAAATAACTGATTTTCATTTAGTCAGCTTCAAATTATGCTATTCCGCTAATCAATTAAATCTCTAATAATAAATTTGCTATGGCAAAATTACAACACCAACAGTTTTTCCGGCTAGAATGTAAGTAAATAGTCAGAAATATATCGTAAAAGAATGTGTGACATAGTAATGAAACTGGTATGATTGGAAAATATATTCCATTATAATGTTTAGTCATATTAATATTTTATTTTGGGAAACTAAATTTATCTCAAATAACACTAACATTTTTCAAGATGATAATGCTACATATTGGTTTAAGAAAAATAAAAATAGTTACAAATAATTTATGACTTTTATAATGATAAGATTTAACAACTATTAAGCTTCTAAGCATCATTTTAAATAATGAATGAGAAGTCTTTATTTTCAGTTGAAATCTCTTAAAAGAATTTAAAGCTTTTATCTATTTGGAATGCCTTAATATTTCACTAGTTAACATTTACATTCATATAATTTCATTCTACATAGAAGATAAGCAATTCTTAAAACAAATGGTAAACTTGAATCATATTGTGATGTGATATGGCTACTCCTTTACCAAAATCAGAAATCTCTCAGCAATTATGCCCAGAGAAACCTAATAGTCACCTTCCCTTCCCTTTCCATTCACCAATCCTGAGTTTTTCCCATATTCTTCTCTATCCTGTTCCATAATTTTGGTTAATTACTGAACTTAATATGACAAATGAAGTCTTTTGTCAAAAGTTAAAAGATAAAGAAAACATGAAACATGTTCATATACTCAAGGCACATAAATAACAATAAACTAATGTGATATATATGGAATTTTTAACAATAATTTACTATAGAAAAATTAATAAGAAATGTAATCTTAAATAACCCCAATATCTAAAAACGTTAAAGATTATTTTGAAAATGGATAGAAAAAAACAACAACAACAACAACAAAGAGAGATATTTCACTGACATAACAACAAAATGATTTTAATACTCAAAAAATGAAATTCTAAAAAAAATAAAAAACAAAACTGCTTAATGTGATGAAGCAATGAAAGTGATTCTAGATGCTTTGGTTAAAACAATCACCAAATTATCAGTTGTATATTTTAAACCAAATTTTTAAGTAAGTATAGACTGATAATATATTAGATTCATCATCATCATCATCATCATTATCATCATCATCATCATCATCATTATTATTATTATTATTATTATTATATTTTAGTATCTTTACAAAATATTGCTCTTAGTAATTATGAAATATTTAATTGGAAGATTGCTAGCAAAAAATAACTATATGAATGGACTTTTGAGTCATGTATTATCTCCTCAAATTTTTAACTATTCTTTCAGTTTGTTATAATAATAAAGTGGCACAACCATGAGCCAAAGACTTCTGACTAATTCTCAGTGAAGTAAAGCAAAAACAGTAACAACCTCACTTTGGCTAACTGAAAGAAACTGTTTGTAATCAAATTACCATTTGAGTTTTTAAATGTTACAGGATTTTCCAAGAAACTAAACATAAATTTTTTTTTATAATATTGACCATTAATTTTAGTTGAGATTTTGTATTTTTTACATGATTAGGAGATGTTCACAATATATAAATATTCATTTGCACATATTTACTATAACTTTTGACTGTTTCAATGATATACCAGCAAGTGATCTCTCTTTTTTCTTTTATATATATATATATATATATATATATATGGCTGCAGAAAGGAGTTTTAATGATATATATGATATATATATATATATATATATCATTAAAAACTAGTCAATACAATATCAATAACAATTTCAAATAGTTTTCAAAGTTCTTCAAAGTGCTGTCTCAATTCTTTCTTCTTCACTATATAATAAAAAAATTTAAATAATTCTATAGGACATATACTTTATGAACAACCTTCTTTAGGATAGAAAAAATTCTCATTCCAATACAGCAATATTGTGCTTTTATTATTATAAAAACAATGAATAGTAGTCAAACTAAAGAAAATATGTAATCAGTATAATATTAAACAAGTTTTCTTACTCAACAAGGAAATCTAATTTCCACCAAACCCAAATTGAAAATAGTAAAAACACAAAAATGACATGTATGAAATATCATGTAAATGTAGAAGGATATATAGTGAAGAAACCCATTAAAAACAATTAAAAAAGCCTAAAGTAATAATTAAAAAAGAAAGGACAGATGTGTCAAAAGTAGAAGACAATACAATACAAGTCCAATGAACATATGTTTGATTGAGGGGGAGGGGGTGACAACAAAAATATTGGAGAAAAAGAAAAAATATTTTAAGAAACTGCTCTGCTTAAATGATAATGACAAATAATTTTAGACACCAATCTAGTATGTCAATTCATAATGTTTTGCAATCATCCACTAATTAACCTTTTCCTTAAGAAAAAAATTGAGAAATCAGTAGGACTCTCAGATAAATATATTAAATTTCTACTGATTGCTGTCTTTGATAGAAGAACCATTTCAGATTAGAATATCACCTTAAATTCTATATTCATAAATCTAAAAGTCCTATATTCTATTTTAATGCTAATATTATCATTAGTCAGACCAACAGAAGCTAAAAATCAGAGAAGAATAATATCATTTGAACTGTACTTTATATTAAGTGTCAAATGTATTTGAAAAATTTAAACAAAATTTAAATTTTTCTGAAGACATAATTCTAGGTGATGGAAATAATCCAACGTATAATTACAATCTATTGTTAAAATGTGAATAATTATTGAAACACATTTGATCAATATACAAGGTAGATATGTATAAAAATTATTTTCCATAATAACAATGAGTAATCAAATTCCTTTGAAATGTGTGATTAATTAAACATTCAATGGTACTGACATGGTGCCTAGGTTTTTTTTTCTAAACAGTTGTTCCAAAACTGTTCTGCAGAATGATTAGTTTGACATTTCATCTTATAGTAACTGAATGTAGAAGATATTTTCATGACTTGATATTATTTCAATTGATTTGTACTATGTTAACATGCCTATTTTTTTAAAATTATGTGTATGTTATGAATTTTAAAAACTGATTTTCATTATAAACACACACACACACACAAATACAACAGTGAGAAAATCTTAATTAAAACTAAAAAAATTTAAAAGTACTTTTGTCCAAAGAAGAGATTAAATCCTATGTTATAGAATCCCATGAACAAGTTATAACGTTAGTAGTAATTTGCCATTGCTTGCTATCTTGCTTTAACAATATTATTTTTAAATGTTTTAGTTTAATGCTATATTATAAATTTTAACTTATTTTATAGATATATTAAAAACTTCCATACTTCCCCACTCTTTTTAATTTCATATAAATAAAGATACAATAAAAGACAAATGATCCCCCAAAATGCATTTCGTGCTGAACCAGCACTCATCAGTGGCCCAGGTCACAATCTCCCATATATATCTCTATTATATGAAGAGTATTTATCTATAATAAATTATTATATTTTTATATATTTTTTGATACTGGTAAATAAAATATAACAAGTCATTTTATTATTATTATTAGATAAAATTGATATCAACTTCTATTCATAAATTTTTAAACTAATCTTTAACAATGGCCTAACATAAATTTGTCCATAATGTTATTTTCAAATAATTAATAATGATTCATTTTTATATAGTTGTTTTATTTCAATTGTGTTGGAATCATTATTAATTTTTAACTAATAAATGGGAATAGTTTATGATTGCTATGTCCAATGTAGTCTGAAATGTTGACATTATCATTGGCACACCTGGGATAAAATGTACCAAAATTATTCTATATTGATGCTGCTAAATAAATATTGGTAAAAAAAATTTTTTTAAATGTAATAAATAAGCAAAATGAAAATAGAAGATATCAAAAATACTGTTAATCCAGATATCTATGATTCAAAAACTTTTATTATCCAAACAAAATTTCAATTGTGATGTTTAATGTTCTATAATAAATTAGTTTTTACACATTTACAAACAAAATTAAATAAAAAAAAGTTCCTCAAGCATTTAATTTATGAACAATGTTATTATTAAACTTTTAAAAAAGATTACATTGAATTGCTAAATAAAAAACTGAACAGTGTTCTAAGCAAAATTAATAAAATAAATAAATTGTATTTTGATTTATTTTAACTACTGTCATAAGTTTTCTATTGCTATAAAATTGAACAAGTGTTGTCTTTTAAATGTTTAAATTTTTACAAATAAAATAAATTGATATAGTATATGGCAAGTTTATATAAATAAATCTATAGATAGAAAAATTAATGTTTATGCAGTTTAGCTAAGTTGGGTTTATAGTAAAAGATAGATCTATTCTTAAAATCCAAAAAATTAGACCCCCCCCCCCATCTCTGTAGTGAGTATGGATTATAGTGTTTATAGTTGGTTTTTTTTTTTTGGGGGGGGGGGAGGATTGCTAAATAAAAGTAAAATCCAGTGTAGATTTCAAAGGAAGATGAGAGATGTAATCAATAGGTGAAAAAAAATTACATTTTGCTATGAACTTTTAGTTATTCCATTGTGAGCCCAAGACTTAAACCCATTTTTTTTTAATTATAATGTTGCCAATTAACTATTTCTATATCAATATTTTTTTGTTAAAAAAGAAAAATGATTTAAAATAAAAATTAAAAGGTATAGCTAACAATAAAGATAATTTCATCTTTTGTATATACTAAAATTGTTATATCAAATATTAATAATATGTAACATATATAAAATGGAATGGAAAAATAAAATCGCTATATTTTGGTCATCATTTAATTTGGGCTTCAAACATTGGAATTCAAATAAAAAAATTCTAAATGAGATCATTTAATCCTTTTGTTTTATTACAAAAAATAATGAACTAAACTATATTTTAAGAACTCAGACTTTCACACGACCCTCAACTCTCAGTGCTATCTCATAATGCTGACCCACCAGATCACACACACGTGGAAAAGATAAATAATCACCAATATACGTAATTCGTGCTAATCCAGCACTCATCAGTTGCTCCAGATTACCATCTCCACACATATATACAATCAGTGCTCAGCTTTATATTAATAGAGCCAATCTTCATACTTTAATGGACAGGCTTCAAACTACTCCAACTCACAACTCTTCAGCCACCCATTTCATTGAAAACCTGATGATATATATATGCAGGTTTAAACCTGTATAGTGTATTAATTTACTATATTTTAAGACAATTGGATCTTGATGAATATTGAATAATTATTATAAGAATGTAGATTAAACAGCTAATTTACAATAGGAATTGCAATTCATAATCTAACTATTATATTCTGATTAGTTGTTTTTAATACTCCCCCCCCCCCCATAATATTCTTTGTCGAGGGAAAAAACCAGTTAATCTCTAAAATGGTTAGTAGAATCATAGAAAAGTGGATGAGCTTAAAAACTACCTTCATGGAATATCAAACCCCCCCCCCAAGGCAAAAAAAACCCCCCAGCAAAGAATCTTATTTAAGTACGTACTAGAAAAGAATTTATTGACCATAAGATACCATTGATAGACTAGCTTTTATTAATGCAGTTGTTCTTTGCCTCAAAATTAAACTAAATAATTTAGCCAATAGAAAGTGAGATCATTCATTCTAGCATCTTAGTAGATATCTCTAATAGTTTGTCAATTAGTAATTTAAAAAAACCCAACTTAAGATTTGATATTATAACTATGTATTTACATTCAGAAATCTAAGATATACAACTGATATAGTTTTTATAAAATCATTAACAAGTCATAGAACTTTATTTCTACATAACATACACAACACAAATATTTAGAGAAGATCAACTGAAAAGTAGAATATTTATGATATGTTTTGGGCAATGCAACTGACGATAAGGTAATAAAATAGCAACTATATATACATATATTCATGTGTATGTTTTCTCAAAGAAATGAAACTCAGTCATCATATTATATCGTCTGCCATTGCTTTTCTATTTGTATTTTTTTACATACATATATATTAACATATTTAGAAACAAAATTTTCAATCATTCATAGAATATAAGGAATCCAGAAAGCTACATTTCTTATATATGCAATACATCTAATAACGCAGCATAAGCGTGTAAGCAAGCGCACGACATTTAGAAACAATAACAAAAAAATCTTACTTTTAATCCAAGTATCCTGTAATTCAAATGATAAGTCTCTCTTCTTTAATATAATTTCCACTTTTTTTTTATTTAACAAAAAAGAAAAAATAGATGCCAAAGGAGACGTCTATCACGGCTAGCACACTTTATAAACACCTAATACTAATTCATAATGCAAATTATTTTTTCACTACCCATAATTCCATACGTTTCAATTTTTTTTAAAGGTATTAATTAGTAAACAACAAATAAAATAATAAAAAACTTGGATTAAAAGTTTTAGTAATAATTAAAAAAAGCTTTAAATTCATAAGCTTCTTTTTTATACTAATAAACCTTTTACAGACACTACAGACCAGGATTAGATCAAAGAAGACAAGTAACAAAAAAAAAAGATACAACAAAATAACAGGTGTCTACATTTTTTTTTTTTGTTGTTGTTAAATTGCCTCTGGGGTTTTAAATCACCATGAGAGGGAGCTTATGTGTTTGTAGTTTATTAAACGGTTAATTTCTCTAGGCTGGAAGAACTAGGAACTTAGTTCAATGCTCTCCAAACAAAACTTAACAAACAGAACATTTTAAATAGAGTCATTCCGTTTTCCATAGGATTAGAATGACTTTGTATGTGCGTTTTCATTTTATAAGTATATGTTTTAAAAAAAGTTTATTTTTAAACAATCCTCTCCGTGATGGTGGGTTGAGGTCAGTTAAGTGGATGAGAAGTAGGTTTTATGAATACTGTAGCAAACAATTTTAGATTGTTCATATAAATTTTTATAGATATGCATCATTCTTAACAATGGCATGACTACTTATATATACATAAAAATATTTGAAAACCAAGCACTCTTCACAAACCTGGAGCTTTAATTGTAAATATAGGGGAAAAAACTCAGACTTTCAAGCACCCACTATCTGTCCACTATCTTATACAACTGATACACATGACGAAAAGATAAATAATCACCAATATCCGTAATTCATGCTAAACCAGCACTCATCAATTGGTCCAGATTATCATCTCCCACTCACATATATCATCTCCCACTCACATATATAATCAGTTCTCAGTTTATATTAAGATAGCAAATCTTCACACAGCATGGGAATTGGCTTTCACCATCAGATTTTCAATGTTCATCATCATCATCAACCATTATCAATCCACTGCAGGATGAATGTCTCTCCAAGTTTAATCCATCTTCTCCGATCTTTAGCTTTTCTTCTCCACAACACCCCTGCACACTTTCTTATTTCATCCATCCATCCATCTCACATGTGGTCTCTTTCTGGGTCTTTTACAATCTCTTGGAATCCAGTTTAAAATTTCAATTGTCCATCTATTACCATCTCTTCTAGCAATATGTCCAGCCCAACTCCATTTCAATCTTTTAATTTTTTCCAATAAGGTCAGTAACACCTATTTGTTGTCTTACCCATACATTGCGTTTTCGATCTCTTCTTGTTACTCCCAACATACATCTCTCCATACTCCTTTGAGTGGTCTGAAGTCTCTGCATTGCTCTTCTATTAAGCCTCAGATCCATAAGTAAGAACTGGTAAAACACATTTGTTAAAAACCATCCTTTTCAAACACATAGGCATATTTCCTTTTAGTATCAAGTTATTTCTACCAAAAGCACTCCAACCAAGTTTAATTCTATGATTAATTTCCTCCATTATGTTTCCATCTGTATTAATAATCTGCCCAAGGTATTTGTAACTGTTAACTTCTTCTAATTCTTCATAATCAATCTTTATTTTCATATTTTGAGCAAATCGATTAAACATTACTTTAGTCTTTTTAACATTTATCTTTAGTCCTACTTTTCTACTTTCACCTGCTAACTCCTGCAACATTTCCTGCAGCTCTGAAGCATTATTTGCAAAAACAACTACATCATCTGCGAAATCTAAATGACTTAAACACTCTCCATTTACTTTCACTCCTTTAGTTTCCCATTTGAATCCACAAAATACTACTTGCAGCACTGCTGTAAAGAGTTTTGGAGATATGGAGTCACCTTGTCTTACACCTTTCTCAATGTTGATTTTTCCAGTATCATTATGTAATCTAATTGTTGCTGTTGCATTTTTATAAATATTCTTTAAAATATAACAATATCCTGGATCTATACCTTGATGATCCAATGCTTTAATCACTGAAGAAATGTGTATAGAATCGAATGCCTTTTCATAATCTACAAATCCAAAACATAATGACAACTCATATTCATTTGTCCTTTCTATGACTTCTCTCAATGCCTGGATATGATCTATTGTACTAAAACCACTTTCAAATCCAGCTTGTTCTCTTGGTTGGTGGAAATCCAAAATTCTCCGTAGACGAGTTGTAATTATCTTGGTAAAAATTTTATATAAAACTGATAAAAGGCTGATAGGTCTGTAATTTCTAATATCTTCTTTATCACCTTTTTTAAATATTAATATTATTACTGCATTCTTCCAATCTTCCGTATATCTTTATCATTTAGACATTTGGTATATAACTTTGCTAAAATTGTTTCTATTTCTTCACCTGCTTCTTTTAATATATCAATTATAATTCCATCATTTCCTGGAGCCTTTCCTTTCTTCATACACTTAATTGCATGTCTCACTTCTTCATTTAAAATTCTGGGCAATTCGGAAGATGTAATAGATATAGGAGGTACTTGTTCTTTATTACTATATAATTCTTGATAAAAATTTTCTACCAATTTCATGATGTCATCTCTCTTTTTAGTAACAATTCCATCTTTTTTTCTTATTGCAGATATAAATTTCCTACCAATACCAAAATGTTGTTTAACATTTTTGAGACTTTTATTTTCTTCTATAGCTTTCCTTGCTATTTCACAGTTATACTTTCTTATATCAGTTTCAACTCTTTTCCGTACCATTTTACAAAATTCGAGATATTCAATTCTTTTTAATACATCATTTTTGTATATCTTCATATTCCTTCTTTTCTTCATAAATTCTCTAGTCTCAGTAGAAATTTTATTAGTCAATTGCTGCTTTTTTCTACCAGCTATGTTTGTTGCAGTTTTTAAAAGTGTATCAGTTATTTTCATATTAATTTCATTCAAATCTGAATCATGTTCAAAATCTCCTAACACTTGAAACCTATTTGTAAGTTCTAATTTAAATTCATTAGAATGTTTCTGAAGATTAGGAATATCAACTGTAAATATTGTTTTTCTTAATAATTTTTGTCTCTCTAGTTTTACATTAACACATAACTTACATCTTACTAATCTATGATCACTTCCTGAGTTAAATTTATTAAGAACATTACAATCTTGAAATAGGTATTTTCTGTTAGTCAAAATATAATCCAGTTCTGCTGTATCTTCATTTGGATGCTTCCATGTCCATTTCCTTTTAACATTTTTCTCAAAAAATGAATTCATAATATAAAGTTTTTCTTTTTCTGCAAACTCCACAAGTCTATGTCCTTTCTCATTTCTATTACCATAACCAAAATTACCTACAGCAATTTCATCTTTTATTTGTCTACCAATTCTAGCATTAAAGTCTCCCATAACAATTTTAAAATGTTGTTTACTCTGATCAAAAGCCTTTTGTTCATCCATATAAAAATCTTCTACTACTTCATCACTATGAGAACTTGTTGGGGCATAAACCTGAATTATCTGCATTTGTTATAGATGGCTAAAAAGAGTGGATTGAAGCCTGTCCATTAAAGTGTGAAGATTTGCTATCTTAATATAAACCGAGCACTGATTATATATATGTGTGGGAGATGATAATCTAGACCAACTGATAAGTGCTGATTTAGCATGAAATACATATATTGGTGATTATTTATCTTTTCTACATGTGGGGTCATGTGTATCAGTTGTAAAAGATAGTGGATAAATAGTGGGTGCTTGGAAGTCTGAGTTCAAATCCCCTATATGTAGAAGTCATTAATCATTGAATGAAAATATACATAAATATATAATTTTATTTTGAAGAGCTTCACCTATCATTTTTGTCATCTTTGATTGCCTTAAAATTTCTAATTTAGCCAATCAATTACTGGTCTTTATGTGTTTATCTAGATATTCTTAGCTAGAGAGTAAAACAAGGAAGAAAATTCATAAAAACTTCTGGTAAACTGGTACTTAACAATTACATACTTTCTCCTTCATTGAACCTTAATCTTGAGAAAAGGTTTTTATTTGGTATGGAGTATGTAAGAAAGTTTTCATATTCATTACAACTTTCAATATGAATGACACTCCTCACTTGGGGCAGATGAATAGAGCAGACTAGTTCATTCCATAGTCTTTTGATGATAATTCTGAAGATGTGGTTTAATGAAGTTATGGCCACCATTAACATAATTATCATCAAAAGGCATAGAAAAAACTAACTTACTGTATTATGTACCTCTAGTGAGGAGTGCCTCTTATAATTGTTTTAAAGTGTTTGACTTTATAATGTTAGGTTTAAAAAGGTTATTGTAGAATCAAATAAAACTTTTGAATAAACTTGAATATGTAAAACTTTCTTAAATACTCCATGCTAAATAAAGATCTCTCTTCATAATTAAGGTTCAATAAAGAGGAAAATCTCTGGTTGTCAACTACCAGTTTGTAAGAGATTTTAGAGTTTTTTCTTTATTACAGAAAAGTTTTCTACATATTGGGAATTATTATTAATTTTAAAATATTATTTCAAGTTAATAGGAAAAAAATATGCAGATATAGAAATTATTCAAAATAGAGGGAGTTTATATGAAAAAAATACGAGAATACAATATAAAAGAGTAAATAAGTACTTGATATTAAATATGTGTAAAAAGTATAGAAATGGTGAAAATAGCATAAAACATTTAAATAGAAGACTTGCAAAAGATTATCATTTAATTCTTAATGTGGGTGTCTATATACTGTGCAGTTTTATTTATATTATTAATTATATCTTGATTTGTTTGGACCTTTTTTTAAATAAATAAAAAATCTTGAAATAAAAGGAGTCACTTTTAATAATTATAATCGAAATAAAAGAATGATATATTGAATGATGAATATAAAATATTATCAAATAATTATTTCTGTAATCTGAATTATTAAATAACACTAATCAACCAAGGCAGCAGTCATTTGCAAACAAGTATGACCATTCTAATTCAAAGAGAAAAGGATATTAAAGATAAGTTTTGCAGTGAAGTACAAACCAATCTGCAAAACATATATATATATATATCCATATGCAGAAAATGCTAGTCAAGATATTTTGTGATCCTTTTCTGCAGAAAAGTTTTCTTTCTGAAATACTTGAATGTAATGTCTAATGATAGCTTTACAACACAATCCATTTTCCATCATATCTTTCCAATGAAAGCAATCCATGTTGCAATTCTTTAGAATTTATTTGAGTTAATTATTATAACATAAACAAGGGCTAATTCTCTTACTGAAACCATGCTTATTTGAGTTTATCATAAAACACCCTTTAGGAAGTTTTGTTTATTTATTTCATACATCCATTCCAATTAAGGTATGACCTTACAATAGTAGACTCTAGTTTCACATCCAATCAGTTGAAGCACATATTCATGGATTTAATAATCTTAGCATTATATTTTAAAAATTTTACAGAACATCTTTAAATGAAACTTTCCCAATGCTTTTGTATTGCATTGATAAGGTGTCAGAGTCTTCCTTTCATATAACAAATTAGGTAAAATAATATCTCTAGATATGTTTCCCTATGATGAAATATCTAAGTTCACTTTTCTACTTATAAAATACCAAGATCTTGAAATTGGCTTACATTTCCATATTGATAACAATCCAAGCTAAAAGTTAATGAAGATTTTTTTCTTTTATCACTGGATGGTAAAGAATTTGGGTTTTTTGAATATATAGTCTTTATATTGAAATGGCATTATTTGTCTGGCATCCTGTTTCACCTACTATGTTCCATAGAAACATTCTTTCTTTAATTCAAACCCCTCCAAGTCTGCATACATTATCATAATTGAACATGTATTAATGTATAATAAAGTATATTAACATATATGTATATATATTTTTTTGCATGTGTTTGTGTACATATAGATATTAATGTCTATGTATATTGTTATATAATGCATATACTAAGTTATAAATTATATATATTATACTAAAAGTAAGTTGTGTAAACATTGTTGTATGTGAATGAGTGCACCTACATATATATGTGAACAAAGCTGCAATGTAATAGATTTCATAAACTTTGTGACACTATTAGAATTATTTTATCTTTCAGTTATTATAAAATTTAAATACAAATTTACTTTTATTCGCATATAAATGTCTAATTCTAGAGGTGGCAAGATTACATATATAACAGAATGTTTACAGAGCTTAAATCTGTTTTAAAAGATCGACTGTTTCTTGAAAATTATCCCACCACATACACCTGGTTTAATTTGTGGCAACCAAGAGCAGATTTTAAAATAACTTTAAAATAAATTTTATGAATTACTTAGATTTTGCTTTTGCATTTCCTGAAATTATTAAAGAAGTGTTAAAAACTTAAATTGTAAACAAGTTCATGGCTTTTGTAAGGGGGAATTAAGGAGTTAATATAACCCCCCCCCACCAATTTTCAACACTAAAAGTTCACTCTCTTAAATTAATGACTCTGTTGCAGATGGGGGCTACACCCATTTTAACCATGGAAATGAGCAATGAGAAGGCTCAAATTTTGCTATCTTCCTTCAGAAGACCAGTCTATTGAAATGGAGGAGCTCAAAACCAACAACTTGCCAAGAAAACATCAGACAAGCCACCGAACAGAGAATGTCAATGCCAAATACCATGCCTCAGCTAGAAGATCAGTAACATTTCTTCCCACAGCTCTATAAAATAAATCTTAAAGTAAACTATTTTAATAATTCTCTTAAGCTAGCTGTAATGTTGAATGTTCATAAATAATACTTATAACTTCTTAATAAATAAACTCTGTCATCTAAATTTAATGTAACTGTAATAAGTTGAATAATGTAACTTTGAATTTAATAATATTTGTAAGAATCTTGCCTCTATATTAAATGAATAATTATAGATTAATAATTTTTCTAAACATAATAACTATATCCAGTTATTATATATGTATTTTTCTAATCTGAAGTCATGCCTATTCTAATTTATCATGATTTGTCTTCTTTATTAACATTTTATATGCTATGATTTAAAGTGGAAATCAGTAATCTTAGTGATTTTAGAGAGATGATTAGAAGCTCACTTGTAAATGGTTTTTGCTGCTTCTTAAGCATACACATAAATCCCCATTTTGAAAACTATCTTACATATATGTTGTTTAGTTAAACTACTATGTTTTAACTTATCCTAATTAAGGTTTTCATGTTAATGAATTACGTCTAGTTAATTAATTGCAAGAATATTATAAAGCATATTATAAATAATTAAGTCAGTCCCAAATATGCTTTACTACTCCTTAGTTTATGGTATAAACTATCCATATTTAATCTGTAAACTAATTACTTTAATTAACCATTTTTAGCATATTTTATGTAGGCTAATCTATGAACTGGCATAAAATAGTTTCACAGAATGAAACTATAGATTTAGCACATTAGTAATTTTAATATTAATATTATTTTAGTAAGTATTATGAATTTGTCCTTATGAAGCACACACGTAAAACACGTCTTGCTATATATATTTTCTTTATTAAAATGGCCTTTAGTATTAGTTCACACAACTTTTTCTAGAATTGGAACATGAGGGTCCAGAACCATATTTTAAGCTGCTCCAATCTCCCAAACTAAATGTTCTTTATATTTTATGATAGGAAGTCATATAGTCCATGGGAAGCAAGTATTTGGTATTGAATCCCATGATTAAATTATACATTTGGGTCACTCCCTTATTTAGTTAATGTAGCACTGTAGTCTTTGAAGCCCCACTGCAGTCACCAGTTCATCCCTCCATACTATTATTCAGTTCAGCATTGACCTGAATACCCAATCTAGTTTATATAAAACAATCTGCATAGGGAGCATATTTATTGCTCATTATGTAGTATTAATAAAATTAGTTATATTTTATCATTGTCATTCTTGTAAACTTAACTCTCAGCAAACCTCATAGGAATGGCATAGTATAATTCAGGCATGATTATAAACTGTAGATAATAATAATAATGATTATAATTAACTTTAAAATCAAACTATAAAATGCATCCTAAATATGAGATCTTGTTCTGAATCCACCCATCATTGTAAGATATCTGCGAGTGTAAATTCCAATGCATTTCTGTTTTGTATTATTTACTTATATTTTAATAATTAAAGATATTTAATTATATAGTGTTTAGTGTGTTATTCATAGTCATTCCAAGTCATATTCAAATCTAATTTCATATTAGTTAATTGTTAATATATGCTTTATCTAGTCAACCATGTGTGTGTGTTTAGTTAATTTATTATTAATTAGTCATTATTCCCTGAGTCTCATACTTCACTCTTTGCTACTGCCGGCTCATGAATTAAAAGTGACTGAGTGTAACCTCCTATCTCTCAGCCATAGGATAGTAAATCACAGAGCATTGGTGAAGGAACAGAGGGGTGATCTGATTTGAGGTCTCAACCCCTCATCTAGGTCAGCTTTGGGATAATTTGTTAAAACTATGGATTTTTTTCCATATGTCGTAGCATCGACCGGGAGCGAACCCACAACCATCTGTAAACAACTACTTGCATGAAAGGTAGCTGCGATGACCTCTCGGCTAACAACGCTTGACAAAAAACTATGGATTTTGTTGCATGAATGTACAAATATGACTGTTACAATATGCTGTATTCTAAACAGTGAGTACATTCTGTAGTTAATCTTTTGAACTGGCAAAAGTAGCATAATCAGCAAATCAAAATCCAAGATAATGATTTCCTTTTTTCACTTTTAATTAATTCAAAATTAAAGATCCCATCTTCAAATTGGTATTGCATTTTAGTTCCTGATTCATTAAGCCATCTAAAAGCAGTTCAAAAGGCTATTGCCATACGCATCAAAAACAAGAGCATATCCTTGTTTAATATCAATTTTCATTTTCAAATGTTTCAGATTTTTTATCTGTATTAATAACACTTGATTTCATTCCACCACATAGAAACTGTATAATATGAATACATTTTGAAACTACTTAATTTCAAACAATGTGAACAAACCTGATTGATTAATGGTTAATGGAATAAAATGTCTTGATCAAATCAATAAAAGTGATATATAATTTACTATTTTGTTCCAATATTTTTCTTGTATCTGCTTGGTAACAAAAAATACGTCTGGATTCTTTAAAGCTATAGTGAATCTCTGATAACTATTTATCTACAATTGAAAACCTATGCTTCCAATATTTGTGCCTTTACAGTAAAATACTTGACCACTTTTTAAACCAATAGCCTCTTCTATTTTTTTTCTAACTTCACATAGTTCAACAATATTCCATTTAATATTAGACACTTCTTTCAATTTATGCAATTTTCCTCCATTTGAAAGAAATTTGCAGATGAAATTATCTAAATAATAAGTCATTATTAAATGGAAGCCTGAATCCATAATCAGGGGATTTTTAGCATCCTCTATCTTTGGCCATTATCTACTTGACTGTTAACTTTATGACCTCATTTAAAAAGCAAAATGCTTATGCAGTTTAATGTGGTGATAGGGTAGCTCACACACTGTATAATTTCTCAGAGGAGTAAAGGAAAAAAAAATCTGTTTGGTTGAGTGAATGAAAATGTTGTCTCAAACTGCCATTAGAGGGCTTAAACAATTCAGGATACCATTAAACTATTTTTTTTTTTTTTAAAAAAAGCAGTTATCTACATTTATGGTTTTTTAATAATAGTTATTTAATTTGATTAATTTCTCAGTCACAACACAATATATATATATATAAGCTACTATGGAATAATGATTAGCAAGTCCACCTGCTCTGCCCACTATCTAGAAATCAAAACTGAATGAAAATTTTCTAAGCAACTGATGATTTTCAAGGAAGCTTAGAATTTTTATCTAGATATTTTTAATTACAAAATAAGTATAGAAAATCTTAAAAAACAAACAAACAAACAAACAAACAATAGTTAACTCATCTAATGAATGATATATTCTGTGTTTTGTCTTGCAAAAACTATTTTAGGCTGATTTATTTTTGCCAGGTATTCTCTTCTCATAAGCAAACAAGTAGAGGTGTTTTAAATTAGTAGCATTTAATCCTTTGTTCATGTATTATCAGATTATTAGTATGTCAAAGATTTTTGGCATAAAATTCAGAGCATAGAGCACATATCTAAAATAAAACAATTAAATAAGAATGTTCTTTCCTATAGCCATTTTTTCAGCACTCAAAACAATTACTTAAAATGAAAACTGTGAAAGCCTTGGGACAGAGGATTGTATATATTTTTTATTCACTACGTTTTAGAGAACACTAAATAAAGACCATGGATTGCAGCTCAATTCTAACATTTCTTGTGCATGAACGTCACGCGAACTTGAACAGGAAATCAGTCAATCAACATTAATGCATGATCAATGCCTGTGCTAATTAATCACCCGTTAAATACAATTTAAACTTTTCAATTTGAAACAACTAAATTTTAACCAGCTTCAGATGTTTAAAACATTAGTTATATAATAAAAGCCAATTAAAATTAAATAATTAGATTTTTAAGCAAATATTTTAATATGTGTGGGTTTTTTTAAAATTATTGTGTTTGATATTTTATTATAATTTTAAAGACATTTAAAGCATGGTATAAAAACACAGTCATCATTATTTTCAACCATCATCGATCCACCGGAGAATGAAGGTCTCTTCAAGTTCAATTCATTGTCTCCTATCTCTAGCCTCTCCTCTCCACACCAACCCAACACATTTCATTATGGTCTTTTTCTAGGTCGTTTACAATCTAAAAATACTGTACGAGTTAATAAATATCATATACATTTGATATTTTACGAATTTTCTTTTTTTAAAGAATTATTTAAATTTTGAATTAAGAAAGTGGAAAAGGAAAATGTATCGATGATACTATATTTTCTTTATATTGATGAATTTTCATCTTCTGTTAAGATGAGTGCAGTGGTCGAATAGTAGATTCTAGGGCTCAAGGTTCATGGATCGCGACCGAGCACGGTCACTTCCATAATCTTATGAACTTGAGCAATAAACCAATTATTATTATTTATAGCTTTGCAAGTCATACGTCACAACAGGTATATGAACTGTCAAAATAATTGAAAATTTTGATAATAAACAACAAATCAATTACAGAAATATTGTATTCCTTCGCCTTTTCCTTTTCAATTGCAAAATTATACTTATTCTTATTTAAGATTCAAAAGCAATCTTTACTCCCACGGCTTATCTTATCAGTTTTAAAATAATTCAAGGATATACAAATACTGCTTAGCTTAAAAACAAACAAGAATATAATCTTTCAGCTAATTGTCAACTACTTTGTGTAATAAAGATAATTTTAAAGAAGATAAAAGCTGATTAAAAGATTTTTAAAAAGCTCAATGAGCAATAGTTATTGTTAAATTTCTTAATTAAAAGATTATATTGATAATGAACTCATTAAATGCAAGTGAGTAATTATTTATATAAAATGTTTATTAAGTAATTTCATACTCACTTAAAGTAAGAAGCGTAAAAAAATGAACCTTACAAAAAATACGCTGAAGCAAATAATTTCCTCTAGTCTCCACACACACACACAAATACAAGAATGTTTTATTTATTATGAGAACACCTATGTCTGAAATGAAGTGATATTCAAACAACACATTAGAACCCAACAATTTTCTATCTAAATAGACTTGAAATCTTCATTATCTGAGGAAGCATTTTTTTCACTTTTTGTTCTCCAGCTAATTACTTCTCTTATCGGTATCAGCTCAGAATCTACAAGAGCAAATGGTAAGGCAACTTATAAATAAATCTCACTTTCAAAAATCAAGCGATTTACATATATATTTGTATCACCAAATGTGTTTTAATGTTTTCCAAGTTCCTTACTATAGGCTCTTTTATTTTTGACAATATTTTTTTCTTTATTATCTATAACTCTTGCATTTCTCTTTATATAGATATAATAATATTAACAAGTTAATTTGAATTAATAATTAAGAATATCCTCAGTTTATATATATATGTTTACATAAGGACTTTATGGCAAAATAGTAGTGCTTTTATCTATCATGTTCATGATATATGGGATTTGAATCTAATATGGTAAAAGTTTAAAATTTTTCAGATTCCAACCAGGATTAGGATTTTAATTTCAGGTAGTAAATCTAGCTAAGTATCTAATATTAGTTGTTAAATAAATATCCAGAAATTTTTTAGACAGAGAAATTAGTCAAATATTCACCATTCAAAAATAAACAATCTTGGTGTCTGAGGCTTTTTTTCTCTTCAGTGGGCTATATAAAGGTTATTTTATCTTTAAGTACACCCAATGCTAAACACATCATTTTTTAAAATAATAAATGCTATTATAGTAATTAATACACATTCCCACCCATGTCAATATTCGATAAAACAGTAACAAGAAATTATAACTTATTGATTCTCTTTGTATATAAATAAGATTGTCTAAACTTTTAATAAAGTTGTTGAAATATCTAAAGTAAACTATTGGATGTGAGTTCTCATATAGAAAAAAATGTACTAAGTAGAAAAATAGCTTTTATGCTCTAGAATTGTTGGTCAGTTGTGCCGTTAAAAATAATCATTTTATATTTTATCAAACAAATAAAAGTTAATAAACATTACATGATCACCATTTCTTATGCTTGCTTATAACTATTATTAAAAGAGGCAAAACTCTCCATACAGTATTGCCACTCAGTGCAAGCCAGGGTAATGAATGAATGCCAGAAGACTTGTGCATAAAATCCCCATTTATTGCCTACTCATCCAATATCCCCAGACTAGTTTCTGGCTTGTGACCTTCATCAGTGAGGACACCATGGATACTAAACTGAGTTCAGACCTATATGACTAGATAAGCTAATGAGCTTTGATTGAAAATATTATTGTGTTTTCAATTTAAGACTCATAGTTTTGTAGTTAAATAGAGATAAAAGGTGGCTGCTAGAGGGTTGCATTAGATCCTAAGATCTAGGTGCAGTGCTCTCAGATCCAAGGCTCCTCACTGATGAAGGCCACAAGCCAGAAACTAGTCTGGGGATATTGGATGAGTAGGCACTAGATGGGGATTTTATGCACAAGCCTTTTGGCATTTACTGATTATTATTCTGGTTTGCACTGAATGACAATACTGTATGGAGAGTTTTTGCCTGTTTTAAATAAAAGTTATGGTGACACCAGAAATCAGTTACATCAATAATAATAACAACAACAAAAAATTTCAAAAGAATGTTATAAATCATCAGTAGTGGTTACATTTTCTGAAAACAAACAAACAAAAACATTTATTGTAATATTGAAACTAATTATGATTTAAACAGCTATGTGATGCTATTGTTTTGACTCGTTTATCAATGTACATAATGATACCAAAAATGTATTAATCTTCAAGGATCAGATTCATACTACACTGCAAACTTCTTCAAGAAATACTTCATATTCCAAAACTCAAAGTCAAATTTTAAATGAAAAGTATAGAATAATAATATTCGTTCCGATGGCCTATCCAATTACCTGATTTAAATATTATTGATCTTGTATCGGCATCTAGAATAAAAAGTGATATCAATCTCTCAAATAAGTTGAAATTTTCATTTTTAAAGAATGGAATATTTCTCCTTACACAGATAATTTCCATTCCATATGTTATGTTGCTTCCACATTATAAGTATTTTATTTTCATTATTTTATCCATAGTGATGTCACATAATAAATTAATATTCATATATTCATTTATGATCATTTTAATAAAATTTTTATGCAGAATTCAAACAAGATTAAATGACTTAAATCGTAAAAAGAATTGATAATTCATGTATCCACATAAATGCATACTTATATACACATATCAATGCTTAAGGTTTGCACAGCAGATAACATATACATACAACAGTTTCTAGTTTGTAATAATCATAAAAGATATCATGGCAGTTTATGTTTTCTGTTTACACATTAGAAACATGCATCATAACATTAGTTATAAATGAATATTTTCTTATTTTAATATTACAGACAATTCAAAAAAGATTAAAGTATACCATGGAGAATAGGAATACAAATATTTTTTTCATTAGGATAAAAGATATTAAATTAAAATATTAATGTTATTTGAAATGATATTTAATAATTTAGAAACCCATGCAATAGTTCATTCAATTTTAATTAATAGATTATTCACACTAAAGTAAAGCAAATGCAGTTGTATTCCTTCCTAGCATGTGATGTTCTTGCTAAAAATATATATTACTTTTCTGAAATTGCTTTCAAGTTAATTAGGCAATTGTTTTATGGTTAAGTGGAAACTCTTGATTTTTGCTGTCAGTAGGTTATCACAGCTTGCCAATATTTTGACCCATTCCTTTAGTGATGGTAGAATTTTCAATGGCTGATTATTTCCAATTATAAAAATAAGCCATAAGTGTTTGGTACCTCAACAATATGCAGTCACTCATATAAATAATACATTCTACCTTTTTTTAAGAAAATGAAATGAATCTCATACAAAACAAAGCATTACTTGATTTTCCAGCTTGTATTCAACATTTGCATTTGGTTATTATTACCACTCTATTGATCTACTTATGCTTTCAATACATGGTTATCAAATAATGACAGACTGTATGTACGATAGACTGGATTATGACTTATGCAAAGTAAATTGGATCCTGATAATATACAAAATTCAATTATTAATTAATTTTAAAAAACTTTCAATTAAATACAAAAGTATCTAAAGATTGTTAAATGATTTCTCTACAGAGATGTGAAACATGGAAAATAAAAACAAAAGTTTCTAATAATTTTCAAACGTGAGAACAGAAAGGTAAAACAGGTAGCTAAGAATAGTACAATGTATAATCAGAAAAGTTTTTTTTAAATATACATTTAATTTTAGAAGAAAAAAAATGTCATAAGAAAAAAAGGTATAATAGAAAAAAGCTTAAAATTTGAAGCTAGATCATAAATCACGGTTGAGGCAACAACAGTAATATTTGGTAGTATGTCTATATATTAATATATTCAACACGTATGCATATACACATAAAACATATATACATATGTATATGCATTCATGAAAGTATTAACTAAATGTTTACACAATCATATACTTTAATTATGGACTTTTGAAATTGTGGCTCAGTATGTGTATGTCTAGTTGAAAGCAGATCTTTATTTGCACCTAAAAAAAAAGATTAAATAGAATGTCTCAGATTTTTTTTTTTTAATTATTAAATAGTTCTGTTCCACATAAATTTAGAAATATTTTTAAGTTAATCACAATCACAGAAAGAAAAAAAAAGAACAAGAATTAAAATCTTAAGAAACTTTAAAATAAATAATATTTATAGAAATTAGAAGTCTTCACATGGTCACTATTTCTTATGCTTGCTCACTGCTGTATGGAGAGTTTTGCCTGTTTCAATTAGAAGTCTTATTGGAAGAATTTGTGTAATAAAGCATAATTCACCATTTGCAGTAACAAACTGTGGCAAATAAGTATGGCCATTCCAAGTGACAAAAAGAAAAAAAAATACAAAGATAAAATAATAATGATGACAACAACAACAGGAATAATAATACATGGGAGATATGTTTTGCAATGATTATAGAAACCAAACTTTTAATTTATTTGATATCTGCAATATTACTTTTTAACTTCTGCACTGACCTTTACTTTTTGATCACCAAGACTAATAGAGTCTTCATTATTTATATTCTATTTATAATCACGTTCTGTTTTGTGATACAAAGAAGAATATTATTAATATTAATATAAAATTAAGACATGCTAAAAAAAAATTAAGTTTAAAGAATGAGAAAGATAGTGGAGGATATAAGGAAAGAATGAATTTTTAAAAAGTTATGTAAGCATTGTACAAAGAATAAAGATTTTTATAAAAAACGGATTAATTAATTAATTAAGGCAATGCAAAAAAGGAAAAGATAAGATTAAATATAATCCCGTTCCAAATAAGAGCAAAAAATCTTGTGATAATTTTATTTATTGAGGTCTATCTCTTTCACAAAAATCATAGTAAAGTTCACCATAAAATACTATTTTAGAAAATATTAATATATGTTTCTTATGCACAATTTAATGAAGATATGACATTACTGGAATAAAGTAAGCTCTAAAGTATTACATCCAAAAAATAGAAAAATTATACTGATTGGTCTTATGATTTTGTTGTCAAATTTTTAGAATTTTACTAAACAGCCATAAATAATATTTCTTTAATGCCTTTATATTAAATCAATAGGAAATTCAGATCTCACTAACATACAATAATCTTGACAAAATAATCCTTTATGTATAATTGATTTAGTTACAACCGTTATACTATCACTAAGATAAAATACTCTCCTGTCTTTCAAAATTTTAAATACAACAGTCCCATATTGAAGCCTGTTCTAAGTATGTCTTTTTTTTAAAAAAAAAAGCTTCCTAAGATATTTAAATTGAATAACATTCTGAAATTGGTGATTATCTAAGCTAAAAGTTGTTAGACACTTTCCCTCCAAAATTGACTGTTATTTAAGCATTAATTATTAAAACAAAGACTTGCATTCAAAACATTAGCAACATTCTGTAGATCATTATCTGAATTAGAAAACTAACATAATCACGTGAATTTAGAAGCCAAAAAGATAAGGCTATTTTTGCTTCTTAACTAGTTGAAGTTAAAATCTTCCTCAAATCCATATCATATCTTTATGTTAGCTTCATGAATTCACCTAATAACAATTCACAAGATCAATTATAAAAATGAAAAAAACAAAATTGGAATTAATATATATTCTTGCTGAATATCAATTTTCATTTCAAATGCTGTAAATTTACCACCAGCAATAATAATAAATTTTATTCTATCACAAAATTGTACAAAATGTAGAAGTAAATCATCAACTACTTTCAAACACTTATTCCTTTGGTCCTATATCATTTTTCTTGCAGTTGTCTGGTAACAAAAAACAATATTCCTAATATAAGTGTGTAAGTATTAATAATAAAAAAAAAGAGAAAGAAAAAAACATTTATTTTTTAAAAATGAATTAATTAAATAAGGACTCAAATTCTGAGGGAGAAAACATGGCATAATAGTTAGCACATTTGCCACAATTATAACTTGGACTTCAGATCTAGGGTTCTAAACAAGCTTATAGATTTTTTAAATAACTGTTTGTAAATGACCTAATAGTCATCCACTTATTAATATATACATATTCTTCTTATGTGGGAGTTCAGGTAAAGGAAATGTCAGGCAATTTGGATAGGTCAGGCGAGTTATAATGTATTAACTGTTTAATTAAAAATAGCATGATTATTTTTGTTAATCCTTGGGTCTTTTTTATGTGGATATTAAAATTATAACTTTGACTGTGATGGCTTATATGAAATACAAAGAAGATTGCCACATATCTTTATCTTAAAACTAATATAAACAACAATAATATATTTTTTGATGTATTTTATATAATGCAAATTACAATACTTCAATTATTCCACTCTTTCAAAAATCATTAATAGTTTTGACTAAACAACAGTTTTCTTCAGAGCTTCTTTCATTATTTAAAAATAATTTAAAGTGGTTTCTAAACTAATAATATATGAAAGAATATAAATAATTCTGAGGCATAAAAAAAAAAAAAAAAAACCAAACAACTACCTAGCAGTAATTGTTTGATACCAGATTTTTCTTTCATGCATCATAATAATTTCTTTATGCATTTACCTAGAATTAAAGGTAAAAAATAAATTATGAATTCAGTGTACATATGAAAATAACCATTTCCTCTACTAATTTTAAAGGTATATCATATTTAAATCATATTTTTGTCTAGTATCAGTGTGTTAACATTCATCTGATCAACACAGATTAATGTGAAATTTTATCCTCTAACTAATTAATAATTAGATATCTATTTACTAATTACTACTGGATAGTTACCTTGAAAGATAACCCTAAGCCTGTTTGTGATGTTATATAGCAATTCATTATTATGTTTTTTCACAGGAATTTTTTTTTTCATTATTTATGTTTTTCCATTTTCTTCTTTTTATTTAATCATTTCAAAGCTTTTATGCCACCCCTCTCCCCTTTTTGGCCCTTTTAACTTAAAATCTGCATTGAACTTTTCTTAATGTTTTTCATTTTATACTTCAATTAACTTTATCATATATTTTTCTACAATTCATATTAATTTATTTATTCAACAAATTGAAATTTTTTTCCTCTATCCTCGTTTATAATGAATGTTTTTTAAATTTGTCTCAGAATTTTCGCTTTTTCTAAAATTTGTCTTTAATTCCACTATTATTAAAAACTGTTGTCCAAATCTATATCATATCAAAGATATGCACTTACATATATATACGCGTATATTTATATATTTTTCTAGGCAAAAAATAAGAATTAATTATAACAATGTATTATGAAATACAACAATTTCAATATATGCCGTACTTGTAATATATATACACATAACAAATAATTAAATCAACTATTTTATAATAAATGCATTTCTCAACTGCATCCGGTCAAGACCAGAGAAAACTACAAACCTAAAAATGCAGAAGCAAAACTAATTTAATAATTGCAAAAAGTTCAAAGCTCATTGTTGAAACAGACGAGTCTTAGCACGATGATACAACTTTTACTCTCATTCATACAGGGAAATGGAGAGGTTAAAATACACACACATTCCTTTAAAGGTGAACGTCCTGTAAGGCAAATTTTATAATTAAGGTCGCAAATAAAGGAATTTATAAAATTCATTTGAATAATAAATGTCATAGTTGCCTCAGGCAAAAACGGCGTGAATATAAAGTTGAATTTTATTAATCTAGGTAAAAACAGAAGTTTAGAATTTTAATAAGTATGGTAAGCATAGTAATAAATATAAAAATATTTTATAACTAATGAATTATCATAATTCTTCCAAACATACATATGTGTATATATAAATAAATATTACATTTTAGCTATATCTTTATTGATTCTAAATATTATCATGAATGTTAAATTCTTGCCACCCCCCACTCCCTCAAGGTAAAAGTAAGTAGATTAAGCAACAACACAAAATCATGTCATTACAATTTATTCCAATATCTCTATATTTATATCTACACTATAAACTTTAATAAACATTTTACACCATTATGATGCATAACTATTTAGTTATGTATGGATCATAATTGTAAAGAAATAATCTTAAATATCCCATTATAAATGAAAGCCTTTTCCATATCTCTCAAATCCATTCCTCTGTAGTGTCTTTTCTTCCTTTTTTTTTACATAATTCTCTATCTAATATTAGAAAGCACAACTAGTAGAAAATGTATAAAACACTACAAAGGTTATCTTACTTTCTAATAACTCAAGATATATTTTTACTTTTAAGACATAATTCAATTTAAGATCAGTTTTCTGGATAATCAATCAAACAAATCTTCAAACAATCTTAAAATATGGCATAAAAACAGATTTCTTGAGAGGCCCCAAACGTTTTCCCCCCCATATGGTTATAATTTTCTTAAATGCTTACTGGAATCTAATGTTACCAAAAGCTTTTAATCAAAAATTATAGGCAAAGAAATAAGGGACAACAGAGTAATACATTTAAAATTAAATATAACTAGCCTTACTTCATAAAAAATTTTATTATTTACTTTTCATTCTATACCATTATATAATTTTGTATATTCTTTAAAAAGGATTGCCAACTTATTATTTCTAGATAACTTTTATTATAAAAGCATTAAAAGTTTCTGAATTGATACTGGAATAAGTTCTTTTATTGTTTTATTATTCATTAAAAAAATATCCATTCGGTAGCAGCCAGAATGAGGTAATGGCATCAGATTATCATTAATTTTGATAATAGACAAAAAAAAAAACTATTTCTGACATTCCTCTTGCAAAATATTATGCCAATATTTCTCAATCAGTTACATAATTAATATTTGAAAATTTTTTAGTGAGTAAAATAATTATAAGGAGATTTCTGTGGGAAATGTTCTTAGGATCCAATATTTCCAACAACTCAAGATTAACAAACATATCAAAGAGTAAAAATCTGTTCAACATTTCTTTGGTCAGTGAAATGAAAAAGTTCAATGTTTTTCTTAGATAATCTCTTTTGGAATTTCATTAGAAGTATGTTCCAAAAGATGACTTCTGTTTGATCTAAATTTAATTTTGACAGGTTCATAAAAATGATTAAAATTATTATAATTAAAGAAAATAATTGATAATAAAGATCATTAAAATAATAAAAGTACACAGATAATAGAGAATATAAAATTTATTGCTATACTAACAATTTTTGTAATGCTATTGGAATCTTAAAAGATGCCAGACTGTTTCACAAGTGAGTTTTAGCAACTTCCAATTTATCTAATTGTGGCAACATAAACTAGAATTGAAAGTTTTAATAAAGTTACCAGAAAATCTAACACTTAGAATTTTATGTAGATTCTTTTATGTTTCCAAATATATATATATATAAAAATCATATGCCAAATAAATAAACACTTGACCATTGAGTTAAGAATAGCTGAAGAAACAATTAATAGATGTCTAGTTAGACTGTAGTCTGGTTTCCAGAGGAGGGTGAAGGACAAAATTCTGAGTTTACAAATGTTTTTGTTTTCTAAAATATTCCAATTTTGTTTCAGACTTAAAACTGCTGGAAGATGAATACTATAAATAAATCATATTAATATATATATATATATTTAAAAAATTTTTTTGTGAAATAATTTTTTTATATTTTTTATACAAAGTAGTTTGAAGCCTGTTCATTAAAGTATAAGGATTGGCCATCTTAATATAAAGCTAACACTGATTGTATATGTGTATGGAGATGGTAATCTGGACTAACTGATAAGTGCTGGTTTAGCATGAAATACGCATATTGGTGATTATTTATTTTTTCAACATGTGTGTGATCAGGTGAGTCAGCAATATAAGATGGCACTGAGAGTAATGGGTCGTGTGAAAGTCTATGTTTGAATCCCGCATATATTATATAAATACAGGTTTAAGCCTGTACAATGTATACAAAGGTTTGCAAATATATATATATACAAAGTTTTGTAAAGATTTTTAGTCTATAGGAATTAGTTCTGTTATCTGATACGTAACTGTTTGTAATATTTTAGTGTTTAAATTCTAGAAATAGCCATTTTGCAGTGCTTTCTAATGAAAACCAGTCTGCTAGTTGAAATTTTATTATATATATATTTTAATAAATTCTATACAAATGTATAACTATTTATTTATTATCAATTTAATAACTTAAAATAAAAAAATAAAACAACAACTGTGGAGGAAAAATTAATAGATTTAAATAATTTTCTGCAATAACCAGGAGTCTCTGAATATAAGCCAATAAACATTATCAAAGAATTACTCCTGTTCACTAAATTAATCAAGAACAAAAAATTAACGACGGTTTTCTGATTTTCCTTTTTTAGTATACTATTAAAAATAGTCATTACTCATCTAAGGAACCTCATTATTTATTGGCAGTGCATTCATTTTGAGTTCAAATCCAGTCTATAGCTTGGAAATTTTCAAATGAATAAATTTTTTTTATAGAAACACTGGATTTTTTTTTTTCAAATATCTGATTCATAATCAAATTAATCATCAAGTTATTGTCAGTAATATGATATATAATTATTTCTAATTAGAGGTAATAAAACCAAAACATAATGTTCTTGCTAATTGGTAATTGGCTGGTCTAGTCAGTAATGGGTTTTTCTTCAATATTTTTCTATGGTGAAATACTGGAAAGGTTTTACTCTGCATGAGTTATTTAAGATTATTTTACTTAAACCATTAAGCATCACATGATCACATTTCCTATACTAGCACATTAATTGTTGATAAACAGAGCAAAACTCTCCATACAGTATGCCACCTGTGCTAAACAGAGTAATCAATGGATGCCAGAAGGCTTGTGCATAAAATCCCTATCTAATGCCTACTCATCCAATATCCCCAGACTAGTTTCTGGCTTGTGGCCTTCATCAGTGAGGAGCTTTGGATGTGTTTAGCACAGGTGGCAATACTGTATGGAGAGTTTTGCTCTGTTTATTATTTTACTTACATACAAAAAAAGGGCTGACTATGAATCACCATTATTCTAAATCATGAATATATGGTTAATGTCCTAAACCCTAATAACATGTGTAATAAATTTGAATGTGGAAGGTAGATTGCATGCGCATATATATATATATTGTAACGATATATAAATATGTCGTTACATTAATTTAAAATAAAAACTTAAAAGTTCGCAAATAAAAGGAAAAAAACGAAACGCTAAAATTAAAATGTTTGTTAAACATATATATATTCGCACAGATGCTAAACTTTAAAAATATTTTTTTCATAAACAAAAAAAAAAAAGTATTTGAATGTATTTTTTTTTTAATAAAAAAATACAGATTGAAATATAAAAATATTTTAATAAAAAAATAACGTAAGTTAAAATAAAAACAGGTATTAATTAATTCCTGTAATCTGTAAATGGAAATGATTGTTTATTAATTATCTAAAAGCTGTTTAATTAAAAAGACAGATGAAAAGTTAGATAAGAGAAGAAAGAGATTTTAGCTTGACCAATGGAAGCAAATAAAGGCCCGGACCATAACGAAAAAACAGAACAGTGATGTTTTGTTCATTGAATCCTTGTGGATAATATAAAAAGGGAAATACAGTTTTTTCTGACAGTTCCAGCGTTGTGTGTTTGAGAGATGTGGTATGACGCACATACCACACTCTCTATAAAAAAAAAAAAAAAAATGAAAAGACTGTGATACCTTGAACCAGCTATTGCCATCTCCAGAACATTACCTTCCAACGGAGGTGTCACGGGAATTGAAAGCAGAGGCCTGGACTCTTATACCATAAGCTATATGAAATGAACAATTGTTAAAATCAATCAAGAACTTTCGTCAAGTTTTACAAATTGATAAACAAGCCAACTGAAATGTTAAAACGGACTCTTATCTGACTTTTGTAAGTTTTTAAATCAAATTAATAATGTTTAATTTTATATGTTTTCCGATTGATAAATATCATTTCCATTTTTTTTTTTCTTATTGTAAAGATTAGTTAAATGTATGAAATTTAAGTTGTTTATAGACGCTTGCATGGATTCGTTTGCGGTTAATTATATTTTGGTTTTCATATTTGATCAAAATATATAGACATTCAATAAATAATGATACCTTACGGTGAGTATCTAAAATGTATTTATTCAGATGTCTTTTAAGTTATTGGTGACAACGCAAGTATCTTATGGTGAATACTATTGGGTTACTTATAAGTTTCCCTCTGCGATTGTCGGTATCAATAATTTTGTATTTTGATCGTTTATGTTTACTTTGAAATGTTTTTGACCGTGGAATCTATGTAATCAATCTATACCCAACATTTTTAAACAAATCTGTGCGAAGGTAATCTTAAATGTTAAAATTAAGTCGGGCGTGAATGGCTATATAGTTTTGTAAAGTGTATGAAGGGAGGGTAATCTTAGGTTATTCATTTCGTAGTTGAATTGGTTCAATGGATTGGATATATTTGTGTAATTAGTAGATGTAGTATGAGGTCCGCTACGGGCAGGATTATAGATATACACCACACACCCTCTGTTTGCCTATGGATGGGTTTGTAAGTCGGCAGAAGACCGCAGTCCATTCCTATGGAGTTTTTTTGTTTATTGATCTACTTGCCAACAGATGTCACATTCCTGTGGTGGAGAGTCAATGTCTTCTCTATTTCTACTTATTGTTCAGATGTACATTCCTGACAATATAGTATTTTGTGTTGTCGTATCATGCTACATTGAATACATGAATGTATCAGATGGATTGGCGCCAGTTGATTGCGAAATTTGTTGCCTAAGGTTAAATCAGGGAAGAATATTTTCCTTTCAAATGCAGACCTATGTAGTCCATTCATACTCGACCCTCTAAATAAATAGTAAACTCATTATATGCAATCTACTTAAATTTAGAATTAAAGATCAATATAAAATTATAAACGTTAAATTTATTCCTCAAAATTTAAATATTATTTTATATGTGCGTAAATAAATATTTTATGTGTTAATTTCTGGCAGTGGCTTTTATTCTTTTATATTTAAGATATAAAATTTATAGATTTTTATCTCTGCGTCTCCGCTGAGCTAGTGACTTGGGCTAATGATCGGAATATTTAAATAAAATGGAATCTTAACAGCGCGTATCTGCCTACTTTATAAATTTTTCTAGGCTCAAATGCCTAGATGGCACCCTTGTAGAGCAGATATTGTGTTTGCGGTTAGATTCGATCTTCACTTTCATTTCGATCGTTATAATATATATATATATATTATAATGGGATGGGGAAATAGGGTAAACTTGGGGTGATGGAAAAGTTTTGGTGAACCAGGGGTGATGGCAACTTCCTTGAAATACATAAATAAATATTTCAATTAATGAAACTTATTTAAATAATGAGATAAAATATTAAAAGTAATAAAGTAAAATATTGAAGTTCATAGATATCAAAGATATGAGTAATGAGAGATATTCAAAAAGCATGAGAGAATGAGATCTCTGAGATCAGCCCAGTTACTCCTTAGAACAACTAAAAGTATAATTAACCATACATCAACCAGCACTATAATAAGTATAAATAAGCATAAGTAATACTCAAAACAAAATCATTAACAATCAAAAATAAATCAACAGTCAATCTGGTGACTGAATTTGAAATGGGTCTACTGTAGACCAGACAAAATATTTAACTTTTGTCAGCTTGTGACAATTATTTATCCATTAATTTGGATGTACCAACTAAGTGCTTGTCCATCAAAATACATAATAACAAAAACAATAATACTGGGATGTTAAAACATTCTGATCATCATTAATACTCTGGCCACTTAGTACCATTAATATACTGGTCAACTATAAATTTAATTTCTAATAGACTAAACTAAATAAAATGTAGTGCATGAGCTTTGAAGAATATAATCCTCAAGCCAAAACCAGGGCAATGTCATATTAGAATGCCCATAAGCACTAATATATACCTCCTTTTTATATCATACCATTATGCACAAATCTAGCTCAGAGAACAAGCTGTATTACAGTATTGTGACCAAGAGATGATGCAATATATAAGATCTAAAAATCATTTAGAATTAAGTCACTGGAATAATTTTTAATAATTGAATACAAGTTTTTTAATAGCAACAACAACAAAAAAATGAAGTTAAGGTCTCTAGAATAAGGCTATACACATATAAACTTTCTGCTTTTGATTACTATACAAAATTCAAATTATTTCATTGATTTTTACAATACATCTTAATGGGTTGACATATAACATATATATATATATATAGAATGGTGCACAGATGTACACTTTACAATGAATACATTTCACTTGCAATAAAATAAAAATACATGATTAAAAATTTTAAATTATATTTTTCAAAATGATATATATATACCACAATGGGTTCACAGAAAACATATAATTGACTAATATTTGTGTGGAATAATTTATTATTTAATATTGTCATAAATCTATAAATGAAATTCATTTTTATAATACACATTTAAAAAAATCATTTCCCTTTTTACAGGACAAGATTTAATATATATGTGTGTGTGCATTTAGCCATTTATGCCCACACTGATGTTACATGTTTTAATTTGACATAATAAAGTTATTCAAAATATACTTTCCATAATTAATTCCTTGATTAAAATACATTAAGAGTATGTAAAATTCACATATACATGTGTGTATCAATTATAAATTAAAATTATTAGTCTCTCTTTTTATAGACAATCAAAGTAGTTTCTTTTTCCTTCTTTTTTTTAAAAAAAAAAAAAATTAGTCTTGACAGATTTATCTAACAAAGATTTGATTGATTAATTATAATGTCTTTAAACTTAGATTTTAAATGAGTATTTTACCTTTAGTTTCTAATCTAACAGATTTTTGAAGTCCTCCTTTTCTTTTTTCAAAATAAAATTTAAACTAGTATTGTTTTAGATATACATATTAGTATCACAGGTTAATTAATTATAATGTCTTCCTTTGGAATATAGAATCGTCTATTAATCTTTTACTTTTTTATTTTTAATCCAAGCAAAATTATTACTTGCACTTTGAGTTTTACTAAAGAAATTATTTAAAATTTCATTATCATTATACATTATGTTACTCACCATAATATATACATTTATCTGTGCTTCTCTACATATAGCTGAAATAGCAAACATATAATCCAGGATTGTCTCATCAGGAAAGGTATAGTCCAGGTATTATCATCATCAGGGAAAAGTATAATTTGCATATCATCATCAGGGAAAAGTATAATTTGCATATGGTTAGGATTTTCTTAGTTCCACAGAGATTTCAGGTCAGCAAACTGCCTTATCCACATTTAAGGCTATAGAGACAGAGAAGTAAGTCTTCCTTCTATATGCATCTAAACTCCCATATAGTGAACCAGCATTTGCTGTCTCCTATCTTGACTTCAGCTAACTCTTATCCATGGTTATCTGTATAACTCTGGACCAATTTTGCTATCCAACTGCTTTTCAAAATATTATTAGCAAAACTATATTAACCAACTCTCTTTTAAAAAAAAACTAGCCAGACTAAAATAATTTTTTTATCCAACCCTTTTATAGTCCTAGTGAGGTGATAAAAACACTAATTTAAAAAATGTTTTTATCTTTCTAATCTTTTTAAAAACAAGGTTGGAGTTTTATCAAAAAGTATGATTGGAAAAAGTTGCTTTCAATTAACTTTAATCCTTTGGAATTTTATAATCTACAAAGATTTTTAACTATATAGTAAAATTACACAAGCATTAATTAAAAAATTTCAAAAATAGATAATAGAAATTTTTATAATTATCAAAAACATGCTTGTTTAAATATTTAATTTATAATCAACTTTTATTTTAAATTCAGAATTATTTAATCTTTTACTATGCTTATTATTAATCTAGTAAGATAAAAAAAATCTACAAAATTTTTGTCTGTGTTTATTTCTATTTTTCCTTTCAGCTTTATATATATTTGTACACACACACTATGTTATTGTGTGTCATATAACAGAACTGTTATAATATATATATATATTCCACCTTTATTGTTAAAAGGAGGTTGTCTTAACAACAGTTTGAGATTGTTATTGATATTGGGACTGTCTAAATGTTTACTAGTTTAATAATTATATATATATATATATATATAAGTTAAAAGATGGAGAGAAAGAGAAACTTTTTTTTATCCAAAGTAGATTTTGTTTTCCACCAGGGCTAGAGTCCAGTAGTAGCAGATACTTTATGAATTAAAAAATAATAAAAATATTAGATCATTAAACAAAAAAATAAAATAAGAATTTAAAACAAGATGAACAGACTACAATATGAAAAACACTGAAGATGAGAATGTTTTATATAAAGAAATCAATGAAACAAATAAAGTAGAAATATATATATTTCAAAAACCATAAACAAAATAGATATTGGGAATATGATTTTTTTTTTAAATTAAGAGTTGAAAATTAGATTTACTATTCATTAATAGGCATGATGATAAGAACTAGGAATGATATATTTTTCAATAATCACAAATTATTTACAAAAATATTTCTTAATACATTGCACAGGCTCAAATCTGCATTTATATATGTAATATATGCAGGATTCGAACTCAGACTTTTACATGACCCACTCTCTCAAACAGCATATTTATTTTAAAAATTTGTAATTTATTTAAATAAATCCATTATTATTAGTTTTATTAGGTGTTGTCAAATCGACATTATGTCCTTGGCTATCATACAATCGCTATTCTCAAAATAACCTATCATCAGGGTATGGGATCATACATACCCATTTCCAAAATTTATTTGCTAATCCAAAAACATATTTTTTATTTAATAATATAAAATTAGACTAGCTCTTCCATATTAAATTTAATATCTAATAAATTTTCAAAGATCTCATGATGCCTTCAATATTACTTGGCTATTATTTTTTTTCAATAAGATTAAAATTAGAGATTGTTCTTTACCTTCAAATAATTCTGAAGATATAAAGTCTCTCATTATATGCAAATTGGCAAATAAAAACTAGGCATTTTTTTGGTTAAAGCATTTTTGTACAAATCGTTTTAAAAAAATCACTACAATATATATTTTCTTATTTTATTCTATAATAATTACAAAAAAACAAACAAACAAACAAACAAACAAACGAGGAATTAGAAATATAATGTTTTTTCCTTTCACAATTTCTATTTTTTTATTTTTTAATTGGACATAAATAAATGTATTTATACACTTTTATCTTCCACAAAATTTAAAAGGTTTTCAATTGAAAATGATTGTTTTTATAATAGTTATTATGAATATTTGATTTATTAACACCAATAATATAATATATAATGGAATCGAACTCAGACTTTCACATGACCCTTAGCTCTCCATGCCATCTCATATTGCTGACCCACCTGATCATACACATGTTGAAACGATAAATAATCACCAATATACATATTTCATGCTAAACCAGCAATCATCTATTGGTCCAGATTACTATCTCCACACATACATACAATCAGTGCTCAGCTTTATATTAAGATAGCCAATCTTCATACTTTAATGGACAGACTTCAAACTATTCCAACCAACAACTCTTCAACCATCCATTTCATTGAAAATCTGATGATAGAACGTTCAAAGCCCAGTATACTAAATTATTTTATTTGTTATTTTTATTTATTTATATATATTCAAAGTCATTTTTATCAAAGATATTTCATGCGTATATGTAATGTAAAATTCTAACGCTACTTATTTACTTATGTAATCTTTCATATTACAAAAATAATGTCAATTTATATGTTTTATCTTTATATTATAAATAAGTTGCATTTTGAAAATTACTGAATACAATTCTAAAATCAATATATGATTTCTTTCAATTAAATAAAAAGTCAACACACTTTCATTACTAGCTCTAACACTTTATTTTATTTTTCCTTTTATAATCACTTCTTGCTCTCTGAAATTAAAGCACAGAATACAATATGCAATGATTTACGATTTGTGATGGGATAAGCTAAAGCATTAACAATGATGAAATTAAATAAATAAATAGACAAAAAATAATGGTATAATAATAATGGAAGAAAAAATAAAAAAAAATAATAAAAAGTTAGGGAATAAACATAAAAAAAAACAAAAACAACAGAAACGAAAGATGAATAACTTTTGTATAAAAGAGAAATACAATAAAAAAAATAACTTTGGTATAAAAGAGAAATGCAATAAAAACATTATTTCAAAATCATAAAAGAGAAATTATATTTGTAATAATTTAAATAATTAGAAATATGTAAGAAGGTATGATTCTGATAATAATTGTACATTGAATTTCTTGAAAAAGATAGAGCATCAGAAATGAATACATAAATAAAAGTTCTTAAGATATTAAAAAAAAAAAGGTAATTTTGGATCAAAAAATAGAAATTTTAATGAAAGATAAAATTCTAATGAGAAAGAAAATTAAATATTGGGAGTTAACAAGAAAGAAAAAAAACACTCAAATATAAATGAAAAATGAGTAAAGTGGTGGAAAGGAAAAATGGATGTAAAGATGCTATAACAAATATATTATAAAAGATAAGATCATAAATGATTTGTATAATATTCATGGAAAAAAATTATACAACATGAGTAGTTTGATAAGATTGTTATAAAGCTGTATAGGTAAAATAATGAGAGGGAAAATAACAAAAAGCTGAATATTAAAAATCATAAAAAAAAAAGAATTTAAGTGGACTTATTAAAAAAAAAGTTATTGTTAGGCAAATATATGAGCTAGGCATTATGAAAAAAATTACTTTGAAAAAAGATTTAAACAATTTCCATTACATGGCTTTCATGGGGGTGAGACATAGAATGTGGTGAATTCACATTATAACAACAAAAGTTAATAACTAAAGTTTTAAAATTTTGATTTTTTTTTTTTTTAATATGAGGCAACTTGTTAATACCCTACAAGCAAACAGTTCTGAACTTGATGTGTACATATCAATCTGACAAATGTTAAAGCAATAATAAGCACTAAATTTTTTAGTAAATGATCAGATACTGGCCCAAAAAACTGTACAAGAAAGTTGGATTGGATGGATACAAAACAATTTTTTTGCTTGCTATAGATTTTCTTACAAAGCCTCTTCAATTATGACATTATTCAGCTTCAAATTACGAACCACTCTTCAAAAACTGAGTAATGTGGTGATAAATTCATTGGGGTGGAGTGCTTGCACCTTATCCCCTAGATAAAAGGCCACATCAGGCTCACGGTATTTGGTCTCTGCATTGAAATAGACTCAGTCTGAAAAATCCAGAGAAAACAAGTGTTTTTTTTTCAGCATGCAAATTTGGCTGCCTATTTCAACATAAATTTTATGTCAGCGGCATCCCTTTGATAGGTATGTATATTTTAAAATCACATTTGAAGCAGCATTTGCGTTTAAAAATAGAATCAAACTATTAATGTAAATTTACCTAATTAGATTTTGGTAGCTCAATAATTAATAGATGAGAATTGTTTTAAACAGATATTAGAAAAAAAAAAAGTTACGGAGGGGGGACCGATTTGGGCTGAGCAACACTGCAGCCTCAGACCGTTTCAAATCTCAGAATTCAGAATCATGCAAAGTCATAATTTTAATTAAAAACAGCAGTTCTCTACATCCTTTTATCTAATTCGTAAATCTTCTGTTGGAGCCAAATATTTACTTATTAACAAATTAATAATATATATTGAAACGGAAACCTCCAATCCCTTTCCGTTTCACCATCAACCTAATGACCTACTCGTCTGAACTAGTTTCGAACCTATGTCAAATGTAAAAATGTATATATATAAATCGAGCGGGAAAACTTTGCTATAATTGCCGCTTAAATGGCATTATCCATTTACATACGAAGAAACGCTATAATTAGACAGGTTTGATAAAATTATAGCGGAGAAATGCTCATAAATTATTATAAAATGTTTTATTAATTTTCGGTCAATTCTAAATTATATTTCGCTATTATATTCGTATGTGGATGGATAATTTAAACCTTGGAATAACGGCAAAATGATTCATATATATTTAAGTTTAAATAAAAGTAATGTAAATGTTTTCTTTAATTTATTTAACGGTTTTCTGATTTAATGTTTTACATATATAGTTGAAACGAGTATTTTCTTTAAATTTGCTTTTTTTTTTAATAAACAAATATGTTAAAAGTTATTTAGTTTTATAAAATAAGAATTATCTGTTCGCAATTAAAAATGAGAATTTTTGTAAACAAGATATCAATTAGTGACACACCCGGGTAAAAAAGTAAAATCTGTTTTCTGATTGATTTTTGTTTGCAACAAAAGACTTTTTCATTAAATCAGAATACCGATCCTTCTGCTAAGTAATAACACCTGAAAAGGAATTTAATTAATGAAAATGAATCAAATTATATAGTTTATATATTTTGATACATTTTTTTAAGGAAATTAAATATAACACCTCGGAGACGTTATCTGTTGTAGAAATTGAATTATATTATTTTGCTTTAATTAAAAGTCAATTGGTCCCGAGGCTTACGAAATTCCAGAAAGGTGTTAAAGTTTAGTAGAAGGATATAAATAGGCCTTATTTTAAGCGGGAAGAGAGAATCCATCTTACTTTTGAAGAGAGCTATTACTATCCAAGTCAAAATTGTTTAATTTTACCATGTCTGGCTAAAGTCAGGCAAGAATTGCTGCAATTCCCGTGATGGAACGCCTAGTTCAATCCATCAAATGCCAAAGGAACAACCAAGCTTACACCAACTAAATTTGAAGATGCCATAAGCCGTAAAAATAATTTGCCTTCGGTCCGATTTCAATCCAGCTAAAGAAACACTATTTTAAAAATCATCTCCCAACTAAATTGAAGATGCCATAAGCCGCCAAAGAAGTCACCTTTGTTTCCAGCTCGAATCTCTCCTTAGCTACAGAACTATTTTAGTATTATTTAAAATCGCAGAGCTCTGTGTGCATTTCAAAAACATTCATTATTTCTTCAAAAACAGGTTAGCTAACCATATTATTGAAATTTCTATCTAAATTGTTTTCGAAATAATATTTAAATGAAATACTTTTTGCTAATACAATAGTGTAAACTGTCTAAATTGTTTCCTAAAATATTTTAATTCTATAAATGAAATACTTTTGCTAAATTTCTGTTAATTAATGTTTTGCTATATAATTTAATCACTGCAATTATATTTTGCTTTTCTTTTGCTTATTTTATTTATTATTAGTTATGCCTATGTTTCGAAACGGCGTGCATTTAATTATTAAAGTGTTTTTAAAGATATGAATTTAAAATCTCCGTATTATTATTTATATAGCGTCATTTCGTGCGCTGTTTCGAAACCCAAATTCATATTTTTGTCATTTAGTAAATTAATTAATATAAATATAAAATGTGGCTTTTCAACCTTTATTTATTATGTTACTAAAGATTAAACTAGCCTGGAGTGTAATTATAAGTATATATTTTTAGTTAAGTATTCGTAAGTCCCTTATTAAATATACTTTTCCACCTTTTAAGAGTTTATTAGTTATAGATAACTAAAGAGATTGAACGGGATAAAGTAAAGTTTGTATATACATTCCTGTCAGTAGCATATCGTATTTCTCATGCTACAGAAGAGTTGGCTCTTTTGATCAAGCTGATGATCTAGTGTTCATTTAATATATGATCTTTAATTTATAATATCCTTCGGCTTGGCGGATGTGGGATTTATTAATATTTTCTCATTGTGCTGTTCTTTTTGATATATATATAAGATGGAGCCACGGTAAGTCCAGCCCATCTTCTCTTATGGGTAGTGCAGTAGCGAAGTCTGAGCTACGGGCCAGATTAGCACGTAAGTCCCCCGCCTTATGAACCAAATAAAGGTTCCCTTTTGCAGCATGACGACCGGTTATTGGGTAAACCGTTGTTTGTCACAAAAACCCTAAAACTATTCTTCCATCCGCAGAGCCACTTTATTATTATATTTTACTTGTGCCTAGCGTATTAGTAAAATCGTTATAGCCAACTCTTTCCTCCCCAATATGCAATCTTCGGCATTGAACCGAAGCATTCTTGAAAACCCATTCGATCTTAAGCTATTTGGGATGCTTTATAAGCCCATAGTTAATATATAAATTGATTACAGTCAGATGTATTAAGTTTCACTCCAGACTTGGTTTGATTTTACGTAAAAGAGCCACTCGAACTGATGATGAAAGGGCATAACTGGTAAAAGTTAATGTAGTGATTAGTTATATAGTAGGGTATTTATTTCAATTAAATAATATTGGAGCAATTAAATAATAGCCAACGTATCAATTATTGGCCTAGAGTAATGTTACTTTATAAATAAAATGCCTGCGTGCATTTGCCAACAACAATTGTCAATAAATATATTTTAATTCATCATACATCAGTTTCTGTCTCATTATTAAATCAATCCAATTCACTAATTGCCCATAAGTATTCATTAGTAAAGCCCCTATTATTTAAATATGTTAGATTTTATCTGTGGAATGTCTAGTATTTACGTTGTTTATATATATGTTTAAGTCCATGAGTCTTATTGTTTTCTCCGATTTGCTAGTGGGCCGGATGAAGAATTAAATCTCGTGTGCTACCATTGTTATGTTATCCATTGGGTGTTAGATCTGGGGCTTGGAGAGTGGGTTCGAATCCAGGCTGGTCCCTGACCAAAATCTCGGGCTCGACTGGGTTTGAAGTACATTTTGTGAGTTCCAGCTCGTGTTAGATGGATAAGCATGTTTTGACTGGCACAATATATTTGTTAAAAAACATAAACTAGAATTCGTTTTACACAGAGAGAGAGAATTAGGGAGAGGGAAAAAGAGGTGGGGAAAGAGGAAAAGAAAGAGAAAAAGAGGGAAAAGGGGGAAGAGAGAAGGAGAGAGATGGGAAGAGACGGAAAGGAGGTAGGGAAGAAAAAAGTCATTGGTATTTTGAATTCAGGAAAGTTATCTTCAGATCAAAAAATAATAGCCCATTTTCTCTCCATTTAATTTTCTATTTTCATTTTGTCTGGAGTGAGATGTGGTAGGAATGATTATTTTTTATAAGCTATGATTTTTTTTAAGTAGAATTAATTATTCTTTAATAAAAGTCAGTTCAGTTATATAAATTATACAAATATGCGCGTATAAGTTAAATATAAAACATTTCCGCAAAAAAAAGAAAAAAAATGATTGTGAAGACAAGTTGAGAAATTTTGCTCTAGATCTCAAATGATCTATAAATACACAATTGTGATTAAAAAATAAAAAAAGAGCTAAAAAAAAAAAAAAGAAGGAATTATACAAAAAAAAAAATCTATAAAAAATATGTAGTCATGCGTGATGAATTAAAATATTATAGCAAAAATGTTAAGTATAACTTAAATCGTCTGTGTAATGCACTTTTTTCAAACCACATTCTTAATATTTTTTTTTTCTAAATTCTTATATTCAATCCCTCTGGTATAAATAAACAATCTTCTAGAAAACTAGTTTTTTGTTTCAAAAATCCTCTAGTCACAAATGCAGTATCTCTGCATATAAGATCACTAAGAACATGGTCTTGATACTAAATGTTATGTAGAAAACAAAAGGCATGATTAAATTTCCATTGGTTTTTACATAGCATTCAATATACTGAATTTTGACTCCTCTTTTCTTTTTCATGAAATACAACAAATGCACACATTTTCTTTTATTAAAGTGGTCAGATTTGAGAAAACAAGAATTCATCGCATCAGACATATTGAGAATAACAGTTCTTCTTAATCAAGCAAACTGTTTTTGCTAACATTTGGAATCTTTATCTACTAAGAATATCATTCTCACCAGTGCACTCTAATCTGAACAGAGAATAAAAGCATTAAATGACACTTATATGAAATGATCATATCATAAGAAAACCATAAACAGCTTATGACTAAGTGATTTTTATTCAGTCAAAAAAATGCATTGCATTCATATTATTCTATCTATTCTTAATAATATTATATCACAGATTACTTCAATGGCCTCAATTTCAAACCAATTATAGACATTTTTTTAGATGCTACTAAATTCAGTTTATCAACTGAGTTCATATATAGTAGATAGTAGAATGATCTTCAGATATGAGTATCAGCTGCAAATCCACAATAATCTGTATCTAACCAAGTCATATGCAGGTAAAATAAAATGTTAGATAATCAAATGTTGAATATTGTTTCTCCATCTCACTTACCTTTCATTCTTTTTCCATTTATTTTCTTTACTATTTGAAGTCACTTAGATCATTATATGGCCTGGTTATCATAAGCCTCTCATGTCATCAGTTATCTTTGCACAATATGTAATAATGAGATCAAGTGTTTATATAAGCACATTTCCATATATTTAATTAAATATGTTTCAATCCTTTTTTTTTAAATTTTAGTTTGTGGAATGCATATCTTTTTGACATTTTCTAAATAGATGTTTTCTTTTCTTCTTTTTTACCAGATATTATATCATTTTATCAACTCACTTTTCTCTACATTTAACAATAGTGACATTCACACAGATAGCAGAGCACCATGTAGGATTCATTAAACAAAGGCAAAAACTCTCTCCATACAGTAGTGCCACCCTGTGGTGATCATGTGATGTTTAGTAGTATTCATTAACTAAATGCAGAAGACACAAAAGTGTCCTCTGTCTGTAAATTAGATAATATTGATCTATTTCTTAGTACACAGTAGAATCTGATTCAGTTGTTCACACTGAGAAAATTTAATTTTGATGACTTCTTTCTTCATGCAAAAAATTGTATTTAATATCTACTGACAAACCTGATAAAGCATGAATTTGGAAATTGCTCTTATTCCATACAGGAAAAAATATGCAAGAAAAATTATAGAATACATGATTTGAACATGCATTATCAATATAAAACAGTAAAGAGATCATTGAAATATTTTAATGACCTCAGTTTTAAGATAACTTTAAGTGACTTGGATTTACTAGTAAAAAGAACAATAAAAAAATCAATGAATATTCATTTATTTTCTCTCAATCTTACATAAAATTATATTAGTGACATCAGTTATGAATAAAACAATACTATGGTATGGTTTAGCATGGTGATTAAATGTTAGCCTCTGATATTTAATATTGATTCAAAATTTATGTTCTCTCCTTTTTACTAATCTAATAAATTTTTTCTCCATATTATCAATTCTAGATTTAATATAAATTAAATCCAGATTCAACTATGTTATCTAATAGAGGATCAATAAAAAAACAAAATAACATATATTTAATATAAGGGTAAAGAACTCTTCCATGGCTCAAGATATACCCCATTGGCCTATAAGTTTTATTTATTTATAATATGCTTTATATGTGCACTAAAGGTAAGTTGCTTACAAAACAGGATCCCTAAATCAGAAACAACCTTTTTATATGCAATATAATTTTCTTCAATCCTATAATGATATATAGACTTGTTAATATTAATAAATGAACAATACTTATTTTGCATACATTTATCTTCATGTTATCAAATTTACATTAATCATTAAAATGTTTAATATCATTTTGGAGTTCAATATGATCCTCATATTTCAGTTCTTTTAAATAATTTACAATCATCAGCATAAGTATCATGATTTCTTTAATATTTTGACCAACATCACACATAAAGGCATTAAAGAGTAAGGGAGCCAATACACTACATTGTGGTACTCTATTATATTTTTGAAATAAATTAGACTTAGGATTTAATTCTTATTTACAGTTGCAGGGTACAAAAGAGATGTTATTAATCAGATAATTTTTAAACCATGCAACTGTAAATAAGAATTAAATCCTAACATTTTAAGTTTATAAATTAAGCTATCATATGACATTCTATTAAATGCCAATGACATATCAAAATAGACAACATCAAGTTGTAACTGGTTAGATAATAAATGTGCTACATGATCAGCTATCACCATTAAATTAGTATCAACTGATTTACCTAATAAAAATCCATGCTGAAAATCAGGCAATACTTTAACTACATTTAAATATAATATTATTATAAATACATCTCTCATAAATTTTACTAAAAGGTGACAAAATAGAAATAGGCCTATAGGTGCCAGGATTTTAAAAATGTTAAAAATAATACATTTATTAATAGATAAGTTGATGATATACTGTAAAGGAGCTGCCAAACAGTCAGAAAGTTAGAAATATCATCACAATCTATAAAAGATTTTGATTTAAGTTTGTGAATTGCATTAATTACTTAATATATAGGGGATATAAGCACAGATTTTCACACCATCCACCACTCACCACTCTATCTCATATCATTGATACCCTCAAACACATATATGTTGAAAAGATAAATAATCACCAATATTCGTATTTCATGATAAACAAGTAATCATTAGTTGGTCCAGATTATCACTTCCACACATATATGCAATAAGTGCTCAGATATATATAAAGATAGCCAATCTTTATACTTTAATGGACAGGCTTCAATCCACTCCACACTTCAACTCTTCAACCATCCACCCAATTGAAAATCTGATGATGGAATGCTCAAAGGCCACCCTGAGGCCGAGAAACTCATGTTGTTCTAAAGTCAATTTGACTCCTCATGTACAGAACATAATACATTTAATACATATACAAAAGATGGGCAGATATCTCTACAATGTAATAATTGAAATACAGACTTATTATATACCTGCATCAATATATGTAATATATAGGGTATATGAACACAGACTTTCACACTGCTCACCATTTTATCTCATATCATTGATACACTTGAACACATATATGTTGAAAAGATAAATAAATCACCAATATTTATATTTCATGCTAAACCAGTAATTATCAGTTGGTCCAGATTATCATCTCCACACATATATGCAATAAGTGCTCAGATATAAATTAAGATAGCCAATATTCATACTTTAATGGACAGGCTTCAATCCACTCCGTATATTGATGATTATTTGTCTTTTAAACATAATGTGTTCGAGTGTATCAGTGATATGAGATAGAGTGGTGGGTGGTGTGAAAGTATGTGCTCACATACCCTATCTATTACATATATTAATGCAAGTATATAATAAGTCTGTATTTCAGTTATTACATTGTAGAGATGTCTGCTCATCTCTTGTATATGTTGTATTAAATGAATTATGTCCTGTACATGAGGGGTCAAATTGACTTTAGGTCAACATGGGTGTGACAAGAATCTCAGTCTCAGGGCGGCCTTTGAGTGTTCCATCATCAGATTTTCAATTGGATGGATGGTTGAAGAGTTGGAGTGTGAAATGGATTGAAGCCTGTCCATTAAAGTATGAAGATTGGCTATCTTAATATATATCTGAGCACTTATTGCATATATGTGTGGAGATGATAATCTGGACCAACTGATGATTACTGGTTTAGCATGAAATATGTATATTGGTGATTATTTATCTTTTAGACATATATGCTTTCAAGTGTATCAGCAATATGAGATAGAGTGGTGAGCAATGGATAGTGTGAAAGTCTGTGCTCATATACCTTATAATTACATACATTGATACAGGTATATAATAAGTCTGTCTTTCAGTTATTAATTACTTAACTAATATATATTTTATTAACAACTATACTTCAGCAGCTTACATTATCAAACTTAACATCAGACTAATCATCGTCAGATGGGTTTGAATAAATATTAGAAAAATGATGACTTAAATCATTCAAAGAAAACTGATAATTATTTTTGAAAATTTTATCAGCAGTAATTCTCACATTTTTAATATAATTCCAAAACATTTGAAGATTCTGTTTAAAACCTTTTTCAACATTATTTAAATTCTTATCGTAATCTCACTTCATAAGATACTTAGTATAAGCACGCATATAATCTGTGATATTTGTATTTTCTGTTCAAACCGCTACATAATTATTTAAAAAACCATTTAGGATATTTATTATTGTTACTCTGAAAGCACCTAACTGGAATATATTGTCCCAAACACAATAAATTTATTAGCAGTCTCACTTGGATCAGCTTCTGTGATAAAGATAAATGCAAAAGTGATTGATATTAGATTATTCATTAACATTATTTCCAGGTGAACATTTAGGGGTAAATGGTTAGCATAGTTTTTTTGCTTTATATTTTGCACACAAGTGAGAATTAATAACAAATAAACTGATTTGATTTTTTAGCAATTCAACCTTTTCACCTTTGTTTCTCTTATATTACTGCCTTTGTTTGTCTGTTGACAATTGTTTTGATGATAAACATTTAGGGTATAGAATTACAGCCTTTTTATTTTATATTTTGTACATAGCATATAAATAGACACTCTCTGATTTTGATTTTTTAACAATTCAGTTATTCAATAAATGAATGCATTATAGAAATTGCAGAACTTTGTATATATTTTTGCTAAACATTTTTGGCAAATCTAAAGGTTCCATTGTTACAAGTTTTTGAATTGATGAATTTCTGAATAACAGTATTCAACAATATTTACACTTGTTTAAAAGATCACAAAAACCAATGCTCAACTGCTGCTTAATGTTGATAATATTCAGAAACATTGAAGTTGCAGCAAAAATATTTCATTAGATTATTATTTGCAAAGGTTTACAAACATCCTTATATCCATGATCTGGTTTAAGAGAACCATGACAATTTTTTTTTAGATGTTAGGATTTTTCTAGTTAGCCCATAATCAGTCCAACTAGCCATCTATCTAAAAGATAATCAAATTAATACTAATCAAAACATAAAGATATAACTATAACATTTTGTGGCCTTCTCCACTAGCATTAGGATTATATATTTAGGTTGTTGAGGCCACTAATTAAATTTTAATGACATTAAATAGATATTTTAATCTCAACTAAAATAATGATCTAATTGGTCATTTATCAAATATGTTTATAAAATTTTTCTTAATGATAACCACTCACAAATTAGCTGTTTTTTTAAATTTATTTATAAAAAAAATAGGAGTACATAATTAAAATTTTACATTCCTGCTGTAGGAAATTTTCGAAAATTTTCTTATTTTTATCAGCAATTATTCTACATATGTAACTTGATACTACAATGATCAAAAATAAAGATTAAAAAAAAACATTTACTGTTTGTGCATACATACATTAAGTTTTCAGATCAAATGACAATCAAAGTAATGTGATCAAGTGATAAAATTTGAGGGATAACATTTAATTTTCATTACTTGTCATTCTCTTATCACTATTTATTTTAGCATCTAATATTTAGAGCTACATCACGAATTTTAAGGATTCCTTAATCTTTAAAATTTTCATATATAAATTATTCTCCTTTAATTAATTAATAAGCCTCCATTTTTCAACTACTCAACAAAACATAGTATGTATGTAAAAATTAAACAATTTTTCTAAATTCAGCGTTGTCATCAATAGAAATTACGAAATATTTTTATTTTGACTAAATAAAAATGAATTATTAATTTATTTAATAATTCATTACGAGATGAATGGGGAAAAAGGCGTTCTTTTAGCGCTAGATGGCAGAAGCATCTACAGAATAGACTAAGATGAATCAATACTCACCTATTCATTACTCATGTAGCAACATTAAATCAAAATGAGAAAACTTTCTTAGGAGTGAATCACTTTTCAGTACAATAAAATAATTTAGAGAAAAATTAGATTTTTTTTTTGTAATGTTCCAAATACAATTAAGATAAATATCAATTTTAAATATATTTCAAGTGATTTTAATAAAAAAAATAAGATTTTAAAATATCACCCTTACATACATAAGAAGGTTAAGATTTTTTCCCAATAGGTTAAGGTAAGTAGACAATATGAAACTACAATCAAGCTTAAACATTTGATATCAATGATTAATTTGCTATTAATCGATATTTTTTCAGATATTTTTCCTAGAAATCTCATTGTTTAGATTTATGCTATAAATTCAATTAGCCATTTATATTATTGATATATAAAATATACACATAATAAAATTTTACGTATAATTAAAAAAATAGTGAATATAAAAACTAAAAAAAAAAAATCTCCATCAGTCTCATAAATGTTACATTTAGTTAAAAAAAACAACTTTATATCAACAATAACTTAGAATTAAAGCTCTAAAGAAAATAGAGATATATAAATAAACAAAGTGAATTTTTTTTTTAAAAAACAAAAAAATTTCCTTTAGAGTCAGAAAAGGTAAATATAATACGAATTAGTAATATATGATACTTAGGATAAAGATTAGATAATTAATTATAGCTATAGATGAAATAAATTATAATAATAAAACTGCTTGAAAATAATAATTATGCTTACTTTAATTATTTAAACTGCTAAAATTTTCTTTTCCAATTAATAATTACAGGTAAATAATAGAGTGATAATGAACTTTTGTTTTCCGCCATTTTTTAAACAACTTTTGAATCATTGGTCGAAAAACAATGCCCTCTGTCGATAATGTTTTAAAATATTGTGTTAGTAATAATCTTTTGTTTAGTTGAGATGATTAACCGTTAGATGCTATCTTTGTAAAATTATTAGTTTCAGATTTTTAAAAAAGTTGTAATTTAATGTAGAATTTTTTAAGTTGTAAATAAAACGCTATTTTAAAGAAATCAACAACGAAGCACCATGATTAATTAATTAGGTATTTAAACCAAATTATATAATCCCCCGCCCCCACTAAAACAAAGTATTTATTAAATTTATCACATACACATCTCTAATTTGTGATTTAATTAAAATCATAAGGACATTATCAAGTTTTCTTTTGAAAAAAACAAAAACAAAAAAAACAACAAATTAAACAAACAAACATGTAGAAAATCGCTACACAATTCAAAAACTCTTTTAGTTTAGTCAATTAAACTTTTCGCCTATTAAAAAATGAGCCTTGTCGTATTTTAATAAAGAGCATCAGATAGAACAATGGAAAATGCGCAGGAATCAAAGAATGAAATAAAATGAAAATTATTCTTGTGTTTGGAAATATTTATATTCAGTAAATTTATGACTCTTCTATTCACTTATAGTGCGCAGATCTGACCAAACACACAAAAGCAGGAAATAAAATTACAAGTAGGAAAAACTCCGTTGAAAGAAAACTTAACGAAGTTGAAAAAATATCGTTAGGAATACCATATTTTTATATATTTAATAAAAATCTTACGCTCACTAGCGGAGAAAATCAAGTATAATATTAGAATATCAAGTGATGGATTTAACACTAATTCAGAATTTTTTAATTTTTAAATATGCTCTCCACCTTTCTCAACACCTGAAGATCTATACGTTTTTGACTAAAGCTACATTTGTAACTTTTGTATTGAAAAGTCCTGAGCAATAAATATTTGATTATTTTACTTTATCCATGCATTAAACAGCGTGAGCAGAAGTAAATGAAGCAAATGTTGAAATTAGACTGGACACATTCAAAATGATGGGTTAATAGTGAAAGCTGTGGATTGAATGAACTAAAAAGATCAGGGCTGAATTAAGTTATTTTTATATATATATATAAAGGATAAACATGTTTTTTTTTTCTTTTTCATCGACCGGGAAGCGAATCCGCAAACATGGGACAACTGCTTGTAAAGCAGCTATGCTGACTACTCGACCACCAACACTTGACAACATGTTTTCTTTTAAGTTTTTCAAGACATATTCGTTTTTTTCTAAATGAATAAAAAAAAAATCACATATATATATTTGAATAAATATATCTTTTATTTGTACATCATGCTACCTTTTAACTTCAAATCTAAACATAAATTAAAGCTTGAATCTAAGAAATTGTCGTGGTAATTAATTAGCTGCTTTAGTAAAATATATTCTGCAGGAAGAAAGTTTAATTGAAATGTGGATAATTTTAAATTTTGGGGTGATTTTTGCGCTAAAGACATCTGCAAAAGGACAAATTTGTTATGAAAATCTAACTAGGTATTATTTTATTCTTGTATTAATGAATAGCTAATGATTTTAAAACAGATTTGTGATATTGTAACTGTGTTCATTTTACCAATGCTTGTGTAACAAAGTTAACCTCAGAAAGTTTTAAAAAGCTTTTAATTTTTATTGAATAGTGTTTGTTGTATTAATACCTATAAAACTGATTTGTGTCCTTTTTTTTTCAAGAGACTTCAATGCACCTGTTGCTGAAATCAATAAATTATGATTCAAATTTTTATTGAAAATAATGGTATTGATTAAATGAAATCAATAATCTCTTGCTATCAGTTTTTTCATAATACATCGATTGACTGCCATTTATTTAAGCAGAACAATCTTTATAAAATACTTTAAATACTGTTAAAAATAAAAATAAGATAAAAGAATCGTAAGACCAATTGATATATTGTGATATTTTGAAAATAATAGACTTTTTTTATAACTGATTTGAACATAGATTTCACTCTACCCCCATTTATATTATAAAGATATTAAAACCATCTAAAAAGGTTTAGTGAAAGGATATTGCTAAAGTTGCAATATAATGGAAAAGTATAAATAGATAAAATATTCAATGTTGAAGTTTGTAATGATAGCATTGTATTTCCAATTATCTGTTGGACTATTTCCATTATCCAGATTCAATTGTTACATTTCTTTAGAAAAATTCAAACTTTATTAAAACTTTGCAAGTCCATTAAACTGTTATTAATAGAATATAAAATATTACTATTTAAAATGTCATGTTATAAACTAATCTGCATATTATTATTAACTGTTAAATTTATCTAAATAAAGTTTGAATTTTTTAAAAATCATTTAACAATTAAAACTGGATGTTGATAGTCCATTATATAATTATAAAAGATTGAAGTGTTTAAAAAAAAAGAAGTAAAAAGAAAGAAATTAAAAAACAGAACTTCAAGATACCAAAGGACTAGTATGTTTATTTCATTGGTTGGTTTGTGTAGCCATTCCAAAACTCATCTTTTTGTCCATTCTCTAGAGTTGGAATGGCGACATTTGTTTATGCATGGCTCATAATGATGGTGTTGATTATATTTTATAGTTATAATTAAAATCAAAAATAATTCTATTTAATTTATTAATTAACATTAAAATAACTATAACTATACATCCTTATTCTTATTTTATATAGATGTGAAAATTTATTTATTCATTTATAACTCAACAAATATTCCATCAACCTTGATGAAACTTGCACATTTTTTTTTTTTTTTGAGAAATACATAGGCTATGAATTTGGCTTAATAATATTTAATTGTTTTAAAAAATTTGGTAATTTGAAACATGCATTGTAATTGTAACCATTTTCAAATGACTTCACAAAAACACAAAAGAGAGCAGCAGCTAGAGAAAATCTTAAATAGATATGTAATGGATATAGAAAAGATGTTAGATGTGAAGGAATTAGTGATAGAAAACATGAAAGCAGTTAGTAGTGGGAATATTAGGTTCACAAAAAATGAATTGAATGAGGCAGGAAAGAGATTGAAAAGTGGAAAGGCAAGAGGTTTAGATGGATGGGCAGCAGAGATGGTAATGAATTTAGGGCATAGAGCAAAAGCAAAGTTATTATCATGTTTTAATAAGATGGCGCAGAAGACAGTTTTTCCGGGTAGTTGGAGTAATACAAGAATAAGATTATTATTTAAAGGAAAGGGTAAAGATCATAGAAAGTTAAATAATTATAGACCGATAGCGGTAACATCAGTTTTATATAAAGTTTTCGCATATATGGTAGCTGGAAGAGTTGTAAAATGGATGGAAGAGAATAATGTAGTGGGGGAAATGCAAGGAGGTTTTAGGTCAGATAGGCATATAGGAGATAGTTTGTTTGTAGTTACACAACTTATGGAGATGAGTAGAAATTCAGGTAGATCGTTATATATGAGTTTTATAGATATAGAGAAAGCATATGATAGAGTAAATAGAAATAGATTATGGGTAAGATTAACCAATTTGGGAATGGATGAAGCTTTAGTAAATATTATTAAGAAATTATATGAAAATAATTATTATACTTACCAATTAGGGGATATAGAATCAGTTAAAGTTAAAAATGGAGTGGGATTAAGGCAAGGATGCCCTATGTCACCGATTTTGTTTTTGTTGTTTTTGAGTGAAATGGAAAAAGCAATAGAAAGACTAGGAAGAGGGGTAGAGATACCATTAATAGGTGGCAAAGGAGTATATACTTTGTTGGGTCTTTTTTTTTGCAGATGATATCTTTTTATGTGCAGAAAGAAGATATGGATATTATATTGAGGACATGTGCAAGGGTGGGTAAAGAGATGGGGATTAAATTTAGTGAAGAAAAATCAAATATAATGATGGTTAATACTGGGGAAAGAGAGGATGTAGTTTTTTTATTGGGGGATATAAAGTTAAGTGTAGTGGATAGATATTGGTATTTGGGAATCATCTTATGTAATCAGGAAAATTGCTTGGTTGAATGGGAGAAAAAACCAAATTGGTAAATGAAGCAAAGAAGAGAAAGGATTTGGTAAAGAAACTAACAGTATTTTCATATAATAAATATGATGTAGCTAGAATTGTATGGAAGGGAGTTGCAGTAGCAGGATTAACATATGGTAATGATGCATTATGTGTTAGTAAAAGGATTTTAGATTATTTAGAGAAAGTACAAAGGGAAGTAGGAAGACATGCCTTAAATGCAGAGATGTGGACAGCAAAAGAGGCAATTCAAGGAGAAATGGGATGGTCAAGTTTCTATATGAGAGATGCAAAAAGTAAAATGAAAATATTTGGTAGATTGCAGTTTATGGATAGTAAAAGAATAGCCAAAATAGTGTTTAATTGGGTTATGAGTAAAGGGCAGGTAACAAGATGGGTGAGAAAGGTAATGTGGTATGCAAAAGATTTGGATAAAGAAGACCCTTTGATTCCTCTTGGAGGCCTTAAAGGAACCGAGCAGGGCAAATTCCTAATGTCCACTCCATACGTTCTTGTCATTGCAGCTGTTATTACTATGTGATTATTCATATAGTATACAAACATGGATGGGCTGCTCACCAACACGCATTAGCCAGCATGGTGAGTTTATTGGCTTTTTACCTCTGAGTTTAAGATCAAGAAACACCATGGTCTTTCTTCTCAGTGCCTGATAAGGCAGAATGAATGTTTGTGTAAATGATAAATATTTTTACCATACATATATACAATTATGACAGACAAAAATAAAGCATGGCCCTTATTCCCAGGAGGCTGTAAAGTCACCAACCAAGGCAGCGGTTGGTGGACGAAGGCGGAGGGTGCTAAGAATCCCCTGATTGCGGACCCAGGCTGTCATTTGATGATGACTTTTTATTTAGGTACTTACAACTGCAGATCACTTTCAAGTGAAGGAAGATTGCAAGCATTAGAAGAAGAACTGTCTTATATTAAATGGGACATTATTGGACTTTGTGAAGTTAGAAGAAAAGGAGAAGAAACAATTGATTTAAAAAGTGGACATATAATCTATTATAAAAGCACACACATTGGAAATACAAGTGGAGTAGGATTCATTATAAATAAAAAGTGGAAGAACAATATTGTGGAGATTGATGGTGTATTGGACAGAGTGGCAAGATTAGTTATACAACTTAATAGCAGATACCAAATGCAGATAATTCAGGTTTATGCCCCAACAAGTTCTCATAGTGATGAAGTAGTAGAAGATTTTTATATGGATGTACAAAAGGCTTTTGATCAGAGTAAACAACATTTTAAAATTGTTATGGGAGACTTTAATGCTAGAATTGGTAGACAAATGAAAGATGAAATTGCTGTAGGTAATTTTGGTTATGGTAATAGAAATGAGAGAGGACATAGACTTGCGGAGTTTGCAGAAAAAGAAAAACTTTATATTATGAATTCATTTTTTGAGAAAAATGTTAAAAGGAAATGGACATGGAAGCATCCAAATGAAGGTATAGCAGAATTGGATTATATTTTGACTAACAGAAAATACATATTTCAAGATTGTAATGTTCTTAATAAATTTAACACAGGAAGTGATCATCGATTAGTAAGGTGTAAGTTACGTGTTAATGTAAAACTAGAGAGACAAAAATTATTAAGAAAAACAATATTTACAGTTGATATTCCTAATCTTCAGAAACATTCTAATGAATTTAAATTAGAACTTACAAATAGGTTTCAAGTGTTAGGAGATTTTGAACATGATTCAGATTTGAATGAAATTAATATGAAAATAATTGATACACTTTTAAAAACTGCAACAAACATAGCTGGTAGAAAAAAGCAGCAATTGACTAATAAAATTTCTACTGAGACTAGAGAATTTATGAAGAAAAGAAGGAATATGAAGATATACAAAAATGATGTATTAAAAAGAATTGAATATCTCGAATTTTGTAAAATGGTACTGAAAAGAGTTGAAAATGATATAAGAAAGTATAACTGTGAAATAGCAAGGAAAGCTGTAGAAGAAAATAAAAGTCTCAAAAATGTTAAACAACATTTTGGTATTGGTAGGAAATTTATATCTGCAATAAGAAAAAAAGATGGAATTATTACTAAAAAGAGAGATGACATCATGAAATTGGTAGAAGATTTTTATCAAGAATTATATAGTAATAAAGAACAAATACCTCCTATATCTATTACATCATCCGAATTGCCCAGAATTTTAAATGAAGAAGTGAGACATGCAATTAAGTGTATGAAGAAAGGAAAGGCTCCAGAAAATGATGGAATTATAATTGATATATTAAAAGAAGCAGGTGAAGAAATAGAAACAATTTTAGCAAAGTTATATACCAAATGTCTAAATGATAAAGATGTACCAGAAGATTGGAAGAATGCAGTAATAATATTAATATTTAAAAAAGGTGATAAAGAAGATATTAGAAATTACAGACCTATCAGCCTTTTATCAGTTTTATATAAAATTTTTACCAAGATAATTACAACTCGTCTACAGAGAACTTTGGATTTCCACCAACCAAGAGAACAAGCTGGATTTAAAAGTGGTTTTAGTACAATAGACCATATCCAGGTATTGAGAGAAATCATAGAAAGGTCAAACAAATATGAGTTGTCATTATGTTTTGGATTTGTAGATTATGAAAAGGCATTCGATTCTATACACATTTCTTCAGTGATTAAAGCATTGGATCATCAAGGTATAGATCCAGGATATTGTCATATTTTAAAGAATATTTATAAAAATGCAACAGCAACAATTAGATTACATAATGATACTGAAAAAATCAACATTGAGAAAAGTGTAAGACAAGGTGACTCCATATCTCCAAAACTCTTTACAGCAGTGCTGCAAGAAGTATTTTGTGGATTAAAATGGGAAACTAAAGGAGTGAAAGTAAATGGAGAGTATTTAAGTCATTTAGATTTCGCAGATGATGTAGTTGTTTTTGCAAATAATGCTTCAGAGCTGCAGGAAATGTTGCAGGAGTTAGCAGATGAAAGTAGAAAAGTAGGACTAAAGATAAATGTTAAAAAGACTAAAGTAATGTTTAATCGATTTGCTCAAAATATGAAAATAAAGATTGATTATGAAGAATTAGAAGAAGTTAACAGTTACAAATACCTTGGTCAGATTATTAATATATATGGAAACATAATGGAGGAAATTAATCATAGAATTAAACTTGGTTGGAGTGCTTTTGATAGAAATAACTTGATACTAAAAGGAAATATGCCTATGTGTTTGAAAAGGATGGTTTTTAACAAATGTGTTTTACCAGTTCTTACTTATGGATCTGAGACTTGGACACTTAATGGAAGAGCAATACAGAGACTTCAGACCACTCAAAGGAGTATGGAGAGATGTATGTTGGGAGTAACTAGAAGAGATCGAAAACGCAATGTATGGGTAAGACAACAAACAGGTGTTACTGACCTTATTGAAAAAATTAAAAGATTGAAATGGAGTTGGGCTGGACATATTGCTAGAAGAGATGATAATAGATGGACAATTGAAATTTTAAACTGGATTCCAAGAGATTGTAAAAGACCCAGAAGGAGACCACATGTAAGATGGATGGATGAAATAAGAAAATGTGTAGGGGTGATGTGGAGAAGAGAAGCTAAAGATCGGAGAAGATGGATTAAACTTGGAGAGACCTTCATCCTGCAGTGGATTGATAATGGTTGATGATGATGATGACTTGTATAAAAGGTGGGATGATTGTGTTAGGAGGATTGTTGAGTGTTATAGTGGTAAAGAATGGGATAAAAGAATAGAAGCATTAATAAAAAATAGGGAGTTGGAGAGATGAAGAAGTAGTGTGGAGGGTAAGAAGAGTTTAAATATATATAGAAGTAAATGGAATATTGGAAGCGAGTTAATTTATGATAATAGTAAGGAAAGTAGTTTATTGTTTAAGGCTCGAATGGGATCTTTAGCAACAAGAGAATATACATGTAAATGGAAAACTATGGGTGATTTAGCGTGAAAATTGTGCAAGGAAGGTATAGAAAATATTAGGCATCTGGTGATTGAATGTAAATGCTTGAAAGCAGAAAGGATACAGATAATGAAGTTATGGGAGAATAGGTGTGAACAAAGTGACAATACAGAAAGTGAGTTAGTAGTTTTTATGCTGGGTTTGCGAAAAGATAAGGGGGATTTAGATTTAAAGGCCATAGAGTTGACAAAGATTATGTTGTGGAAATGGGATGGGGCAGAATATGGGAAGACTTAGAGTGGGGAATTGAAATAAAGTGGCTAAAAGGTTTATCTGGGCATAGTTGCTGAGATATTCTTGACTTCGTTTAAGGAGAAGCCACATACATCACATCATGACATTGGAACATTTTTTAATAGGTACAAAATATGTTGTGGCCTGCTTATTGAAATACATACTACAGAAAGTAGAGAAAAGTATAGTTTTTGATAAAATGAGGGAAAATTTAATTTTGTAAATATATTTAAAATTAATTAAATTTGATTTTTATCACATATTTAATCTCTCACTTGCAAGTGGAGACTGAACAAAATACCAGGTTGTTAAAATTTCATAGCCATTTTTAAAAATTTGTTTATCACATGAGAAATATATTAAAATTTAAATCATAAAAGTTGACCAAATTCAGTAATATAACCGAACATAAAAAGTTATATTTTTCTCAATACTGCTCTTGGTATCTCATGTAGTATTACTTCATGTAAATAGTACATAAATATTGTAATTTCTCTGACATAGCTGAAAGTAAAATCATAATGTAATAATAAATTAAAAACAAAAAAAAATTGGTAAGAAATGAAAAGTTTGTTCGTTTGTTTACTTTTAAAATTTGATTTAAAAATAAAATTAATTATTTGAAAAAATATTGAATGTTAATTAAAAATAATAATGTGATTGTTATATAGTTGCTATGGGAATTTTCACTGTTGCTGGTCATCAAGAAAAGAGAAGTGTTCCTGTCAACCACAGATGTTTATTTACTAGTTGGTTTAGTTAACAAATTACCAGCCATGAAGATGACTTTTATTCAATTGAATTTGTATTTATCTATCATGGTGGAATAAAACAAAATAAATGTGATGCCCATGTATTGAAAATAAATGCCTAATTATACTTACCATTGGCAGATTTATCTCTATGCCATATCAAAATAGTATTTATTTAATAAGAAAAAAGTCAAGAAGAAATATACCAAAGAAGAAAAACCTGCACACATATTGAATATTTATTAAACAATTAAAGGAAATTGTGTCAGAAGAATCTGCTAGCTTCTATTCTATATATGTGGAACCATGGAAATATATAAATAATGACTGAAGACTTTAATGGTAAATTGATAAATATATTAAATGCAGAAGAAAAGAAAAAAATACTGCATATATGTTGAGATCAATAGACAAATAGAACCAAAGAAAAATTTAGTAAGATTATTTTAAATGACTTTATGATAAATAAATATTTGCAAAAGATTCACTTTCCTGCATTAAAAATTAACACATTGATATTTTTCTTAATTCTATATTTAAAATCATATGTGATATGAAAAGAATTTAAAACATTCATTTTAAAAACTATAAAATGTATTCATTATAATAATTATTGTACCATTGAGGCTAAGAGATCAATCAAGTTTGGGGGAAATTAAAAATGTACACTTGATTGATTTTTCAGATTCATATTAAATAGTTTTTCTTTTTGCCATATATATATATATATTTCATTTTATTGACTACGTAAATACAAAAGATGTTAAATTGTTTATATTTCTTGTGATTGTTGTTATTTAAAAGTATTGTTTCTTATCAATTTCTCCATTGACAGATAATTATTTTATTTAAATACATAGAAAAAAATATATTTTGATTTAGCATTTTTGACAAAATGCACCTAACTATAAAATAATAATATATATGTAGAGTGGATGATGATCACGAAATATGACTAGTTCTGAATTAAGATTTGTTACTTGATGTAAGTTTCAAACTGATCATTGTCCATGACTATAATCAATAAGGATAAAATTTTTAGGCTATAGTCACTCCACCTTGTACAAAATCATCAACTAGTCATAGATGAACAATTAATCATTCCCTTAGAGTAATAATATCCACAATAACCAAATATTCTAATGATTCCAGCAATTCCATTACAATATACAGACAATAGATTTAGCTCCATATTGTTATATTCTTTTATTCTACTAATGATTGTTCAAAGTATGTTGTGGCCTGCATATTGAAATACATACTATAGAAATAGAGAGAATTATAATTTTCAGTAAACCAAGAAAAAATTTGATTTTATAAATATATTTTAAATTAATTAAATTTCATTTGTACCACATATTTAATTGCTCATTTGCAAGTGGAGTGTGAACAAAATACCAGAATGCTAAAATTTTATACTATTTTTAAAAATTATTTTATCACATGAGAAGTATGTTTAAACTAAAATCCAAAAAGTTGATGAAATTTGGTAATATAATAGATTGTAAAAAGTTATGTTTTTCGTGATAGTGCTGTTAATAACTCATGTATTATTATTTCATGTAAATGGTATGTATATATATATAAATCATAGAAACAATTACATGTTGGGTTGTATTCTTTTATTTTAGCAAAACGGGTACAGCTAATAGTTAATTAAAAATGAAATATTTTATTTTTGAATACCCAAATAACTGTTAATAACACTTAATAGACCACAATGAAATGCAGAATAAATAAATAAAATCATATATTCTTTAAGATCTGCAGATATTTGATTTTTTTAAAAAAAACCTCAAATCCAGAAATCTTTAACTTTTAAGTTTGCTATTAAATCACTGATCTAAATTTTTAGAGTAGTTGCAGAATAACAGAGATTTAATGTATATGTATGTATATAAATTAAAGATTGCATAATTCTAGATAAAACCTGTATACATATATATTATAACCTTACATTTACTACTGCAATCATCTCATAGAGCTAAACAACTGTAAAATTTTCATTGACTATATTTTGTGGTCAAGCAAATGAAATTCACCACTATTATTGGTTAGATAGCAGATAATACAGTCAAAATTAAGTTCAAAAGTCTCTTATGTTATTGCTTAAAAGAAAATATAATTTTAAAAGTATTTAAAGATATCTTCCAAGCAGATTTTGTTAATCAATGCATATATAAAATATGTATGTCTGTATTTTTTTTTTAGATGCACAATTGAATTTTATAGAAACACATTCGCACATAAAATAAATATTTTATAAAGTGATACAGAATAGGATAATAAACTGAACATAATGATTCAGAATATTTTAAAATAATTGAAATTAAGATTGCACTCACTTAAAGTTGTAGAACAAACATGTTTAATTTGATCAAATTATAAATGTAAAACTGATAAAAATTAATTTATCCTATTTAAGTAAAAGATATTTATTGAATGACTTGGTAATTTATTTTAAAAAAAGATAATGATAACTAAATATCTGAGAACTTTAAGAAAATTAATATATTAAATTATAAGTTAAACCTTAAAACATCACAAGATCACTATCTCCCATGCTTGTTCATAACTGTTGTCATCTAGTTGCAGTGCTCCAAGGCTCCTCACTGATGAAGGCCATAAGCCAGAAACTAGTTTGGGGATATTGGATGAGTAGGACCTAGATAGGGATTTTATGCACAAACCTTCTGGCATCCATTGATTACTCTGTCTTGCTTTGAGTGGCACTAGTGTATGAAGAGAGTTTTGCCTATTTTTAAATTATAAGTTATTTATTTATTAAATAAATAATTGTAAAATTATTATTTTTTTTATTATTCTACTTCCTGTCTGGAAAATTGTCACTTTAAATCAAACCCAGACAACTTTCTATTATCTGCCTTACTCCATAACTTATGACAGTTATTAAAATTTCTCCATGAAAACATGGAAATAGAAAAGCATTGTGGGAAATATTAGCTAACCAAAATATCAGCTGATCAAAGGTATAAATACTGGTGATTGGAAAATCCAATTAGTCATCAGAAAATATCAGTTCATTCAAAATATAGACCAATTGAAATTTAAAATTAGCCATTTTGACCTACTTCATGTGACGAGTAGACCACCTCAGTCTAGGCATTTTGCCTAACTTAGCAAAACTCTTTCTTCTCCTTGAACTGAAATGAATAAATAACAACAAACCAGGGATTATTATTAAATGCTATTTCAAAAAAAAATTTAGTATTGTTTTCAACTTTTAATGAAAACTTTGTAAAATTGCTTATGGAATGCTTATAATAACTTCAACCATGGTTGCTTATCTCTTCATTGAAATAATTATAAAACAGCTTATCTCTTCAATTCAAATAATTGTAAAACAACTCATCTATTCTTCCAAAATAATAGTAAAATATCTTGTCTCAAAACTTTGGATTATCTCACATGGATTAGCGAAAGATGAACTTTAATAAGTTTAAATCATATATCCAATTATATGAAATTTCTAGCTTGGATAAAAGCTGAATTATTAATTAAAATCAATAGAGTCAAGGTATTTAAGGACCATAATTTATTTATGGGTCATATTAAATATAAAAATGATATCAATTATATAGAAAAATGGATTAAGTTTCTATAAACCAAAGGAACTAAAATGACCTATTGCTAATAAATACACGATAAATGCTAGTCATAGAAATATAAATTTGCAAGTGTTTTCAAATGGATTAAACTGCTTTTTTTTGTATGATAAACTACAATTTACTGTCAGAGTTTTAAGAATAGAGTGTGGATTATAGAAGTCACCATGTTAAAATATTACAAACATCTTCAGCAAGTATTCTAAAATGAATTAGTGTGCTAAAAATATAATCAAAATTGGATTACCAAATGTGATTAATTTTTTTAATTATATTTTCATATTAAGTGCTAAAAAGGATTAAACCTACAAAAGAAATTATCTTGTGTTTATAATATTAATATTTGTAATTTTTATTAAAGTGTTGGTAGTGGATTTTTTTAAACGGAGTATTATGCAAATGTCATAATAGGATAAATTTTAATCGTTCATAACAGTTGGATTATAAACCATTAGATTACTTTAAATAAATTTTGTTATAGTATATAATTATTTAGTTATAGTTATGATTAGTGTAATAAAGAAATTATAAAGTTTTTCAGATATATTTAGATATAAATGTATAGATAACAATTTATAAATTTTATTATACATGATATTGGGTATGGTATTATAAATGATTTACATTGGAGTCAGGTTGTATTAGTTGAACTAATGTTTAAATTTATCTAAACTCTTTATATTTAATTTATCATATGTTTTATATTTAATCACATTTTGTCTCCCACATGATCAAATTAGGTACTGACAAATTGAGTTTATTTTTATAATAGGTTATTTCCCTCTTCAAAATTAAAATTGCAAAATAACATTTCAAGAATTAAAAAAAAACTAAATTCCACTCATAAAAAAATTCTTTATACTGCTTTTTTTTTCTTATGCCAAAACAAAAACAAGATAATCAGTTAATTACACTGACTTGAAAAACCTTGCTTTTTGTTTTGGAAATAAATAAATAAATTAAAACAAAATTCAACAAAAATGTTCAAACTTTTTTTTTGTCATTTTTTTTTAAAAAAAATATTCCTTATGATTTTTTAAAAGTTAAAATTAAAACTTTTCAATAATTTTCTAAGAAGAAAAAATTATTTATCTTATTAATTTTTTTTATCATTAAAAATAATCAATAATTACTGAAGAGAGAATAAAAAATTGTTTATGTGATTTTATATTTTTCTTTCTTTTTTACTATTTATAACACAATAAATAATATTCACATTATTACTTTAAAACGTTTTAAAACTATCATATTATTTAACAAATAACCCATTATTATTAAAAACATAGGAAAAGATTAAATATTATTTCTACATTCTAATTCTAGTTATTTACAAGCTTGTAATACTTATCAAAGCCAGAGTTGGTCATTGTCTACAATATTACAATGCTCACACCTTAAAATGATGAGACAATGAAATAGGAATGTATATTTCATTTATCATATTTTAACTTTATATTTTAATGGTCATCTTATTATTAGAGATATTCAGGTAAATACTCTAATCCACTCATAATTGATGATCTCTTAAATCAGGCTGTAATAGGGTGTTAATGATCTGTTCAGCTCATCTTTACTGCCTTAACTATTTGCTATTCATCTTTCTTTTCATCCATGCATTCTCCCATGAATTATGTTTATTATTTAGTTAAATAGCCTTATTCTTTAGATTAATTTTATCTTTCATTTTTGGTAATTCTGTATCTTGAAATTTTGAAGAGCCAAAATCCCTTCTTCCAAACCTGTCTTGGGTTTGTTGTTTTAGCAATTCTACTATTATCTGCTCAATATTTTTTTGCCATTGCAGATAATCATCAGATTTAATTTATAAATTATACCTAACAAATTTATTATTTTTTCACTTAATAAGTGAACTAGCAGTTGATGCTTTCAATTGCAATATCTGGCCTTAAAAAGACTGAGTATAGGTCTTTTCAGTATCTGTATTATATTTTTTTTATCATACTTGATCCTGTAATTTTTCTATTTTTTTCTTTTACATTTTGGACTGTCTGACCATTTTTCATTCTTTTGCTTTATTATTTCCATATACTTTTGTATATTTTCTATATTTTTCTCAAACTATTTTAATCCATGTATCTTTGGCTTAATTTCCTGGTTCACTGGTTCATCTATAATTTTATCTGTTATTTCAGTTTTCTCTTGCATTATATTATGTACATAATGTATAATATCTCTTATTATCTTAGCCTTTCTTAATTTTCTCTGTTATTTGGGTTATATTCTGGTTATCTTCATGAATATTATCATTCTTTTGATGATTTTTATTCTGTTGATTGTTTCTTAATTTTCTTGCCCTGCTATTTCTTGTGATTTAAGAAAGAAGCTCTGAGAAAAGTAATGGTTATTGTACTGAAACATCAGTTATTTTATTTTTAAGACACAGAATCTCCCTTAAATAATAGTATGAAATAATCATTTACTCTTGAGAATATATATATAAAATTAAGAGCATGCTACTACAAAAGAAGGCATTCAAATTATTTTTATCTTGGATTGTCCCCATCCCCAGACTGGTTTTGACCTATGGGTCTCTTCAGTGAGGAGTTGGGACATTAGATTCAAAAAAATAACTCAAGCAAAGCATTTATCTAAAAGTTAATTGTTAGAAGAAGATCTGAAACTTTTAGACATCTACATGTCTTTAAAGTCAGCTCTCCAACTGAAAAAATCATATGGGCCTGAACTTCATTCAGATACTCCATATATTAGTAGGCTTAGCCATTTAATTTAGTCAAAGCCCCAACAGCAAAATAATAATAGTAATAATAAAAAGTCAGATGTCACATGACTTATATATAGCTTGCACTTACAAATATGTAAAATTAAGAGCATGCTAATGAGCTCTAAACAAGCCTTTTTTTATTTATGATAAATGCTACTACAAGAGAAGGCATTCAAATCATTTTTATCTTGGATTGTCCTCATCTCCAGACTGGTTTCGACCTATGGGTCTCTTCAGTGAGGAGTTGGGACATTAGATTCAAAAAACCAACTCAAGCAAAGCATTTATAAAAAATAAAAAAAGAAACTTGTTTAGAGCTCATTAGCATGCTCTTAATTTCACATATTTGTAAGTGCAAGCTATATATAAGTCATGTGACATCTGATTTTTTATTATTACTATTATTATTTTGCTGTTGGGGCTTTGGCTAAATTAAATGGCTAAGCCTACTAATATATGGAGTATCTGAGTGAAGTTCAGGCCCATATGATTTTTTCAATTGGAGAGCTGACTTTAAAGACATATAGATGTCTAAATGTTTCAGATCTTCTAACAATTAACTTTTAGATAAAAGCTTTGCTTGAGTTGGTTTTTTGAATATAATGTCCCAACTCCTCACTGAAGAGACCCATAGGTCACAACCGATCTGGGGTTGGGGACAATCCAAGATAAAAATGATTTGAATGCCTTCTCTTGTAGTAGCATTTATCATAAAAAAAAGCTTGTTTAGAGCTCATTAGCATGCTCTTAATTTTACATATTTGTAAGTGCAAGCTATATATAAGTCATGTGACATTTGACTTTTTATTATATATATATAATACTGGACAGCCATTCATATATCCAACCCTGGAGAGGGCCACCAGATTTTCACATATGGATAATTTATTTTAGTTTCTGAATAATGTTAATGATGATTATGCTGACATATCTTTATCACTTAATTAAGCTAGCTCAGCTTAGAGAAAAATAATAATAATTAATAGACAGACAGTCACAAATAAATGCTAGGCAAATTTAAATAATCACGACAATATTTATTGAGTATTGTATGAAACACATAAAATAAAATACATAAATTTAAAATAAATTAATTTCAAGTATGGATGGTTTCAATTAAATAACTAATCAAAATAGTTTATTCTTGTTCATTTTAAATTAAAAAACAGCATTAATTTTTTGACATTAAATAAATTTTTTATGTAATATGTGCAATTACTCTAACTAAACACTCTTTAATAACTACAAAATATTTAGGTATTGTATTCTCATTTAAATCTTAACTTAGATGCATGTGTGTAAAATCATATCACAAAACATTCCAAGCCTCATAAACAATTATAAACCAAAGAGAGACCAGAGATACTATTCCCAAGCTTGTCTCATCAATAATAATACAGACCACATTTCTGGCATTAAGGGATACAGATATAGACTAGAGCTTGACAGAGACTTTGCTGTTAGAGGCTGTGAAGGTTTTACTAATTATATATTGTGACCTTTGGTTTGAACATAAGAAACCAAAGATCGAAGAGTTGACAGCAATGCTAGTTTTTGAACAGTTTTAAAGGAAATTTTTTTTTTTCATAGGAGAATGTCAAGTCAAATAAAATCTGAATATATTTTTTTAAGAAATGAAACTTTCATATAGCAGTTGTGCAACATATAAACAAAATTATGTCTGTAATTTATTGAAATGTCTAATGTATAAGTGTATTAAGTGTATGGAAGGTGGATAAGGCTCTCTCACACACAGAAAATTGTGAATATGTTTATATATAAAAGCTTAAGTGTTGAATTGGACAAATAAAAATATTTGAAAAGTGAAAGTCTAATATGAAAAGGTGAAAAGATTCAACTTGCTTATTATAGTGCTTGTTTAATATTTAATTGAGAAGGGATAGCTATAAAATTTTAAAATACTATGAAACAGATTTAAGGTTATTCAAGATTCGCTACAAGCAGATAATGAAGATTATTAATAAATGTGCATGCATGTGTGTGATATATAAAGTTTTAATTATAAGGACAATTCCCACTTTTTATATGTCTGCAGTATATCGTTGGTAAGGAAATTGGGAGAACAATTGTTTTATACCAGTTTTAAATAAATTAATAATTATATTCATTCATAAAATTTGAATCAAAATTTAGTCTATTCTTTTTATTGAAAAAAAAATTTTCTCTCAAAATTTTCAGACATATTTTTTTTTTACTTAAAGTGGGAAAAGCTCAAGCATGCCACGTGGAGGTAGGCCACAATGTGAATAATTATTGTCAAAATTATGTTTGATGAGCCAATTAGAACTTGTACCAAGGGTCAAAAATTAAATAGGTAGGTCAGAGGATGATGAACCATCAGAGTTTATAAAAGAGATGGTATATTGAGGGTGGGGGGTCTTCTCTAAATTGTTCGTGTAGTGTTTACATGTATGTAAATTTTCTGCTTCATTTTTTTTACTTGATAAAGTTATATATTTTCTGATGATTGCTATCTTCTGACTATGAATTATTTAATAGTATAATGCAATTACAAAATTTTTCCCTAAACCCCTAAACTAGGCGCACTGGATCTCCTTTGGAAGTCAATTATAGCTGAAATTGCCAGCACAACAAAATTAGTAAATAATGCCTAATGCAATGCATCTAGCCTGGATACTCCAATCTTCCCAGCACAAGATATTTCAGGTACAAACTTTTATTGATATTTATTTTGTCATAGATGTTTTACAAATGATACTTAGAAGGATGTCTTTAAGAAAACATAGGAAAAGACTGAAAGGAGAACAATTGCTGTAATTGTGCATCTGTATTATATTTATTAGAAAGACATAATAAAAATCTGAGCAATACTTTATATTTTATTTTAATTGTTATCATCAGTAAAGACTTTTGTGCTTTCATGGGAGAAAATTTTAACAGAAGAGTCTAAACTATTTGTCAGAATAACTGAAAGTATGGAATAAACGATTGATGAATGATTTTACAAATAGACCATAGTGAGCATCGATTTTGAGCTGAATATCTGGCTTGAATGGTAAAATTTTAACAAGGAAAAGAAGAACTCAGGGAATGACTGAATTCATAGAGTGTGAGAAACTTAACTCTACAAATAAGTAACTATAAAATAAGTAATATTGCTAATGTATAAATTTCCATAATGGATTAATAAACGAGCAAAGATCCTAATAATTAATGTAGCTACTTTCTAAAAATGTGCATTTCAAAATTTATTTTTGTCACAAATAAAAGTTGCAATTTAGAATAAATTTGAAATCACTATGCCATGGCCATGTATCTTTTCATTTAGGATAATAAGGATGTATTAAAAATATGGACAACTTTAAGCTGTCAAATGGTGAACAGTCGCAAATGAGGCAGAATGCTGAAAAGCCTACATAATTTTTTTATTTATTATACATTTATTGTTATACTATATGTTGAATTTTATTTTATTATATGTTCTTAATACATTGTACAGGCTTAAATCTGCATTTGTATATGTAATATATGTGGGATTCGAACTCAGACTTTCACATCACCCACAACTCTCAGTGCCATCCCATATTGCTGATGCACCTGATCTCACACATGTTGAATAAGATAAATAATCACCAATATACCAGCAATTATCAGTTGGTCTAGATCACTATCTTCACACATATATATGTTCTTAAGTAAGTATTATAATATCAATTCAATATTAAAATTAGGTTAGGATAGAAAATCTACCTTATTCATTACTTAATTGCTTGAGCCCATATATATATATTATTATTATTATTATTATTATTATTATTATTATTATTATTATTATTAGTATTATTATTATTATTATTATTATTAGTATTAGTATTAGTATTATTATTATTATTATTATTATTATTATTATTATTATTATTATTATTATTATTATTATTATTATTATTATTATTATTATTATTATTATTATTATTATTATTATTATTATTATTATTATTATTATTATTATTATTATTATTATTATTATTATTATTATTATTATTATTATTATTATTATTATTATTATTATTATTATTATTATTATTATTATTATTATTATTATTATTATTATTATTATTATTATTATTATTATTATTATTATTATTATTATTATTATTATTATTATTATTATTATTATTATTATTATTATTATTATTATTATTATTATTATTATTATTATTATTATTATTATTATTATTATTATTATTATTATTATTATTATTATTATTATTATTATTATTATTATTATTATTATTATTATTATTATTATTATTATTATTATTATTATTATTATTATTATTATTATTATTATTATTATTATTATTATTATTATTATTATTATTATTATTATTATTATTATTATTATTATTATTATTATTATTATTATTATTATTATTATTATTATTATTATTATTATTATTATTATTATTATTATTATTATTATGAAGAAATGCTGGTGAGAATGCGAAGTATGGAAGATGTTTTCAAAATATTACTATGCCAATAGTTTTAAAATAAATATTTTCATGTTTATTTAATTCACATACATTTTTAAGTATTTGATTGCTATGCCCTAGAGAGTGAGTTAGTGAAGATGTGTGTTTAAAGTAAATGATGCCCATTTCTTAGTCTATAGAGTTAATGTTTAAATACAAAATTTTGTTCGTTAGTCATATTAGACTATTTTAAAATTTATCAGTTCATATATCAATAATGTGATATCCTTAGTTTAAGTGAGAGTGTAAATGACCTTTGTTTGTTTGAGGTGTGTTTAGTTCTTGCCATCTCAAAGGCTGAGATAGAGCATAATTCTCTTGCATTTAGATACATTTAAATTTGAAGATACTTGGTGATCGAGGATATACTCCCAGCTCCATTATTAGTTTGCTTCATAAAAGATACATATTTTATATGATTGTAGTATGTGGTGATTTAGCATATCTCTTTTATAAATGCAGTGATAAGGTCCTCACATATCTTACAGCCTCAGGTAGAAGGCATACTTAGATATATACTGTCACCAAAATATTGTTTATTGATTTATTTTCCTTACAAGAGTATTATTATTATTACCATGGATTTAATTAAATATTATTAGGTCATTATGTATTAATTGAGATTAGTTATTCACTTTAGGGAATTATAACTAAAGCATATTTCAGAAATTGATGTATTGTGTCGCTGAGCCTAGCTCACAACTTGTTATTGAACCGATACTTATTACAAATTTAAGGTTAATAATTCGAACACAGACAAGCAATATGCATCATATCCAGCCATGCCGAATCAAGTCACAGCTGGACTAATAAGACAATGGTAGAGAAACTCATGTTGGGCCATAGTATGCAATCTAAATGTATGTGTGTGAATATAACTTCTTAAATTATTATACAATTATAAAATAGAAGTTAAGCATTAAGTTAATTGGGAGTAACAGTTCATAAATTTAGTTATAAGTTTAAATACCAAAATTAGAGTAAAATTTAAGATAAGTGAAATCCTTAGTAGAAAGAATGAAATATTGATTTGATTTGATAAGAGCTAAAAGCTAACTGTTCTAATAATAATTATATTTGTTAAAGTATTAGTATTGATGAAGCGCTGCTTCAGATAAGAAAATAACTGATGTCTTAAAATAATGTGTCACAGATTGAAACAATTTATTGAATATTCTATAATATAAGAGTTAGTTGTTCCCAGTACTAGAATATATGTACCGATGCTGGAACGAGGGATCAATCCAAGATGAGGTGAGCTCTGAAAAAACTTATAATCTGTAACCAGTGTAGATACATTATAAATATGTTTTGTAATTAATATTTCATTATTTTCTTTTGCTATTTGGATCAGTACAATGTTTGTATTGTATTATTTATTGCTAGTATGTTAATAAATATTTTGTTTTGAATTTAAAATTTGGTGTTGTGTCTTAATGTTTGGGTATCCATTGATTCCAGAAATCTGATATAGAAAATTTATAGAAAATATTCCATATTTTTCAGTCCAGATGTGTCACGGAATATTCTTATTAAATATTACTAATAAATTCATATTTTTTATTTTGTTATTCATTTGTGGAGATTTGATAATTAATCTGCTGAAATATTTACTTATGTTTAAATTATAATGACCATATGGCAGACATCTAAAAGAACAATTTAATTTTAAATTTAATATTTAGTTTATTAATATTTAGTTTATTGCACTATGACAAAGGACATGAGTGAACACCAAATCTCTTTTTCACTCCTTATATTGGAAGGCATTCCCAGTCGATGAGATTCTAATCAAAATTTATTGTAAATAAATATTTCATTTAGGTAACCATTTATTATTTTCTAATATTTATTATTATTATTATTATGATTAGAATTGTTATCCTTAATTAAGAGTAGACATTATCTTCAGAATAAGTGTATGTCTATATGACTCAAGTTTGCTGGGATAGTGTTTAGTGGTCTGCAATAAATTTGGAAGTGATTTGTTGAAGCTACATCTATAAATCAAGACCTTGAGAATGAGAGATTTTACAATTATAAGATTTTAAAGGGAGAGGTAATCATTGCTGGTATACTGTAACATTAAAGAGTTTATTGAGTTAAGAATATTGTATATTCTGCTCCTGTACGTGTCTGAGAGATAGCATTGTGGAGAGTCATGTTGGTGGTAGAGACGTGACAGAGAAAAACATAAATATTTAAAGAAATTCTAACTTTGGAGGGGATCTATGTGGAGAATAAGGAGATAATTAATGTGTTGGCAGGGATGAGTCTCCTCTTCTTTTATTTGGGTAATAAGACAATATTTCTTGCGAGTCTAATTCTCGATGTTCTCTGCATAGATTACCAAAACATCCACACTAATCTAAACATAAGAAGTAGAGAACTCGAATCATTATAACTGATGTAAGGGATCATCAGCTGTGTTAAATTGGTATGACATATTTGTGAGTCTGTGGTGGAGAGTTATCTTCAACTATCAATAATTCATCATTTAGTTCATTTATTTAATTATTACTGGATTCAAATGAGAATTAAACATGCTAATTTATAACTTAAATTGATATATATATATTGATATATATATTATAACTTAAATTGATATATATATATTGAAGCACTCAAATCTGTTGCACACATTTGGCTTCACTTTCTGGTGATGTTTGAAACCTCCAAACATGGGTTCAAACTCAATCATTTAATCATAAACCACTAGGGAGTGCAGATATACCAATGCACATGATTGTTTATGGCTTTGTGAGCTTTACATTAGTCTAAAATTAATATACATATAAATTATATATTTCTATTGCCATAGACGGTCATGCGTATGTGTGTGTAACAGATAAAACTTAATAATTAAGAGCGTTGTATTATGAATTATTTATATCTATTTTAATAGGGAGAAAGTTCGAGAGTGTACTGTAAATGTATTAAACAAAAGACTTACCGTATTCTAAATTCAGAAAGAATCTGTTTTTATTCTAATACAGGTTTATTTAAATTTCACATTACTTAACATTTATTCTGCAGTTCTATTTTCAGCCTAAAATAGATTACGACCAGCTCTCTCGAACTTGATCTTGCTCATCCTTCAAAATTTGCTGTATCATTGTAACCGTTAACATGCATCCGGGGATTACCCAAAGGCAGTCACAAATGATTATAAATACCACCACATTTCCTAACTAAAGGAGTCCTACATGTTATTTTCTAATGCTGTTACTGGGGAAAGTTATGTCACTCAAAAACGTAAAATGGTGAGTGAGTAGAATTTAGATTTGCTTCCCCGATCTTTCCAAGATCTAACCAATGCCAAAGTACTTATAAGCCATTGTGTCCAAACTATTGCCAAAATAAACTGTATATTACATAAGGAACAGACTGAAACTCCAATTTTGTCAAAATACTGCTAAATTAACTATATTTCGTAAAACATGGAACCAACACGTGTGCATACAGCCGTGAAGTCATCTGAAAGAAAGGTAATTCCCTGCTGCAAAATGAACTCTAATGCTGTCCATCTTAATAATCCTCTTAATCATAAAAAGTAAACTTCAACCTTCAATAATGTTAATTTCAATCGCCTAATGTATGTCTTTTTAAATATCTCTAGTTTTGTAATCCTTATAATTTCAAAATGTAATTGCTTATTTTTCCATCATTGCTTAAACATGACCTTCTTTTTGATTTCTTTTTTGCTTTTATATTTAAATTGTATTTTACTTTCTAAACTCGAATGCTAGGTTTTCACTCCTATTGTATTTTTATTTTTAATGCGACAAATTTCTTTTATTTAATATTATGCAAATCATACTAATTTTAATATGCTAATAACTCAATCTGGTGAATCAATCTTATTTTATTTTTGCTATTCCGCCATTAGGGAATATTTAACCGTAAACGTAAGTTTTCTTACTACAATCTAAAATTCGCCCGATTGAGAAGTACTCCTAAACTATGTTCTATTAATTAATATTATGCCATATAATGCTATTTAAACTAAATTATTTACTATTATTTCACGCTATTGATCAATATTATAGAAGTTCCATATTAAATAAATTAAATTCAGATCCTCATTTTAAGTGATGATTCATTATATAAGTAGCCCGCCACCTAACGATAATATAAGTAATTAATTTCCCAGGCGTGTTAATATGCATTTAGCGAAGGGATTCTTAATTTTTATATTCTATTAGTAATATGTCAGATAAGTTCTTTAAGTAAATTGTATGCCCCCTATTTGGGATTGCTTGCACATAGTTATTTCATTACGCTAGGCTTAATTACTATTTTAGGCCAGATAAATCAGGGTTAAGACAAACCTGAAAGCCTTCACAGCGTGTCCCGATGATAGCGTTCATAAATCAAAGGTTGCTTCATCATACTTTCTCTCATTATTGGAATCCATAAAGCACATTTCTCGGCGGAGTGTGGAGGCCCCAATTCCCCCAGATTGTGCTGGTTGTGTAAGCGCTGCTATGGGTTAACATTCGACAAATCAGAACCATGGTATTTTGCCGACCACCTCCTCGGATGCTATCTGTCACAAGTGCAGATAAGCCTATATTCTTCATTCTCAAGTTGATGAAGCTTCTCGTCCTTTCAAACATTGTCATCCGGTCCGCACGCTATCGTTCATCCTTCCTCATATATTTTAGATGCCTGTAAGCCGTGATGATATGATTTTCCTAAACCATCCCAAGTTCTCATTATGATATAAGTTTAATTTGCCTTATTATATATTATCGCTTACTAGCGCTGTCCATCCTTCGTTTAATCGCTATTAAATACGTTAATAATTAACTATTAATAAAAACCATAAAGGTCGAGTCATGTAACAATGTCGAAATAGTTATGCTTTTCCTTATTCTTTTTGTAAATCATAAGTGGTGAATCATCTCATAAGGTCCCAAAATAATTAATCTATTGTCAATGTAACTCGAATGAAATCCAGATGTAATCCAAGCTCGCTAGTTCATTTATTATTTAAAATGTAATAGGTATAATAAAAGCCTACTTACAATTATTGAATTTTGTTATATTCTATGTAACTTGAAATCTTATAAATATTTATTCTAAAAGACCACATATGGCTATTATAGTCTGTCATAGTTTTAGTGATTTAAAAATATCATAGCATGAGTAATAGAAACCCGTTAAATTGTATTAGCATATTAAGCCGCATCGGTTCAAATAATTAATTTCTTGCCACTTATGTTTAGTAATGCATATCCATCAACCCTCAAGATATGTTATTAAGGTTGATATGGAATGCCTAAGGGACCATAAGTAAAACCTAGATCAAGTATTCTTTGTATAGTAAAGGTTCTAACTTATTGTAAATCTATATATCCAGCTATTCACATATTAATCAATTCTTATTATTAATATCATGCTAAATAAATTCATATTTAATAATCTATCTTTTGGAGATTCTATTGGTTCATGCATGCACATCTGTTATTATGTTGCATTATCATTTAGTTAGGCATTAGGTCTCTTGTGTCTCTGCTGACCCTCTGGGTCGGAGAAATTGAAAGATAGGCTGCTATCATCAGAAATGTTGTTTGTAATGGAATAGACTTGGGAAGTGGGCAATAGGGCGGAATTCATGAGTATCCCTGACCTGTGTATCTCGTATATGATTGAACTCTAGGTACTTTTGCTTAAATGCTAAGTCTTGTTAGATGAACATACAATTCTGACTGGTACAGTGATATTTTTTTTTTCCGGGTTTGGATGCCCATCTATGGGGCCTTTCGAAATTACCACACCCTGCAATACCCTACAGAGCATCTTAGATTATGTATAATGTTTTTTTCCCCTCTGTTTCAAATATTAATAAATAAAGGTATGTAAAAATTTTTTCCCGGGTTTGAACCCAAAATTGTACTGCCTTAATAATATGTACACACCACACAATACCCTGGAGAGTATGCGAATTGTAGATATATCACAAATTTTTTAGTGCTTTTGAAATAATAAGATCAAACAAATGAAGCTTCTTTTATAATCTAGAAATGGTTATCTTCCCAAGCAGCTATATGAACTTTGGTGCATTTAAGTTGTGCTATTTATCTTACGTTTATGTTTATAAAGTAGTCTGGTTAACCGTATTTCATATTTTGGATTCATGATTTGATGAAGAAATAAAATGTATATGTATGCATTAATGTCCCTTAGAGTAACCGTAAATAGGTGAAGACCCTTATTAACTGAATTATATGTCGTCAAGTAGCCAGATGTAGTTGGTAATGCTTTAATAACTCAGGTATTTAGAGTAACTGTAAATAGGTAAAGACCCTTATAAACTGTATCTTGTGTAGTGCCAAGCAGCCAGGTGTAGTTGGCAAAATGCTTCAATGGCCTACATGCCCTCATGTCGATAAAGAATCCAAAGAATCCAAGAAACATAGAGTATCATATAGTCTTGTGGAAGTCGGTGGTGTAACATTCTCTAGTTTTAAAGAATTATGAAATATGTAGAAGATATTTTTTTTTTGAACCTAAAAGACGCACGATAAAAGATGTGATTTCAAAATTCATTTTGTATTGATAATATCAATCGGATAAACAATAACGTATATTATTACTAAATTTTGCTAAGTGTTTTGCTTTAAACTTATTAATGTTTCCTTTTTTAAATTGGTCCGTTAAACTTATAGATGTGCATGCAAACCAAAGATAGTTATGAGTGGTAAGCCTACTGTGTTGACATGGCGCCCGTGTATTATACACCCTATAAATTTTGTCAACCGGTAAACACTCGCGAAAACAATAATCAAGTATGTGAATGAGCAAAAAGAGAGTCATTGTATCACATTTTTTTTATATGTCTTGTACGAAAGGGAAATTAAAAGATTTTTTTTAAGTACATTTCAGGTGTGAGAAAGCCAGCGGACTATATGACAAGGGAACGTCATGGTAAAAATTTTTTTTATATCTTTAATATGTTATTTCATTGATTGATATGTATTAGTTTTGACAAAGATAGTTGAATGTAAATATTTTGGCAGTGATAGGGGACAGTATAGGAGTAGATGACAGAAACAGAATAGTTAAGAGGGAGTTGAGTTTTGGCATAGGTGATGGTTGAGAAAGGGAAGGGGGAGTGAATTCAGTTATCGCAAGTAATAATAATAATATCAGATGAAAAAAATTAGTAACATAAAAGGAGGTCTGACATTATCTCAACCCAAAATTTCGTGCTTATAGAATTTGTAAAGAGGAACTAATAAATAGAATGAGGCATCGGGAACTACCCATCACTGCACAATTTATGCAGATCAAGATCTTCCATGGTGATTCACAGGAGAGTCCACAGGAATACATGGAAAGTCTGAAGGCATTATTTTCACTCTGTGAAATGAGCAACAGGGAACAAATGGCCATAGCCAGCCAGCACTTGGAGGCAACAGCCAAAGACTGGTGGCAATCACTGACACACCAACCAACAGATCTCAAAGAATACTGCCGGACACTATGTAAGATTTTTTGGAGTGAAGAAAAACAGGAGGGGATTTTGCACACTATAACCAATGAAAAATTCACAACTAATCATCAAGAAACATATGCACAATTCTTTGTAAAACAAGCTGCAAGACTCAGACTTTTACCAGATGTTACATGGTCAGAATCACAAATTATCCATACCATATGACAGAACCTGCCAATGAAGGTGCAGGAAATGATGATCACAAGCCGGATCAACAAGATTAATGAAATGGTTGAGTTCTTGGTTTTAATAAACTATGGATTCAAAAATCTGGAAAAAGATGGGACCCCAACATTGAACACGGAATGCCCAGAATATTTAGAATAACAATGGAATCAGTTTAAACCAGAAGGTAGCCAGATGACTAACATAATATGGGAAAAAGAAAGCATGGAGACTGCTATGACTACAAGCTTGTGTCATAGTATTGAAGTGACAATAGAATCCACAAAAATATTAGCATTGGTGGATTCCAGAAGCCAAGTATCAATCGTATCGAAGGCATGGATTAAAAGTATAGAGAGAGAATGGGAAATCATGCAGTTGCCAACGCGTCCTATCAAATTGACCCTGGTCAATGGGAAAAGAATCATGAGCGAGAACAGACAAATCTGGCTAGAAGTGAAAATTAATGAGAGATTGATAGGCCATACTTTCTTGATTGTGGCGGGACTGATCTATGATGTGGGGTTGGGTTCTCACTTCCTAACCCAGAATCAGGGAATTATCGACTACTCTGAAAGAAAATGCCTGTTCAACAATAAGCCAATACCTTTCAAAGTGACCCACCAAGTCGTACCTGAGAAGCAGAGCTGCTTGATCCAGCCTGTTGATTCAACATTGATTGAAAAAAAAATCCGTGACTCAGCTAACACCTTTCAAAGTGACCCACCAAGTCGTACCTGAGAAGCAGAGCTGCTTGATCCAGCCTGTTGATTCAACATTGATTGAAAAAAAAATCCGTGACTCAGCTATTACAGAGTTCAAAGACAAAAGAAGTATCAAAAGCATATTAGAAAATTATGCACAGGTATTTGCCCAGACGCCCAGAAAAATAAAGGGATATACCCAAAGAATTTGAGTAAAGGATATACCCAAAGAATTCGAGTAAAGGAGGAAGCGTATGCACAATCCAAAACTTACCCCATCCCATTCCAATACTGGAATGAAGTGGAAAAGCAAATTCAACAGATGATTGAGTGGGGTATTATTGAGTGGAGCCCATCTTCCTACAACAATCCGCTGGTTGTGGTAAAAAAGAAAAATGGAGATTTGCGACTGTTTGGACGCATGCCAATTAAACAGCATGACTATCCCTGAGAGAGACATCCCACCCTTGATCCAGGAAGTATTTGTCCAGTTGGCAGGGAAGATGATCTTTTCTACCCTAGACCTTACCGCCAGTTATTGGCAGATGGCCCTAGATCCTCATGACCGAAAGTATACCGCATTTCGGTATGGAGGACACACCCATGTATTTAAGTGAGTTTCTTTTGGGCTCATTAATAGTGGGGCAGGGCTAATGTGGTGTCTAAAACAAGTCCTACCCAAAGAGGTACAGGAAAACATGGTCTGCTATGTGGATGATATAGTAATTGCTTCGAAAAACATTACTGAACATTTGAAATGCCTTGAACAGTTTTTCCATGAATGCGCCCAAGAAAACATAACAATTAACTTGGAAAAAAGTCATTTTGCAGTAAAAGAGATCACATTCCTTGGGCACGTTGTAACTGAGCATGGGGTCAAAGTTCATCCTGAGAATGTAGAGGCCATTGAACATTTACCCAGACCAAAAACTCGGAAACAAGTCCGATCTTTCTTGGGCCTTTGTAACTTCTACCACCGGTTTTACCCAAATTTCGCTCATGAGACAGGAAGGCTAATAGATTTAATAAAGAAAGATCATAAATGGGAATGGACTGAAGCACATGACAGGGATTTTGAGAACATAAAAAAAATTTCCTTCAAGCTGTAATGTTGATTCACCCCGATTTTACTAGGACTTTTTACATCCAGACGGATAGTAGCAAGCAAGGACTGGGAGCTGTGTTATTCCAAATTAACGAAGAAGGTAAGCATCAGGTGCTCTATTTTTGCAGTCACTCCTTAAAGGGAGCCGAGATACACTATACCACCACAGAACAAGAAACCCTAGCAATTGTCTGGGCCTGCCAGAAATTTTGGCAGTTCCTTCTAGGGTCTGACATTGTCATAGTAACCAATCACAAATGTTTGGAATTCTTAAATAAGAGTTTCCTTATGAATGATCGATTAATCTGGTGGAGCCTGGCCCTCCAACAGTTCCAATACAAAGTAGCTTACTGCCCAGGATGTGAGAACATTGTGGCAGATATCCTAAGCCGCCACCCTGTACCTGCCAGCCTCCAAAATCCCCAGCTGAATAACCAGCCTCTCAGAATTATGGCTGTGACCCCCATAAAAACCGATTTGACAAATCTCAGATATTGGCAAAATGACCAATATGCTAACATTATTTCCAACCTGGGAACAAAACACCCAATAGTTACGAACAAAAGAAATGCGCAGTGATACTCCCACTTCTGCTTAAAAGATGGGATCCTGCACTGTAAGATGAAAGATAGAGAGAACCCATGGAAAATCATGATACCAAATAAGATGAGGAGGCAATTGATCGAACATGCACACAAAACCTTGGGGCATGACGGGCCATGGAAAACCGAGGAAGCTTTGAGATGCCAATTTTACTGGCCAGGTATATACGCCCAGATCCCCTGTCAGTGTGTGCTTGGACCAAGTTCCTGAACAAGTCTTATGCCGGAACTATGAAACCCATAACTGCATCGAGGCCCAAATGAGTTAATTGCAATCGACCACTACGGCCCATTGCCCAAATTTAGAAATTTCCAATATCTACTCGTGACCTATGATGTTTTCTCCAAATATGTGCGAGCATATGCTGTCCGGGCTGCAGACTCAAGGAATATGATTCGGACCCTCCAAGATAAACAATTCCCCGAGGTGAGAAAACCTACTTCGGTCTTATCAGATCATGGTTCAGCCTTCACCTCTAAGGAATGGAAAAACTGGCTGGTGAAGCAACAACTTACTCATCGGTTGACATCGATTAGGAATCCCCAATCTAACCCATGCAAAAGAGTCATGAGAGAGATAAATCGTCTCTTTCACACCTACATCTCAACCAACCACCGGAATTGGGTAAATAAAACCCCAGAAATTGTTAACTGTATAAACCAGACAATAAATGAGTCTACCGGCTTTAAGCCTGAACACCTGCATTATGGGAGGCCATGCCGCAATTTATTTCCAAATCTGGAGCCAATAGGTGAAATAGTTATTGACCCTATTTGTGACCAAGAAGCTGCCAGAATACAGTTGGCCCAGGCAGCAAACAATCACATAAAAAGCGGACGGAAGCAATGTCACCAATTTCAGGAAGGGGATCAAGTATGGTTGAGATCCTCCAAAACTAGCAATGCGGTAAAAAGGGAATTTAAAAATTTTTTTCTTTTATACAGTGGACCATACCTCATTCGGAGGAGATGCCATGAAAATGCTTTTTTATTGGAGGGAGAAAATGGGTGGAATGGCATCTACAATGCATGACAATTGAAACCGTAAGTACCGCCTGACCCTGGGAGACAATAACCTAAGCTCAACAAAAATGGACGGACTGACTTTGTAAGACCGATAGAGATGACATTTAAAAAAAAGACAGAACACTCTAGGAGATCCCATACTGGTTAAGGTACTGTAATTAAAAGGTAGACTTAAAGGTAGCGCCCAATGTTATATATTTTTTTCTTTGTGTTATATATGAATATAGTTGCTAATTAGTTTTGTCAAAGAGGTTGAAAGGGAAGTTTAGGTAGGGTAAGTATGGTTGAGTTTACTAAAGCCAATGTAATAATAGAGTTCGAATCATGTAAATGTTGTTAAAATAAAAAGACCATGCTGTGCGTTTTCTCATCACCTGAAATGATGTGTTAATTCTAAGTAGAATTCTTTTTTTTTATTGTTTTTTTTTTCATATCAGGGGAATATAAAGCACTCAAATCTGTTGCACACATTTGGCTTCACTTTCTGGTGATGTTTGAAACCTCCAAACATGGGTTCAAACCCAATCATTTAATCATAAACAACGAGGGAGTGAAGATATACCAATGTACGTGATTGTTTATGGCTTTGTGAACTTTACATTCATCTAAAATTAATATACATATAAATTATATATTTCTATTGCCATAGACAGTCATGCATATGCATGTGTAACAGATAAAACTTAATAATTAAGAGCATTGTATTATGTATACTTTTATTCATATCTATTTTAATAGGGAGAAAGTTCGAAAGTGTACTGCAAATGTATTAAACAAAAGACTTGCCGTATTCTAAATTTAGAAAGAATCTGTTTTTATTCTAATACAGGTTTATTTAAATTTCACGTTACTTAACATATATTCCACAGGTTTATTTTCAGCCTAAAATAGATTACAACCAGCTCTCTCAAACTTGATCTTGCTCATCTTTCAAAATTTGCTGTATCATTGTAACCGTTAACATACATCCGGAGATTACACAAAGGCAGTCATGAATGAGTATAAATACCACCGCATTTTCTAACTAAAGGAGCCCTACATGTTATTTTCTAATGCTGTTGCTGGGGGAAGTTACATCACTCAAAAACGTAAAATGGTGAGTGAGTAGAATTTAGATTTGCTTCCCCGATCTTTCCAAGATCTAACCAATACCGAAGTACTCGTAAGCCATCGTGTCCAAACTACTGCCAAAATAAACTGTATATTAGATAAGGAATGGACTGAAACTCCAATTTTGTCAAAATACTGCTAAATTAACTATATTTCGTAAAACATGGAACCAACACGTGTGCATACGGCCGTGAAGTCATCTGAAAGAAAGGTAATTCCCTGCTGCAAAATGAACTCTAATGCTGTCATCTTAATAATCCTCTTAATCATAAAAAGTAAACTTCAACCTTCGATAATGTTAATTCCAATCACCTAATGTATGTCTTTTTAAATATCTTTAGTTTTGTAATCCTTATAATTTCAAAATGTAATTGCTTATTTTTCCATCAGTAATGCTAAACCGATTAATTGCTTAAACATGACCTTCTTTTTGAATTTTTTTGCTTTTATATTTAAATTGTATTTTACTTTCTAAACTCGAATGCTAGGTTTTCACTCCTATTGTATTTTTATTTTAAATGCGACAAATTTCTTTTATTTAATATTATGCAAATCATACTAATTTTAATATGCTAATAACTCAATCTGGCGAATCAATCTTATTTTATTTTTGCTATTCCGCCATTAGGGAATATTTAACCGTAAACATAAGTTTTCTTACTACAATCTAAAATTCACCCGATTGAGAAGTACTCCTAAACTATGTTCTATTAATTAATATTATGCCATATAATGCTATTTAAACTAAGTTATTTACTATTATTTCATGCTATTGATCAATATTATAGAAGTTCCATATTAAATAAATTAAATTCAGATCCTCATTTTAAGTGATGATTCATTATATAAGTAGCCCGCCACCTAACGATAATATAAGTAATTAATTTCCCAGGCGTGTTAATATGCATTTAGCGAAGGGATTCTTAATTTTTATATTCTATTAGTAATATGTCAGATAAGTTCTTTAAGTAAACTGTATGCCCCCTATTTGGGATTGCTTGCACATAATTATTTCATTACGCTAGGCTTAATTACTATTTTAGGCCAGATAAATCAGGGTTAAGACAAACCTGAAAGCCTTCACAGCGTGTCCCGATGATAGCATTCATAAATCAAAAGTTGCTTCATCATACTTTCTCTTGTTATTGGAATCCATAAAGCACATTTCTCGGCAGGGTGTGGAGGCCGCAATTCCCACAGATTGTACTGGTTGTGTAAGCGCTGCTATGGGTTAACATTTGACAAATCGGAACCATGGTATCTTGCTGACCACCTCCTCGGATGCTATCTGTCACAAGTGCAGATAAGCCTATATTCTTTGTCCTCAAGTTGATGAAGCTTCTCGTCCTCTCAAACATTGTCATCCGGTCTGCATGTTATCGTTCATCCTTCCTCATATATTTTAGATGCCGTAAGCCATGATGATATGACTTTCCTAAGTTATCCCAAGTTCTCGTTATAATATAAATTTAATTTGCCTTATTATATATTATCGCTTACTAGCGCTGCCCATCCTTCGTTTAATCGCTATTAAATACGTTAATAATTAACTATTAATAAAAACCATAAATGTCGAGTCATGTAACAATGTCAAAATAGTTATGCTTTTCCTTATTCTTTTTATAAATCATAAGTGGTGAATCATCTCATAAGGTCCCAAAATAATTAATCTATTGTCAATGTAACTCGAATGAAATCCAAGTGTAATCCAAGCTCGCTAGTTCATTTATTATTTAAAATGTAATAGGTATAATAAAGCCCACTTACAATTATTGAATTTTGTTATATTCTATGTAACTTGAAATCTTATAAATATTCATTCTAAAAGCCCATGTATGGCTATTGTAGTCTGTCATAGTTTTAGTGATTTAAAAATATCATAGCGTGAGTAATAGAAACCCGGTAAATTGTATTAGCATATTAAGCCGCATCGGTTCAAATAATTAATTTCTTACCACTTATGTTTAGTAATGCATATCCATCAACCCTTAAGATATGTTATTAAGGTTGATATGGAATGCCTAAGGGACCGTAAGTGAAACCTAGATCGAGTATTCTTTGTATAGTAAAGGTTCTAACTTATTGTAAATCTATATATCCAGCTATTCACATATTAATCGATTCTTATTATTAATATCATGCTAAATAAATTCATATTTAATAATCTATCTTTTGGAGATTCTATTGGTTCATGCATGCACATCTGTTATTATATTGCATTATCATTTAGTTAAGCATTAGATCTCTTGTGTCTCTGCTGACCCTCTGGGCCAGAGATAATTGAAAGATAGGCTGCTATCATCAGAAATGTTGTTTGTAATGGGATAGACTTGGGAAGTGGGCAATAGGGCGGAGTTCATGAGTATCCCTGACCTGTGTATCTCGTATATGATTGAACTCTAGGTACTTTTGCTTAAATGCTAAGTCTTGTTAGATGAACATACAATTCTGACTGGTACAATATATATATATAGAAAAATTTTGATAACTTACTTCCATCATGGACTTACAATTTGTCAAGTGATGATGATCTCGATTTGGTACAGCAGTTGATCGGCATAGTTACAATTTGGCATGCTAGTGAATGTATTATACATCTCTCTATCACTCTCCACCTACATCTCTATCTAGATAAATAATTTGAAATGAGTTTTAGATGGTCCACACTGCATCTTGAGTTACTGACAAGTCTGATCTACTTAACATGTTCTATGAGATAACTTCTCTTCTGATATATAATGGAGGTATCTATGAAACAAAGGAGCCTCTGTAAAGGAATAAACGACCCTATTAGTACTCTTGTGATAACACTTAAGTGAACATCCAGAGTTTAATGCAAGCATGTTTCTCCAAATAGGAACACATATGCTAAGAAAGCTGTTTTATATCATTCTTAAAAAGTCATTTCTAAGAATAACTAACCTGGAAATTATTTTAGATTTAACTTTATATAAATGAGGAAATAAATTAGTTTATGATTCAAGGTTACTTCTAAATAGCATGGATAGTCTTATGTTTCAATATATCATTGTAAAAAATTATATTAAACCACTAAACATCACATGATAAGCATTTCTTATGCTTGCTCATAACTGTTATTAAAACAGGCAAAACTCTCCATACAATAGTGCCACTCAGTGCAAGCCAATCCTGCCTAATGGGATAGTGGTGGCTATGGTTATTAAAGAACCAAAGATACCAAAATGTATGGATACTAAACTGAGTTCAGACCTATATGACTATATAAGCTAATGAGCTTGGATTGAAAATATTATTGTGTTTTCAATTTTATTCTCATAATTTTGTAGTTATGTAGAGATAAAAGGTGGCTTCTGGAAGGTTGCATTAGATCCTAAGATCTAGGTGCAGGGCTCTCAGATCCAAGGCTCCTCACTGATGAAAGCCACAAGTTAGAAACTAGTTTGGAGATATTGGATGAGTAGGCACTAGATTGGGATTTTATGCACAAGCCTTCTTGCATACATTGATTACTCTGGCTTGCATTGAGTGGTACCACTGTATGGAAAGTTTTGGCTGTTTTAAAAAATTATATTCAGACTATGAGATGTTTTCCTGTTATTTAGGTTAAAAGTTGAGCATACTGTCTTCATTGGATTAAAAATATGATTTAATCTATTGAAATTAATATTCAATCTTTGGAAACATTTTTTAAACTTTTCACATCTTTATTAAAAAAAATTTCTGGAAAGTTATTCTTTTGTAAGGTCAAAGCAATATTATCAGCATAGGTAAATTTTCTGCAATTGGAAGATAACTGTTGAATATATTAATTTGTGATTGATTTTGTTTGTAACAAATTGAATCTGCCATTTCAAAATATGCTTTCGTCACTTATTAGTGCACAGATTAAACCTCTCACAACATATTCTATGTTTCTTATCCACAATGCTTTTATTATATCTTTAACATAAAATTAGAAACTATATTTTAATTATATCTTTAATATCCAATTAAAAATTATATTTCTATTCTTGTTAAATAAATTGTCTCTAATAAACATTTTAAACTTATTTTTGTATCTCTCATAAAAAACTTGGCTATTTTATCTCTCATGAATTGTTTCATTTGATATTCACATATCTACATCCAAAACAACACATAAGACATTATTTTCATATGTTAAACATGACCATGTAGCCCTTTTCACTTAATTCTTGCATAATATGTCTAAAAAATTAAAGTATTGTTAAAGTCAGCCCCCTTTCCCTTTTACATCATTTATTTGTATTATTTTCCAATTAGTCAAACAATATTTTTGATAACTGAAAATTACTCTTAAATAATTTATATTTAGTTATCAACCTTTTTTTTTCATGTGTCATAGCATCGTCTGGGAAGTGAACCTGCGAACCCAGGACAACTACTTGTAAGGCAGTTGTGCTGACCACTCAACCACCAACACTTGACAGTTACCAACCTTTTTATTGCCAGTTCTTCCAAAAAAATAAACAAACAAACACATATATACCTTTTTTGCTCTTTCTCTACCATTTGTTATCATACTTTTTTTTTGCTTATTTTTATAAAAATATCTAAAAATATTTTCTTGTCTTTTCTGCTTATGCACAAAAATATATTACCAGAAAGAATAAGACATGTTGAAAATGCAATCTCTTAGATTCATTATATGTATTTTAATACCACTTCCTAATTATTTTATGCTAGTGTGATGTGATGCCCTATGGCTTCTCTTTTCTTGGAGTCAGGAATCTTTCAGCCATTGTGATCAGAGAAACTTGTTAGCCAACTTTCCTCCCTTTCTATTCCCTATCCTAAATTTTTTCCATATTCTTCTTTATCCCACTCTATCCCATTTCCACATTATATTTATCCATTCTATGGTCTTTATATCAAATTCCCTATCTTTTTCCAAATCCAGCATAAAAACCAAGAACCGACTTCTTGTATAATCACTTTGTTTATATTTATTCTCCCACAACTTCATTGTTTGTAAATATATCATTTTATATAGCGCGATGTTTATAAACTGTAATATTTAAACAGCATTACGCTGTTTGTATCCTTTCCGCTTATAAGCATTTACAATCAATTAACAGATAACTTGTAGACTAAATCATTCACATTTCTCCATTTACATGTTGTTGCTAATGATCCTGTTCGAGCCTTGAACAGAAAACTAATTTTTTTTGCTATTGTCATGAATTAATTCACATCCAATATTCTATTTACTTCTACATATATTTAAACTCTTTTTATTTCCTTACTAATTCTCCATTTCTTCAACTTCCTATTTTTTATTAATGTATCTCTCATATAAAAACTTGACTATCCCATTTCTCCTTGAATTGTATCCTTTGCTATCCACACATCACAATAGGCAGTGGTGCCATCTTTTTTCATTTGTGAACATTAATACAATTCTAATTTATATCAATTTAAATTACAGCTTTATTTTAAAACTTCAAATCATCTTTAAATATTAAACATAAATTATACTACTATATATAGACACTTAATTTATGATCTAAATTTTAATTTTACTTTAAGGATTAAATCTATATTGTAATCATAAATAAATATAAGATCACAAACTTAAGAATCACTTCTACTTATGAACATTAATAATATAAATGTATTTTAATAACAATCTTAACTTAATTAAATTTCTTTCACTTTATAAAAAAATAGTCCAAGCCACCAGAAAAATGCAAATAATTTCTACATCATGCTTAATCTCATTCAGATGAGATTATATTGCATATTTCATCTTTAAAATTAAATAAAAGTTAAAAAAAATCTATGAATTTTATATTTAAAGAATAATTGTTTAGTGTTTATATATGGTAGTATAATTATGTCAATATTTAAAGATTTGGGAGTTTTAAAAACAAAACGTATAATTTAAATTAGTATCAGTTTTATTTCATATTTAAAAGTAAGAGTTGACTCAGCAAAAATATGTCGACTCAGCAAAAATATGTCAAAATAGTCTGATGGTTTTTTTCTGATGATTTTGGACATTTATTTTTAAAATAAAAATACATTGGTTTTGATCATAATTAAAATAAATTTAGATTAATATTAATTTACATCTATAAAAATTATAATAAATACATTTTGAGGCATAAATCTGAAGTTTTACAATTGATGCATTTCATTAAGATGAATAATTGATCTCATCTTACTATCTGATCTATTCATACTATTGCTATGTCATTTTTAATTTATGTTGAATCCCATTTCTACTTCTAACGTTTCTGCTTTGATAGTAAATATACATATCCATTTTTCAAATTTTTTTTTTTTAACTTCACAAAGTCTGATAATGTTTTATTTGATATTTCACAGCTCTTATGATTTGCAATCTTCCTATACGTACATATATTTAAATAAATGATTATGAATAACAGCTTAGATTTATAACCAGGGAATTCTTTTTTTAACTCCTTCTATTTTTGGGTATCACTGTTCCCTTATGTTATAACTATAAAACATCAAGAAGAATGAGTAATATAATTTAGTTTTGTCCATCATGATAGTAAATGCAATAGGGAATCAGCATTTTCAGACACACACACGCAAAGAAGCATTTATTTTGCTTTCAGATAAATCTACTGTGCTATCATTAAAAGTTATAGAAGATCTGAAGAGAAAGACTGTGGTGTTTTTTGGCTTAAACTGAGAGATAAAAGTCATTAAACTCACCATGTTAGTAACCATAATAAATAATGTTACATTACAAAAACATCACCAACAATAACTATATGGAATGGGTATTAGAAATTACACGGGTTAACTTTTAAATAAAAAAATGATTGAATGTTTTATTATTCAGAAATTGTTAAAAAAGTCAAACATAGAAATTGTCAGAGCTGGTGGCAATCTAAGGACTTTCAACTCCGGAATCTATACCTCTATTAAGTGCACCAAATTTCTTTTGAATTATAAATTATGAGAATACAAGAATTAAACTTACTGTCAACAATTGAAAAAATTTGAAAATAATAATATAACACATGTATTTATTTAATTATATTTTAATACAAAGAATCATCTAAGAATAGAAAACTTAAAAAAATCTGCACAAAATCTAAGTGTAGGAAAACATTGTAGTTTGTCTTTGATGAATTAATTTCATTGATCAAAATAATGGAAAAAGTCCACTTTTTCCACTTGTACAAGAGTGATATTTTGTTGGTTGAATCTAATAGAGTAGATAAGATTTCAGCCATCTAAAATAAAATATGCAATTTTTAGTGCAAAAATGTAAAACCACCTTTTGGTGATTGCATAAAAATAGAATGATTAAAACTGGTGGCAGATGTATTTGTTAAATATTGTTATCACATTTGTTCTTAAAACCATATATATAAAGTACTAGAGAAGATTTAGAAAATTATAGATCAATTAATATTTACTCCATCATCTATACACTTTTTACTAAAATTTCATGTAAAAGATTTATTCAAAATAATTAGATTTGTTCAGTGAAAAGAATTAGAACATTTAGAAATGAATACTTCCCATGAATCATCTTTAAGTAGTAACAAATGATTATTACTATGCATTTAAGAACATTGATTGATCCCTAGTATAAACTATATTTCTTCTATGATTAAGTAAGTCATTTTAAAATATTTGACTTGAGATGACAGCAATTTCTGTATGAAAAAAAGTGTTCTTTATTTTTTTATACATTCAAAAGTCATATGAAGCAACCACATATTCTTAATAAAGTTAGCTACAAATCATTTCCATAAGCTAACACAATTATTAAGTTCCATTGTAATGTATGGTTAGTTTTGTCAAAAGACTAGAAAGTAGACACATACAACTATTATTCTATGACAAATACCTGAACTAATAATGTGCAATATAATAAATAAAAATTTTCAGATGTGGTTTGGCTTGAGTGGTTATAAAATAAACTGTATTAATTTTTTTTTGAAATTTTATAAAAATATTGCTGTATTAGTCTTCACAAATTTGGAATAGAGAGAGGTGTTCAGCACGTGAGTTAATTTCTTCAAAATTATTTTAAGCTACTTATGTTTTTAAACGTCTAATTAAGAACATTATAAGAAATATAAAATTAGGTTTAGCACACGAAAGAAGTTAATTAGTGATTAGAAATAATCTCATCCAAGTAATACATTTTCTATGTTTTTATATGAAGTTGTGAAACATAAAATCGTGAAAGATGATTAAGTTTTAATTAAATTTCTTTTATGTTTTTAATATTTAATTATGAAACATAAGTTTTGAATTTTAAAAAATTAAATTGGTACATATTTTTTAAAATATGATAATATACTGGGTCTATGTTATAAGGGCAGCTTACAATCCTATCAAAACCAGCCTTTATTTATCCACACCACCAAACCAAACCTATTCAAAACATAAGCTTAACTAATAGATAGTTGAATATGCACTATCCTTTCTTTTAAACACACACACACAAACACACAACACACACACACACATATATATATATACACACGCGATAAATGTTTGTTTTGTTAAAGTTAAACAAATGTCACAATAAACTAATTTCTCTTATTTAATGAAAAATAAAAACCCAGTTAAAGAAATCATTTAAATATATATATATACCAACAATAAATTAATTATCAATGTATTGTACATCATGAATTGAGATATAGACTTAGTAAACATAGGACGATCCAATGTCAAGCTAATCACTAAGCAACAGAGTATGGAAAATAAAATTAGAAGTCTCTTACATAACTTTATTTTTAACCACAACCAATATAAAATAAGCAACAATAAGCAGCTAGTGCAATGTGAAAGGAAATGAAAAAGTTACTATACCAAACACCGGAAACTAAACATGTTATAAAAGCAAACCCAGTTCATTTCCATCATCTTTTGTTATTTTTCAAATAATGCATTAACTATATAAAGCCAACATCCCAAGACCGAATGTTTGAATGCAAAAGAAGATGGATGACTCATTCAAATATTCTGAATTATCCATATAATTTTCTTAGTGCAAAATCATAAGAAATTACAAATGACATTTAAATAGAGGAAAGTGTGATAAATTTGTGTGGCTTAATAAAATAACTGAACTAATTTTAAATTGATATTCCAAAAGCTGCACTATTATTCAGACACAGATAAAAAAGAAATAGAACTTCACCAGCATTTAAATAAAATGAAATAATTTTTTTATAAGCCATTAAGAGCTGAATAGCAAATAAAGAAGAGTTAAATCTATTATAAACTGTGGTGCAATGTTTTCTGGATAAATTAACAGTGCCATAGAACTGAATGCTACTGTCCTGACCCTGGAAGTGCAATGACTTAATCTACTTACCTGTATAATACCTAAAGGAACACCAAATGTCCCACACTAAATGTCTACATGAATCGAGAAGGAGAGCAACTGCAGAAAATAGATGCAATATTATTTCAAATGCATTGCCGAAAAATTCCAGTGAGTGATGAATAATTTACTGAAGGAGAGTGATCTGAAGAGAGATACACTGTATCTATAAAAGACATTATTGCCAAATTTACAGACATTAACCAAGATGACCTAATAAATGTTTTGATTTTATTATGTATTTTTTTAAATATATGTTTGTAAAATTCTAGTTTTATTTTATTTCCACACTTGGAAGCATGTCTACAAGTTGGAAGAATTTATTATAAGTGAAACAACAAAATGAAGGAAGTAAAATTATTAAGTTAGGTACATTATTTTTTATTTACATTAAATAAAGTTTGGATCAGCTTTCCTTCCATAGCAACTTGACATTGATCATCATGATATGGATTAAGGTAAGATCTTTGAGATTATTCCATATTTAGCACATATACTTATTACAAAACAGAGTTCATGTTATTTGTTCATTGTTAACTAACAATAATTTATATTCATTTTTTTTAGTATAAATGATTAATCTTCTTGTATGGATGTTCTTTTCTAGCAACCATAGGAAATCATATATAGATAAGGGGTCCTCAACAAAGATGGAAAATTGCTAATTTGAATTGGAGGTAGTGTTCTGTTCTATCATGATGGTCGCTTGATGGCATTGATTCTAAGCAAAAACAGATATAATGTTCCTGGGTCAGTGATTCTATAGAACTATTGACTTTATTTCTGGAATAGGAAATAAAAATAAATTATATTATGATTTCTATAAAATTAAAAAAATTCAAACAAAATATAAAATGTAAGCCAACTTTTTGGGACAGTAATTAATCAGAGACTAGTTTTTGTGTGTGTGTGTGTGTCGATAAAAAAAATTAAAAAAATTCAAACAAAATATAAAATGTAAGCCAACTTTTTGGGACAGTAATTAATCAGAGACTAGTTTTTGTGTGTGTGTGTGTCGATAAAAAAATATGTTAGTTTCAAATAGCAACTAATAGTGCATTAGAGACTTTTTTGGACAGTAATTAATCAGTGACTGGTTTTTTGGGGTGTGTGTGTGTGGATATAAAAAATTACTTTCCTTTTTTAAAAGAAAATGAGAACAAATTTTAATTTTTTTTGGGACCTTAATTAATCAGACACTGTGTTTTGAAAGCAAAGTCAATTATATTACAACTTCCACAAAATATAACAAATTCAAACAAAATTTTACAATGAAAGTGGAGTTTGACCTTTTTGGGACAGTAATTAATCAGAGATGATATTTTTTTTTTGTATGTGTATATAAAAAGTTATGTTACTTTTTTAATAACAAATAATGGTAAATATAGCAGAGTCTTATTTGGACAGTAATTAATCAGAGACAGGCTTCTTTGGGTGTGTGTGGATTGGAAAAGTTATGATACTTTTTTAATAAAAAATAAAAGTAAATTTCATTCTTTTTTGGACAGTAATTAATCAGACATGGCATTTTGGAGGAAAAAAGTAAATTAGATTGCAATTTACCCACTAAACTTAATAATTATAACAAATTATTAAAATGAAAGCCAACTTCAGTGTCTGGCAACTGCCAATTTTCAGAGTTCGAAGCAGCCATCTTCCTTGTCTCTGATGATTTCTTGAGGATATGTTACTTTCATCGGAATCTTCAAAATCGTGCTGGGCTGCACCCTAAAATCCAATTTGTGAAGGTTACACAGTTCTTATGGAACAATGGCAACACTGTTAAACCTGTTAGAAGGTACCAGTAGGTCAGTTCACATGAAAAAAAAAAGTTGGACCTGAAAAGTTCGATTATTTAGACATGATGCAGTCAACATACCCTCACATGATACTGTAGTGAAAATAGATAACCCAGAATTATGGTAAAGTGCGTAACACAAGCAACTACTGCAGCCAATGAAGGCATTTGTTTGTGATTTTAGCACTGAAAAAAGCCACAGTGGTAGCCAGCAGAGTAAATGGACTCTTTCTGTGTTTTATCATAGAAAGATGGCTATCAGCTTGGCTGCAGCTGCAGAAATAAAATATTTCTAGCAATTTAGCTATAAATAGTGCCATAAAGTTGCTGACATGACAATGAGGCTACTGCAGATATACCTGTATAATATTGTTAATTATCTAGTTAGCTTCGCAGTTGATTTAATAATAAGATTTTTATTTTCATTTGATTTGTAAATAATTAGTGCCATGTTATGTATTTCTACCATGGGAAAGGGTTTGGAATAGTGAACACATTTGATTGTTGATATGGTAGAAATATATCCTTGAATACAGACAATTATATTGTTTTATCATGTTAAAAAGTTTAAAAAAATTTTTGTTTGTTATTTAATAAATGAGTTAACTTGATTTACATTAAACTGGTCTCTAGTTTAGCAAAATCATTTACACATTCATTCATCATCTGGTGACTGAGAACATACATATGCACACACCTCACTCTTTTATAATAACACAGTAATATGCTTGGATAGATCTTTAAATCAACTGGAATCTATAAAGAGGTATGACAATTGCTATCTAATGTAAGTTCACCCCTGAAGAGAGCCAAAAGCAGATTGCTCTGTGAGTTCAAATACTGAGGCATAATGGAGCCTGAAGGAGGGGTGAGGTATGGATGAACTAGCACCAATTGTATCTAAATTTAATGTGTAAACACAGAACTGGCTCATTGGAGGCAGATACAATCATAGGTTAGGTACTTTATTGCATCATTGACAACATCCTACCTAAAACTCTAGATCTAACCATAGTGAGATGTGTCCCCCTCTCTTGTGAAAAACCATGGCCCATTACAATGTATTGATTATCAAAGCTTTAATTACCATAGTGATAAGACATATTCATTTTCTACTTCTACAATGTCTCTCAAAATATAAATATGATGCATTGTGTTAAAACCATCTTTAAATGCAACTTGATTTTTAGTTGGTTAGAATCCAAAGTTTTCTGTAGATGAGTTGTAATTATCTTGTTAAAGATTTTGTATAAAATTAACTGAAGAAATCTAGTGAGGTCTGCAATTACTAATATTTTCTTTATCACCCTTTTAAAATATTAATATTACTACTGCATTATTTCAATCATTTAGACATTTGCTATATAAATTTTCCAATAATTTTTCTATTTTCTCATTTGAATTTTTAAAAATAACAATTACATTCATATCGGCCTTTCAAGCCAATTGTGCAAATGCTTTGCGAGTGTTAAATAATAAATGAATACCCTCTGACCAATACAAGATATAGAATTTATGCAGGAATAAAAAGAATCCATCTTATTCCTACGACTCAAATATTTATATATGAGCAAATCTGAAGTACTGGCACAGAAGGTGTGACAATATAACAACAGTCACTTTAAATTACTCTATACAATGTCTGAATGAATGACGCTGATGAAATTTTCTAAAATTTACTAAGCGTCATTCCAACTGAAACTTAATCATATATATAAATAAACATTTATTTTTATAGCGTCTGTATACAATTTGTAATTACATTCATATCGGCCTTTCAAGCCAATTGTGCAAACGCTTTGCGAGTGTTAAATAATAAATGAATACCCTCTGACCAATACAAGATATAGAATTTATGCAGGAATAAAAAGAATCCCTCTTATTCCTACGACTCAAATATTTATATATGAGCAAATCTGAAGTACTGGCACAGAAGGTGTGACAATATAACAGTCACTTTAAATTACTATATACAATGTCTGAATGAATGACACCGATGAAATTTTCTAGAATTTACTAAGTGTCATTCCAACTGAAACTTAATCATACATATAAATAAGCATTTATTTTTATAGCATCTGTATACAATTTGTATCTTGTATTGGTCAGAGGATATTCATTTATTATTTAACACTCGCAAAGCATTTGCACAATTGGCTTGAAAGGCCGATATGAATGTAATTACAAATTGTATACAGACGCTATAAAAATAAATGCTTATTTATATATATGATTAAGTTTCAGTTGGAATGAAGCTTAGTAAATTCTAGAAAATTTCATTGGCGTCATTCATTCAGACATTGTATATAGTAATTTAAAGTGACTGTTATATTGTCACACCTTCTGTGCCAGTACTTCAGATTTGCTCATATATAAATATTTGAGTCGTAGGAATAAGAGGGATTCTTTTTATTCCTGCATAAATTCTATATCTTGTATTGGTCAGAGGGTATTCATTTATTATTTAACACTCGCAAAGTGTTTGCACAATTGGCTTGAAAGGCCAATATGAATGTAATTACAAATTGTATACAGATGCTATAAAAATAAATGCTTATTTATAAAAATAACAATAATAATTTCATCATTCTTGGAGTTTTTTTTTTTTTCATAAATTTATTTGCATGATTCACTCCTTCATTTAAAATATATGGCAATTCAATTGTAGAAGATACTATGTTCTTTTGTTCTCTATTATGCACATTTCATAATATAATCCTTTTCTTTAACAATATTTTCATCTTTTTATTGCTGAAGCAGCTTTCTTTGCAATACCAAGATGTTGCTTTATACTTGTGAGACTTTTATTCTCTTCTACAGCTTTCCTTCTTAATTCACAATTATATTTTCTTATATAAAACACAGGATATTTAATTTTTCTTAATGGATCAATTTTAATAATGTTTACACTCCTTCTTTTCTTTACACATTGTCTTGCCTCAGTAGAAAATCTACTGTTAATTTCTACTTTTTTACCCAGTATCTTTTTTGTAGGTCTTAATAGAATATAAGTTATCTTCTTATTTGCTTTAATCAAATCTGAACTATATTTAAAATATTTTAATATTTTAAAAATGATTTGTAAGTTTTTATTTTCTGAAAATTAGAAATATCTACTCTTAATATTGTCTCTTCAATTTTGCTTAAATATGTTTCCTCACTAATTGCTAATCACTTTATGTGTTGAATCTATTAAGATCGTTAAAATCTTAGTATACATATTTTTTACTAATCAAACAATAATCCAATTGTGTTTTATCTTCATGCTGATGCTACCATGTTTATTTCCATTTATCACTTTTCACAAAGAAAGAATTCATAAATTAGAGTTTGTTTTTCCTACAAACACAAATCCATGTTATCTCTTATTTCTGTCACCACAATCAAATTATTCACATCACTTTCATTTTTAAATACTTTATCAATTTTAGCATCAAAGTCTCTCATGACAATTTTTAAAACGTTGCCCAGTCTGATCAAAAGCCTTTTATACATTTATGTAAAAATCAAATTACTTTTTTATCAGAATGAGATATAAATCTGAATTTATGTGTATTTGTATTATTTATTAATTTGAATAACCAATCTGTTACTCTGTCTAAAATACCATCATTTTCCATAATGTTGTTTTTCCACTTTTTGGTTACAATAAATATTATTGCAATTCTTTCCAAAGTTTGTATCTTTATAGTGAATTATATATTTATTTTATAAATCAATTGTCTCTTCATTTTTTTTTCTAACACAAAATTGAGTTATGATCCATTTAATATTAGACAATTCCTTTTCCAATTCATGCAACCATCTTTCATTTGAAAGTGATCTGTAATTATAAATACATAAAAAATTCATAATTGAAAAGTGATTTATGTCCAAAATCGGAACATTTTTAGTATTCTCTGCCTTTGGTCACCCATTTCTGCCTTGGCCTATGACTTTGGAACTTCTTGAGAATAAGGGCCATAATTTAATTTTTTATTATTATCAAGATTGTAAATATTTATAGAAAAAAAATCATGTGCACACACCATTCTATTTTCAAGATAACTCATCTAAAGTTAAGTTAAGAACAATTAAGCAACAACAAAAAAAACACCATTTCTTTGCTAAATAAACAATCACATATTAATAACAAATGCAATGATAAGAACATATGGAGTGGACATTAAAAATTTGCCCTACTTTCATTTTTTTAATCCTCAAAAATAAATCAAAGGATCTTCTTTTAGTTAATAGCAAATTCCTTTGCAGCAGCCAAAAAATATATTACAGGTGCTTAATTATGAGGAGTGAAAAGAGATCGATAGTTTGATTACAGAAAAAAAAAGTTATTGAAAATAAATGTAAATTAAAATTAAAATAGTTTAGAGTTATATAAAAATAAAAAATTCCTGAAATTTGAAAGAACTTCCTAAAATATAAAAGAATATATATACTAACAGTAGAAAAAAAATATTATTTTGGGCAAAGATAAAAGCTTTGAATATAAAGGCATAGAGGAAAAATGAGATAGAAATGTGAATTGTAATTTATACTGATTATGGGAGGGAAAATATTTGACATTTATTTTAGAAGTTTAACATATTGAAAGAAAATCAGCAATAATAGTATAAAATTTTTTTTTTCTATAGATGGTGCACACTGTTAAAATTTATATCACTGTTAAAATTTATATAAGTTAAAGTTAAAAATGGGGTGGGACTAATGCAAGGATGCCCTATGTTACCAATTTTGTTTGTGTTGTATTTGAGTGAAATGGAAAGAGCAATAGAAAGATTAGAAAGAGGGATAGAGATACCTTTAATAGGTAGTAAGGGAGTATATATTTTGTCAGGTCTTTTTTTTTTTGCAGATATATTTTTGTATGCAGAAAAAAAGAGAAGATATGGAAGTTATGCTGAGGACATGTGCAAGGGCGGGTAAAAAGATGGGGATTAAATTTAGTGAAAAAAAATCAAATATAATGATGGTTAATACTGGGGAAAGAGAAGATGTAGAATTTTTATTGGGAGATATTAAGTTAAGTGTGGTGAATAGATATAGTTATTTGGGAATTATTTTAAATATAATTATATACACATCTTTTCACTTCTTTTTCTTTTTAAATTATAGCTCCATGATAATAAATATATAAATTCAACATTCCTTTTCTTTTTAAAACTTGTTTTTATTCCAACTATAATTTTCTTTCTCCTTCCAATACAACGTTTCAACTACATTCTGTAGTCATTATCAAGTTTTTTTAAAAAATAATAATAATAATAAAATAAATAAATAAAAATAAAAAACAAAAATAATAACACAAATAAATAAAATATTAATACATTCCAAATATATAATATTCAATTAAAACCATAATATTATTATAATCTACAAATACAATTATTTACCTCCTTCCCTATCTTTAATTATTTGTTTTAAATTACCTTTATAAATTAATACTCTTCTTATATAAATTTATTATCTTTTCTCTAAATCTTTACCCATTAACATTCTTTTTATAACCCCCCCCTTTTATTTTTATATATTATTCCTATATTATCTTATTTTTTTATCTCTATTTATTAACATTCTATTTAATACTGGTTTATACTGATCTATATATTTCCTCTTTTTTTATTCTCTCTTTAAAATTTATAACGCATTCCAATGGCCTTATATCAAAATTTTCATGCTTAAATTCCTTTTTATGAATATATATAGCAGATTTTTTATCATATAAATGCTGCCTTAATCTAGTTTTTAATTTATTCTTACTTGTTCCTATATAAGTCATATTTATATTACTTTTATCACAATCCATACATTTAATTATATATACTGAATTTATACATTCTAAAATATCAATTTTATCATAATCATTTATTAACTCATCCAAACATTGTTTCCTTTTATAAACAGGGCAAATTAATGTATTATATCTCCTATTAAAATACCTAAAAAAATTCTTAATTTTAAAAAATAAATATCTTGATACCCTAAATCCTATATAAATTATTTTATTTTCTCCATTTTTATTCAATTTAATGTAAAAAAAATTGATATCTAATTATAATATTGAAATATAAAAAGAAAGATTAAATTGAATAAAAATGGAGAAAATAAAATAATTTATATAGGATTTAGGGTATCAAGATATTTATTTTTTAAAATTAAGAAATTTTTTAGGTATTTTAATAGGAGATATAATACATTAATTTGCCCTGTTTATAAAAGGAAACAATGTTTGGGTGAGTTAATAAATGATTATGATAAAATTGATATTTTAGAATGTATAAATTCAGTATATATAATTAAATGTATGGATTATGATAAAAGTAATATAAATATGACTTATATAGGAACAAGTAAGAATAAATTAAAAACTAAATTAAGGCAGCATTTATATGATAAAAAATCTGCTATATATATTCATAAAAAGGAATTTAAGCATGAAAATTTTGATATAAGGCCATTGGAATGCATTACAAATTTTAAAGAGAGAATAAAAAAAGAGGAAGTATATATAGATCAGTATAAACCAGTATTAAATAGAATGTTAATAAATAGAGATAAAAAATAAGATAATATAGGAATAATATATAAAAATAAAAAGAGGGGAGGGGGATTATAAAAAGAATGTTAATGGGTAAAGATTTAGAGAAAAGATAATAAATTTATATAAGAAGAGTATTAATTTATAAAGGTAATTTAAAAGAAATAATTAAAGATAGGGAAGGAGGTAAATAATTGTATTTGTAGATTATAATAATATTATGGTTTTAATTGAATATTATATATTTGGAATGTGTTAATATTTTATTTATTTGTGTTATTATTTTTGTTTTTTATTTTTATTTATTTATTTTATTATTATTTATTATTTTTTAAGGAAACTTGATAATGACTACAGAATGTAGTTGAAACGTTGTATTGGAAGGAGAAAGAAAATTATAGTTGGAATAAAAACAAGTTTTAAAAAGAAAAGGAATGTTGAATTATTTTAAGTAATCAAAGAATTATTTGGAGGAATGGGAGAAAAAATTGATAAATAAAGCAAAGAAAAAAAAAGGAATTGATAAAGAAATTAAATGTTTTCATATAATAAATATGATGTAGCTAGAATTATATGGAAGGGAGTTGCAGTAGCAGGGTTAACATATGGTAATGATGCATTATGTGTTAGTGAAGCAGTATTAAATTTACTTAGAAAAAGTTGAAAGGGAAATAGGAAGACATGCATTGGATGCAGATGTATGGACAGAAAGGGAGGCAATTCAAGGAGAAATAGGATGGTCAAGTTTTCATATGAGAGATGCAAAAAGTAAAATGAAAATGTTTGGTAAATTGTAGTTTATAGATAATAAAAGAATAGCCAAAATAGTATTTAATTGGGTTATGAGTAAAGGACAGGCAACAAGATGGGTGAGAAAGGTAATGATGTATGCAAAAGATTTGGATAAAGAATTTATATCAGTATATTTGTACAAAAAATGGGATGATTGTGTTATGAAGATTGTTGAGTCTTATAATGGTAAGGAATGAGATAAAAGAATAGATCTATTAATAAAGAATAGGGAGTTAGAGAGATGGAGGACTTGTACAGAGAGTAAAAAGAGTTTAAATATATATAGAAATAAACAGAATATTAGGTGTGAGTTAATATATGATAATAGTAAGTAAAGTAGTTTATTGTTTAAGGTTCAAATGGGATCTTTAGCAACTAGAGAATATACATGTAAATGGAAAACCATGGATAATTTAGTGTGCAAATTGTGTAAGGAGCCTATAGAAAATATTAGGCATCTGTTAATTGAATGTAAATGCTTGAAAACAGAAAGGTTACATATAATAAAGTTATGGAAGAATAAATATGAAAAAGTGATTATACAGAAAGTGAATTATTGGTTTTTATGCTGGGTTTGGAAAAAGATAAGGAAGATTTAAGATATAAAGGCCATAGAGTTGACAAAGATTATGATGTGGAAATGGGGTGGAGCAGAATATGAGAAAACTTAGACTGGGGAATGTAAAATAAAGTAGTTAACAGGTTTCTCTGGGCATAATTGCTAAGAGATTCTTGACTTCGTTTAAGGAGAAGCTACAGTACATTACATCACAGCGTGTTCTATAAAATTTTTAAAAATCTCATTGATACAAGTTTCTTCACCGAAAATTACCTTTAAAATAAAGGTAAGGCTTCTTTAATTGTTTTGATTGCTATTTGGATCAAGGGAAAAAGCATCTGAATATTAAGTTAAACAAGAAAATAAGCTCAGTTCAGCCGAGACTAACTTGGATTGCAAAAAGAAGGGCTTTAAAGATTAAATGAAAATTCTAATCAAGCAAATCATGTAAAAATAATCAAATGAGTCAGAAATTATCAATAAATAGCTCTCAAAAGGTCCCAAAAAATTTTGTAATTCCCAAAACTAAAAATATTATAAGTAAACAAAAATACGATATTGATGGTTCTAATGTAACCAAAATTAATACTAAAATGAAGAACTTTACAGATCAAAATGCTAATTCTAATCAAGAAAATCATGTAGAGAATAAGTAAATTAGCCAGGAATTATTGTTAAATAGCTTTCAAGAGACCCCAGAAAATTTTGGGAATTCAAAAATTAAAGACATTATAAATATATCTACAAACTGCAACCAAAGAAAAATTTTAAATATATTATTTGAATTCTTTATTTTTGTCTACATATCTGTGTCCAAAGCAATTCTTCCCACTTTTTTCTTCTAAATTCTCTCTAAAATACTTATTATCCTTTTATAACACCCAACAAATAATTTTCCCAGATTACATTTATTACCGCAGCTCCTTTCCATACATACTTATCATATCATAACTATAATAGTAAATAGTGCTAAGTTCTTTATCAATCTTTTCTCTTTTTATATTATTTATCAGTTTTCTTTTTCAATCACCAAATAATATTTTTGTTCAATCAAAACAGCTTTTAAATAATTATATTTATTTACTTCTATCATATTTCTTTGATATTAAAATAAAATTTTTCTTTATTGTCTTAGTTTTTCATCCATTAAATATTATTCCCATTTTTTGCCCACTTTGTTCTGAGCAAAGAAAAGATCTGATAAAACATACAATCTTTTACTATCCATTAAAGATATTTTAACATCCTTTCCTAATTCTTTCTTATAGTGACAATTCTATTTATGTGATATGATGCACTGTGACTTCTTATAGAGAGTCTGGAATTTGTCAGCAACTATGTCCAGAAAAACCTGTTAGCCACTTTACCTTCCCTTTCTATTCCACACCCTAAGTTTTCCCAAAATCTGCTCCATCCCATTTCCACAACATAATCTTTGTCAGCTCCATGGCCTTCATATATAAACCCCCCTTTTCTTTTCAAAAACCAGCATAAAAACCAATAACCTATTTTCTGTATAATCACTTTGTTCATATTTATTCTTCAATATCTTCATTATTTGTACCCTTTTTGCTTTCAAGCATTTACATTGAATTAACAGATGCATTTCTTACAAAACTTGCAGACTAAATCACCCATATTTTTCCATTTATGTGTATATTCCCTTGTTGCTAAAGATCCCATTTGAGCCTTAAACAGTAAACTACTTTCCTTGCTATTATCATAAATTAACTCATACCCAATGTTCCGTATACTTCTATATATACTTAAACTCTTTTTACTCTCTATACTAGTTCTCCATCTCTCCAACTTACTATTCTTTATGTGATGTGATGTACTGTGGCTTCTCCTTAAATGAAGTCAAGAATCTCTCAGCAATTATGCCCAGAGAAACCTGTTAGCCACTTTATTTTCCATTCCCCAGTCTAAGTTTTTCCATATTCTGCTCCATCCCATTTCCACAACACAATCTTTGTCAACTCTATAGCCTTTATATCTAAATACCCATTATCTTTTTCCAATTCCAGCATAAAAACCAATAATCCACTTTCTGTATAATCACGTTTTTTATATTTATTCTTTCATAACTTCATTATATGTACCCATTCTGTTTTCAAGCATTTACATTCAATTAACAGACGCTTAATATTTTCTATTTATTCCTTACACAATTTACAGACTAATTCACTCATATTTTTCCTTTACATATATATTCTCTTGTTGCTAAAGATCTCATTTGAACCTTAAACAATAAACTACTTTCCTTACTATTATCATATATTAACTCACACCTAATATTCTGTTTACTTCTATATATATTTAAACTTTTTTTACTCTCCGTACTAGTTCTCCATCTCTCTAACTCCCTATTTTTTATTAATAAATCTATTCTTTAATCCCATTACTTACCACTATAACACTCAACAATCCTCCTAACACAATCATCCCATCTTTTGTACAAATATACTGATATAAATTCTTTATCCAAATCTTTTGCATACCACATTACTTTTCTCACCCATCTTGTTGCCTGCCCTTTACTCATAACCCAATTAAATACTATTTTGGATATTCTTTTATCATCCATAAACTGCAATTGACTAAACATTTTTATTTTATTTTTTGCAACTCTCATATAAAAACTTGTCCATCCCATTTCTCCTTTTATTTTTTGCAACTCTCATATAAAAACTTGTCCATCCCATTTCTCCCTTGCTGTGCACACATCTGCATCCAATATATAATATAAAATATAGTGGATTGTGGTGCCATCTTTTTTCATTTACAGTTATTAATATAAGAATTCTTTACTAATATTAAAAATGATGTACGAATCAGAAAAAAGTTTAACATTACTAAGGATTACGTACAACTCATGTTAATGTCTTTTGTAGCTTTCTGTCGGTGGATGTTATAAAAAAAATATTAAATAAATAAATGATAAATTGTATAAACTTAGAATCTTTAAAAGTCACAGTTTCTATTACAGTCTTTAAAACTATGAACTTTTAATTTTATAAGTTTCATGAAATTAAAATAAAATTTAGATAATATAGTATAAAATATAAAAGAATGTTACTGTTTACTAAGAATAGAATTAATATATTGTAATGGGGACATACGTACGTTACATTGTTTTTTTTATTATTAAACGTGAAAAGAATAAAAGTTCGCAAATAAAAACTTCTTTTTTAAGAATTAAAAATTGAAAATTAAAAAATCATCTTAAACTCGTATATATATAAAATCGCACAGATAAAAAAAAATTATTAAAATAAAACTTTATTAAAAATAGAAAAACTAAATCTTTCAACAAAAAGATTTAGAGATAAAAATATATCTTTAAGTTTGGAAAACACATTAATGTTATTGAAAAATGGAAATGATTATTTTAATTAGTCAAAGTGAACTAGCCTTTGGGCATTTAAATGTATAAGCAATGGTCAGTTAGGAAAACAATAGAAACTAATAGCAAATGAGAGAAATCCACCGGGAAATTGGACCTCAATGGAAGGATCATCATCAATGATGACGTAATGTCCATTGGATCCTTAAAATTAATATAAAAGGAAAGGTTGGAAATAAAATTAGTTATTATGAGAGGACAGATATGTGTTAGTGCGGAGTCGAAGGAGAAGGGATTGAAAAGACACACTCTTCAATCCCTTCAGTTCTGCTAAAAAAGAAAGAGAAATGACATCGTTTTCTACATTAAGGACCAGCTCAAGTAAAGACCTCCGGATAAATAAAAACAATGGCTAACTGGATACCAATATCTTCAGTACAGCGTGGGAATTCCCGTTCAAAATTACCAACAACGGCAAGCAACTGTAAAGGATAAAGCTGGATGTTTTAAAAAATGTGAGAACTTTATATTCATTTGAAAACAATAAGAACTCTAAATTTTAAACCTTTTAGTAAATAATACAAATAGAATCCTATCTGACCAACATAAATTAATATTAATAATGTTATTTGATGTATTTTTTTTTATTTAAAATCATTTCCATTTTTTTTTGTTCTTGTAAGTTTTTAATATGATTTTTGTTTTTCGTTAGACTAAATTACATAAATATTAAACTTAAGTCGGGCGTGAATTGTTATATAGATTTGTAAGGTTATATTAGGGGAGGGTAATCTTAGGTTATTCGTTTCATAGTTGAATTAGGTCAATGGATTGGATATATTGGTGTAATTAGTAGATATAGTACGAGATTCACTATGGGTGGAATTGCTATTTTACACCACACACACTCATTTTGCCTATGGGAGAAATTATAAGATGGAGACTGCAGTTTCTTCCTATGGAGTTTTTTTTAATGCTCTCATTATCAGATAGATGTAATATTCCTATTTGATGAGAAGCAGTTTCTTTTCTTAACCTAATTGTGTTGCCGTATTCGTATTACATTGAACACATCGATATATCAGATGGATTGAAGTTTGTTTTGACTGCGAACCTTTGGCCTAAGGTTTCAAATGCAAATCTATGTGGTCTATTCATACTCGATACTCTAAATAAAGATGCATTAAATTTAAGTTGGGTATAGACGCTTGCATGGGTTCGTTACCGGTTGATTATGTTTTTGGTTTTTATATTTGATCAAAATATATAGACATTCGGTAAATACTGATACCGTACGGTGAGTATCTAAGATGTGTTTATGTCAGATATCTTTTAAGTTATTGGTGTCAATGCGGTGTCTTATGATGAACACCATTGGGTTTCTTGTATTCCCTATGCAATTGACGGTATCAATGATTTTGTATTTTGATCGTTTATGTTTATTTTGAAATGTTTTTTGACCATGTAATCTATGTAACCGATCTATACTCAACATTAAAAACACATTTTATAAACCCATCTGTGCGAACTTATAAAAAATTAAAATGTAAACTTATAATATTATAAAAATTAGAATGTAAATTTAAATTCTAAAATCAAGTTAAAATCCAAAGTAAAAGTTATTCTAAAATAATGCTAAATTTTATATATGTGCATAAATAAATGTTTGTGTGTTAATTACTGGCAGTGGCTTATTTTATTCTTTTTTAAAATATTCTTAGATAAGGATTTATTGTAAATATAAATCTCTGCTATACTCCCTGAGCTAGTGACAATGGGCTAACGACCGGAATCAAAATTTATAAAAAAAAATAAATTTTTTTTTGACTTATGTATCTGCCTACTTTATAAATTTTTCTAGGTTCAAATGCGTAGATGGCGCCCTGTAGTGCAGATTACATTAAGTAACTTTCTCCGGATCATTACAATATATATATATGTATTAATCTAGAAGTCTATGGTTGTTGTTTTTAAAATATATATCAAAATAATTTTAGCGAATATACTAGTTTATAATAAGCTCTGAAAGAAAACGTAATACTTATGAATTTGTAACTAAGTTTGAAAAATCTTAGTTTTATGTGGACTGTTTATAGTTATTTGTTACTTAAACATCTACCACTACAACCCCGAAAGACCATACTTTTACATCACGCAATCTTATATAGTAATCATGTTTTTCTTTGCAATGCATAAATATTTTTTCACCAAGATCATTTACTTCCCAGTAATACAGCGAAATATCTTTTTATTCATTAACACTAGTTGTTTTTATTGGCTGCATAAAAAAATCAGCAATCTAAAACAATTTTTAAGTTCCACTAGATTCACAATAGGGAGCGGAGTTATCTACCTCTCATATTTCCAATTTTTAAATATGTTTGAATTCAGGAATAATTAGGAAAGTATATTTTTGGACACACATATTAATCAGTAGTTTAATATTAACACTGAAAACAATGGATTCTATAAAATTATTTTATTTAATATTAAAAACTACAATGTTGTTATTAAAGAGGTAACAATTCATAAAAATTTGTAAAAATATTTATTAAAGCAATCATATTTTTCAGATGTCTAGATGACAATTGTTCTTAGTCTTTTTGAATTACATCAAAATTTCATTTAAAAACAATTATTTTAATAATCTGTATAAGTGATTGCAGTTAGTCTGTAGTTTAAACAATACAGAGTCGTGTGTTTGTCGACAAAAAATAATTATTTTATCATATTCTTCTTTAGTTTATTGTACTATGACTAAGGTTTAGATTATGTAAATTGCTTGCTATCTTTTCAGTAATTTACAATACAATAGCCAAAAATTAACTTTAAATAGATTAGCTAAAATTATGTTGTCATCAAGATAAAATAAGTAGTAACAACAACTTTAAATAGATTAGCTAAAATTATGTTGTCATCAAGATAAAATAAGTAGTAACAACAAATTTGATTAAAACAATTATTTAACAATTTTACAATCAATTTGAACTTAACTTAAATTTGAACTTTAGCATATACGATATTGATTTCAAAAGGAAAATGAAATCTAATGAATTAGTTTTTGAAAGCAGATTACTATATCAATCAGATAAGAGCTTGAATGGCAGTGAAATATGGACACAATCATTATATAAGAAAGACCATGTAGATATTACATAGCTATCAACTTGGAATGTTTGAAATGTGATTCTTATTTCATACTATTCAAATATGGCAAAGTTTTTTTTTTTTATTCAAGCATTAGATTTATAGCTTATATTAAACATGTTTATAAATTATAAATTTTTTTCACCTCCAGAACTGATTCTTATGTAGAATATTTGAAGTTATTTTACAAGAAAATACTTCTATTACGTTAATGGTTGTAAAATAACTATATGTCTAATAAAGTTTCAATTACTTTTTTATTACTTTTTATAAAAGTTAATTTGTAATTTTGTTAAAAGTGATTATAAATTAGAATTTTTCAATAGAGGTTAAGACATTGAAGAACAGGCTATGGTCGTCCTGTAAATAATGTTGGAATGTTTTATTGCTGCGAATTTAAAAGAAATTCCTTGATCTTTGGAGTTGATGATATATATAATCCTTTGGAAGACATTTTATAATTCTAAAAACAAACTTTTGGCATTGATTAAATATTAAAAAGACTCTTGATCATCATTATTACTAGTAATTTGCTGATATTTTTAATTCCATACTCAAAAACAAAACTTCTTGTTGCATTTTGGAGATTTAGAGTTAAGTTGGTTCATATGAGTCAGAGTTCTCAATGGTATGTTTATTGATATATGACAGATCAACCCTATATTATTAAAGTATTTTTTTAAAAAATCTCTTTATCAAAGGTATTGTTATAAACTATTCTATTACTATTATTTTATTTATTTAATAATTTTTTAAAAAAGTAATATTTATTTAATGTTGGTAGACTTTTATAAATGGTTTGATAAAAATATTTTACAGGAGAAATGATTTAACATTCTAAAGATTAGGGATATATCTTAATATATTTTTTTTTATTGGGTTAAATGACTTTTCTTTCTATTTTTTTTTATTTGATGTCATCCGTGGTTAAACTAGTTTCTAAATTTTTTTATGTATTCTTCTTTTGCTTTATTATAAAAATCAAACACAACATACCCAAAAGAAGAAAAATCTAATTCTCTTACCATTTTAAAAGGCTTTATAATGCTAAATAAAATCCCTAGGAATTGACTCATCAGGGAAAAGGCTTCAACCTCATGAAATAATTTTTCAATTTCTTCATCCATTCTAAAATTACAATTGGTATTTTTTTGATATTCTTCTAAGTAGATTCTGAGAATCTCTTTTTTCTTTTCATCACTTGGGTAATTTTCCCAATGTATTGTAAAATAAGGTGGATCAGGTAAAAGATCATATACAAAACAACCCATTATTCGACATATGTCAAATGCTCGATAATTATAACCACTAAGTTCATAATCTACGAAACAAATAAGATCTTCAGGTAGGCAGTTAGGTGTTGTTCTAATTAACATATTATTCATATGAAAATCTCCATGTGAAAATACTACAGGTGACATCACTTCATCTCTGAGGCTTTTCAACCACTGAAATTCTTCTTGTGGTTTCATACTTACAAATCTTTGAAAAAAATTTAATTTTTCTACACTATCCTTAAAATCTTCTTCACTAATATTTTCTAAACTACTTTCAAAAATGCCTTCAAGTTTATTTATGGCATCTTCAGGATTTTTTGTGAGAGGAGGCTTCAAACTATGAAGTAAAGCCAACTTTTTAACAATTATGTCTAAAACACCTGAATTTCTGAAATCGTTTGATGTTAAAACTCTTCCATCTATAAATTCATCTAAACGCCCTCCATCAAAAACACCATAAACTTGAGGAGCCAATTTTCTCTTTCCTAAAAGAATGACAACAATATTTTCATTCATAATCCCAAATTTTCCTATTTTTAAATTGTCACTAAAATTTTTCATTAATACTTGCTTTGGTTCATTGCCAACTGGTGTACAATTGGAAGGTAAAGCTAATTTAAACATGTAATTAATAAAACCTCCAAAAATAGGTTCAATAATGATGTCATTAGATTGAATAGATTTCCATACTCCACCCAGATAATCTGAACAGACGCTGTGAGCTTTCTCACGAATTTCTTCTATATTCATCTTGAACTGTCAATTAGAAATCTGAAAATATAAAGAAGGGAAAGAGTATTAAAGTGTTTATTAAAAAAATTATATTTTATGTTTTAACTAAAATTATAGTTTGGATTTTAATGATCTTATGGCATTGTAAGATGAAAAATTGTTTGTTCTATTCCTGTCTTCATAAATAAAATAAAAAAACCTATATAAAAGTACTACTAAAAGATTTACAAACAATTTACATTATACATATATTTGAAAATATATAAATTTATGAGAAAATTTTACTATATACAAACAATTATTGTTACATTAAATGTGAATATTAAAGTATTTCAGTGGAATTTATGAAAATTATTACACACACACACACACACACACACACACACACATATATATATATATATATATATATAATCAAAACTACCCCAAATCTAAAATTAAACCAGACCAGCATAAAAATAATATTAAAACACAACCTAAGGTTTCACTGCTACAAGCAGACTTCTCAAGTGTAAAGAACTACAAAAAAACCACACATTATATATACTATTAAAAACTACCCACAAATCCATTCACTTCCCATCCACCCTTAATATTAAAAGAACTCTTAAATAAGTTAATTGCTTCAGAATAATAAATTTTCAATAATAAAGACTCTTTAATTCTTCTTTTGATTTCATTTCTCTCAAAGAAGACCCAGGTGTACATACAATTTTTATATATTTACCTAGAAAAACTAACAATTATTTAATGGGCCAAAAAAACTCATGTTCAGGAGAATTAAAGCAACATGAGTAATAATTAACAATATTTATTCATTCAAATTAGCTACATTAAATCAAGCTTAAAAATATTATTTTCAATAATGATACAGCTTAGTGGATTTCAAAAATCTAGAATTGAAAAAAAAATTAGAACAAAAACAAGAATAACAAAAAAACTTGAAAATCTTGACTGAATTTGTTTCACTCATTACCCAAGCTCTTCCCAGATGAGCCTCATGATCGACCAAAAATGGCTTTGCGATCGACTGGTGGATCACGAACGACTTGTTGGACACCCCTGATCTAAACTATACATAAAGATTATTCCTACAATTGTCATTCTCAATAAAAAGAACAAATAACACTAGCTAAAATACAAAACTTTGAAAAAATAATTTCATTAATTTTGTAAGTAAGTGCTGAATATCACTTTGAATACAAAATATTCTTATAACAGAGTCTTTTAGTTTTTACCCTTCCTGATCTCTAAGTCAACTAACAAATAAATATTCATTCTCATTTTGTACTGCAAATATTATTACAATCTTAATTAGAGCACTGTCTATACCTTTTTCCTCCTCTATTCAATATCATCCAAGATAAATATTAATGACTAATCATTTTTATTATGTTACAATTATTATTGTTGCTGCTGCTGCTGTTTTTACCCAGATATAAACTTTGAACCCAGTTAAAGATTAATATAACATTTATTTTTTTCTCAGGACAACACTGTGGGCAAGGAGCTACCTTAGATGGGCATTGGGAGCAAAAAAGAAACAGAACATATCCTCCTTCATAAACCACAATGGTGTTAAAACCACAGGTCATCAGATGCTAGAGCAGATTGGATCACACTTCAAGAGAATTCTTCATCCATGCTCATCACCTCAAAACTGTGCAATAGAAGTATATGACACCACAGGAGAGCATGGAATTACAGAAGAAAATTTAAAAAAAAAACTAACTTCATTATTAGACTACATGCCACCTGGAATGCACTCAATTCCTAAATTTCTTCTCATCCACCTCAGTAATTTCTCAGTTCCCATAATGATGGGCATGATCAATCACCTTGTGAGAGTTAGAAAACAGATTAAAAACTCTATCCAATTGCTCTAGTCCCATTTATGAAAAAGAATTGAGACCCAACACAAATTGCAAACATCAAACCAATATCTATGGCACCCCTACTTATTAAAATAATAGAGGGTGTAATCAAAGATAAAATACAGCCGATTATACCAAACCATTTATCATCATCACAATACACAAAAAAGGGGTCATCTTCTCTGACAGCTATGGATTGTACTAAGATACTACTCAGCCATTTACATGTGTTTATAATATGTGAATAGGTTTCATCCTCTCTTTGACAGTTGGGGCACACTGGGTCCACTTTACTGATTTGTTGTTTGACATTGAGAAACCATAATGTTGGCATGGCATCAAGGTTCATCTTCATGAGAAAGTCCAAATATTTGGGTTTGAGGGCCCAGAATTAAAACAATGTTGTAATTTTGCTGTTAGTTAATCCCCAGATAAATTGTTGTGCATCCCAGATTTTAATTTTGTTTGTGATGAAATCTGTTATTATGTTGGCATGCTGTTGCAGGCTTTGGATTATTGTGTTTAACCAGTTGGAGGTGGTCTGTCTGTGAGTTGAAATTGGGTTTATTATCTGATAGTATCCATATTTAATTACCAGATTGTGAAAGAGTGTATGAGTTTTTTGCACGAGAATTGCTGGGATAGAATGCAGGGACATGCCATTGAATTTCCGATGCTGTTCATTAACAGTCGTTTATTATCTTATAACAAAATTATTCCTCATTTTATTATATAAAATATATATATATTTTCACAGGAAGATGATTTTTTAATAAATGAATTCTAATCAAATTTATATAATATCTATCTTTGAAAGTTACTATATTAAAGCCAGCAATACTTTCAATTAAACTGCAATTGAAAAAATAAATTCTTAATTTGTAAATAAAAAATATTTTCTATAAAAAAAATTGAATAATACTTATTTATCATCTTTTATTATTATATGGTCAACTACTTGGGAAATCCAAAAGATATCATTACATTAGTTTTCACTTACTATTGATCCGTTAAAGGATGAAGATTACTCCAAGTTTAACCCAGTTATTCTGATCCATAGAACTTCTTATCCACATTGCTTCTTCAAATTTTTTATATCTCATTCATGTATCTTTTTCAAATGAAGCCTCTTTTTAAGACTTTTAAATTTATTAGGATCAAATTTAAGATGTCAACTATTCACTTATCATCGCTTCTTACAAATTAGCAGCCCAGACCCATTTCAGATTTTAATTTCTTCAATAATGTCAAAGATAGTTATTTGTTCTTGCACTCATGTTTTTATTTGATTCTTCTTTGTTACTCCTAATATGCATTTCCATAATTTTCTCTATGGCTCTCTAATATTATTCTTTTATTAAGTGTCTAAGTTTTAGATTCATATAATAGATATTGATTAAAACCTCCCCTTTTAAACATATATATATATTTTAATATTAAATTATTTCTACCAAAAGCTCAGTTTAATTCTAGATTAATTAATTCATTATATTTCTATCTATATCAGCAATCTGACCTTTATTTTCTTTTTTAAAAACAAAACAAAACGACAACATTACTTTAGACATTTTAGTACTTCTATTTAGTTCTTCTTTCTAGCATTTTTTGATAACTTTAATGATATTTCTCAACCTTCTGACGCAGTATTTTAAGAAAAAATCCACATCGTCTGCAAAATAAATAGTCTTTACTTATTTTTATCCTTTTAACTTTCCAATTTAATTGAAAATACTTCTTATAAAATTATTGTAAAAAGTTTAGAGAATATGCAGTCATCTTAACTTACTCCATTATCAATGTTAATCTGTTTAGCATCATCTCGAAGCAATCTAATTACTGCAGTTGCATCTTGCTAAATATTTTTGAGAATTTTGCAATATCTAAGATCATTAGATGGTCGAACACCTCTCGCTCAGAACTATGCAAAAACCGGAATTGATCCTAGAACCTCAGACACCACCATTCTACCACTTTCAATAGAATGGCAGTATGGATCGATTCCGGTGGTAGTACATCCGGAGCAATATCTGAAATATTCTAGGCTCGATTTTGGTGGTGGCACTTCCGGCGCTCGATCTTCTTATAAACTCTCACGCAATAAAATAATTTGAGTATATATACTTATTGCCCCCTCTATATATTATTCTGCATTAAAGACTGTGAACATATTAGTAATACCGTTGAGCAACTACGGAGAATGTATAAGGTAACTCAATTATTGAGTCATTTAGGATTTTGTTATTTTAGCAATTTAAGATATATAGAAAAACGATCATTACATAAAATATAGGATCAGATTCTAGACGTTATAGTCTCAGTTCGGATTGTAATTATAAAACGTAATTTTGAGATTGATCTAAAACTATTTGTACTTACGTTGCAAAAAAAAATTAAATTAATTTATCAACTGAAATGACTTCCCAATAACTTAATGATAAAGTCTATAAATATTTCTAATAGATAAAACTGTCCTTTAAAATCGTTAATAGGAAATCAGAAACCTCTGCAACATCTCTTCATAGAGAGACAGTGGTGAGAAAATAATTACCAGTTTACCCGAGTGATGAAAATTTATAAATTATTTCACTTAAAAACTAATAGTATTTTTTTAAAATGTTCTTAAACGTTAAATAAATAATCTTATAGTTCAGTGCTTGGTAGAACATGTAGCAATATAATTTTCATTTCTAATGCTGACTTTTATGGGGTTTTAAGCGGTAGAGCGGAATGCCTCCAAAGATGAGAAGTTCTCAGCATGAACTTTCACCAATGACATTTTATATCAATCAAAAACACGCGTAATAGTTTCGTCTATAATTGTAATTATTTCTATTATCAGTTTTACTCTTTTATAATTTTAAAAATTATACACTTTTAAAAAAATTACGTTGTTTGCATGCTTATAATTTTTTAATCTTCATACGTCAAAGCGTTGACCGGGAAGCGAACCCTAGTCAGTTTACAGAAATAAACTTCCTTTAATTAAAAAAAAAGTTCTTTGACTTCTTTTTTCTTTCTGTCCAGCAAAAAGGGGCGGGGCTATTTTTTTTTTTTTTTAAAAGAAAGTTTGATAAAAGTCTAGATTAATTAAACTCTGTGCATTGTTTTTTTTAGTCTAAAAATGTCTAATAAAAAATCGCATTTTTAAAAATTCAAGGACTAGTGAATAATGAAAAGTAGGTAGGAAAAGAGATAGTGATAAAAACTAGTTCTCTTGCAAATAAAGAAGAATTTGTATAAAAAAATAGAATCCGGTAAAGTAAATATATAAATAGTACAAGATTGAGTAGAGGGGTAAAAAGGAAGAATGAACTTTGGAAGCGCGATATGCATTTAGATAAACAGTACTGTATAATATAATTATAGTGAATAAAAGAAGCCCGAGGATGAGGAACACTGACTTAAAACTAATGTAGAATTATTTTTTTTTACAAATAATAAAATAATATTATTTGAAAACTTACATATATGTGTGAGCACGCATAAATTCCCTTTTTGAATCCGATATTAATAAACTACTTGTATTTTCTCCTCCAAATAGTGTTAAGATCCATTTTTTGTTGTTAATTTTTTTCAATGTCTTAGCAAATGGTAGGCGTTATCCTCTCCACACACAAACACATTTTATATTTGATTACATAACTATTTATAAAAACTCATAGTTTTCTTTATATTGGCCAATAGTACGATCATTTAAGAAAGATTGCGCATAATATAATATTTTAATGCTATTAAGTTTCGATTGGTCATTCCTTATCTTTCAAGCAATGAAGACAGAGTACTCTTTCAAAGAAATTTATTGCTTATAGTATTCTGTATTATATTTACATTATACTTAACAAATTGTCTATCCGACAAGTTGTATAATTGATTATCGTTATATGACGTTAGAATGTATTATAAAAAATACATTTTTAAGACACTTGAAAAAAATATTATTGTCTAAAAATAATTAAAAATAAAGGTTAAAATAAAGAGCTAGAAGAAAATTTTTGGCAAAATAGAGCAAAAACCAATGCAGCTTAAGTTTTTTTTTTGTCCTGCTAAATTATTATTATTTTTTACTTTCTAGAGTAGTTAAAAAAAAAAAAAGGCGCTAAGATATTTACTAAACTTTGACCAAGATATAGTTGCTGCTTTATAGTGTTATTATTTACATCACCATTTTTAGTCAAACATTTACTTTTTAATTTGAAAAAAATATATATATTAAATTAATTTATTTTGTAACTTCATGCTTTCTTTAAGACAATCTTATCCGTGCTTCTGGAGATCTTGATCAGGAAAAGTCCTATGTGTTTCAGTGTTTGGTGTAGTCGTATAATAGAAGAATTTGGAGCTCGAGGCCCATGGATCATGATCCAATTTTGTCACTTTCGTTGCTTGAACTTCTTATGAATCGGCAGTAATAACATTTCTGATCTATCTTTCCCTAAATTTATAAGCAAATAGCAAACCATATGTTCTAGGTTTATGAGTATATATTACCAATAATATTGTCCCTTTTAGAAGGTGAATATCAAGATTCATCTTACGATCCAATTTATAGCTTTACTTTTCATTAATAATAGTTAGATATTATTTTTCTGATCAATATTATGTTTAGATAGGCTAGTCATTGGTTATCTGAAAAAATAGTAACCAACTTCTCAGAAATTATCAGTACATTTCATGCTCCATTTAGATTAACACCCCAAAACGATTCTTTTAATACACATTTTTAAAAGAACTTTGCCAAGCCAGTTTTTTTCATTTTTATCCAATTTTATCTCCTCAGTTCCTAGTTTCATTTATGTATACTAATTTAATATTTCTCTCTCTGCATCAGAATAGAGAACTACAGTCACATTATAACACATAACAACCATCAATGGCGTTTGTCTTTTTATTATTATGATGATTCAATAAATTATTGTGATATGAAGTTTTTACCAAGAATATGGGTGTTTTGTTATTTAATCAGTAATTCTTTACGTATCACTTCATGATATATATACAACTCATCTTCATTTAATTTCTTTGATATTTGCAATAATTTTAGTAATTCATATTTTAAATATACATATATTAGACTGTATAAATATATCTCTATAATTTATTTATATGCTTTTTTGTTTATCTGAAAGCAAGGTTAACGACAATAAAAAAAATATCTTAATGATTTCTAATATGCATATTATCAGAATAAGTCTCGTTATTTGGAGTATCCACTTCAAAGTCTCAATAGACTTTCACCGCTATATTTATTTGTATGAATTATATAAACTTCATTTCTAAATGTCATATTTTTCGACCAAAACTCACCTCAAATAATAATCTCTCGTTATTTATAAGAATGACTTTAAATCATTTATTATATTAGGTTCCGATTTTTTTAAAACTCCAGATATAGATTTTAATTTATATTAAAAACGAAATATCCTTATGAGAATTGGTTGATTTATCCACTGACCTCATATTAATTAGGCTCATAATCTTATATTTGTATAAATCTTTCACAATAATCTTGTTCGAATTTATTAAGAGTCATTTACATAATTTTTCCACTATTTGCTGCTATAGTGTGTTATAGTTAAATGCTGTGATATTGTAAATGAATTATATATATATATATATATATGATTGATACATAAATTGTGTTGAGCTAACTAAAAGTTGATAAATATAGTTGATCTTTAATAAGATTTAAAGTTTTTATCTGGTGTTAAAAGAAATGTAATAATTTCTGAATTTAAAAATAATTTAAATAAAAAATTGTTGTTGAAATGAGCTGAGGTGTTTGAAATTTATAGCGATTATAAATTTTTATATATGTTATACATAGGTAAAAAAAAATTAATAATTTCGGATTTTAATTTTAATATTGAATACTAGTTTTTAAAATGAAATTGTGTAATAGTATTCTCTTGCAAGCAAAACTGATTTGGGAATTTAAATTGATATAAAATCAATTAGATAAATAATAACAATAATTAAATGATGTTGGAATTAGTCTCAGAAAAAAATTGGTTCAATTGAAATTCATAGGAAGGATAATTTTACATTTTTAAAATATTATGAGTTATTGAATTTGAATAAGTAATATTGAATAAGTACGATATTCGTTTAAGAAATATATAAATATATAATGTTATAAACACACGCTCATTCATATATATATATATAAGAACAGTTAACTGAAGAAAAAGTTCTCTGTTGAGATTTTTTTCTCAGTTAATTATTCACAAACATTATAAAAGAATATGTAGCGATTTCGACCCAAGCGCAATCATTAACTATATAGACCCTATATATATCTACATAAGTCAAGGTAGCTAAATTCTATTTATGAACAAATAAGCATAGCATTAGTGCTTGACCAAGGACATCTTGATGTTATTGCTCAGGAAGATAAAATTTGATCGACCTTATTTTTGGATCTGCAAAAAAAAAAAAGTATCTGTAGATTTATTCTTATAAGCTTTTGTTGCTTAAAAGGTTTCATAGTTGAACATTTAGAAATGTGTTCTTTTAACAATCTCATCCTAATCTCACAACTAATCCCAGCTATTAGAAGATTTTATGTTGAACACTTAAAAGTATCTTCTTTGAACTTTATCTTACTTTCACAATGAATCATAATTCCAAACTTTTTATTTAAACAGCAAAGAAATATCTTGAAAACTTAATATAAGCTTCTGCAATAATAGAATAAAATACAATACTTACCCCATAATAGTTGATACAGACATTAAGCTGTTATCTAACTTAATCAAAAGTTAGATCTAAAATAATTTTTTGGTCCAATCTCTTTAAAAATCTGATGCAATTTGAATTGTGATATAAATATTCTAAGAGCAGGTTTCTTGTCCTCAGCATAATTCACAGATAAATATTGTACTACTGTTTGTAGCAAAAAAGAATAAATCTGTTACTATTTGTTCTGATATTTCTCCATCAAATATCAAAAAAAGGTTACTCCACAGAAAATGCATCTTCATATATGTGTATAATAAATAGATGTGAATTATTGGTTTGCAGGAATTTGTTGCAATAAACGTTTGCTTTTATGATCTTGTAGATAAATTTTATAAAAATGAATAAAGATTAGTTTCTTTAAACATAGATTTATACAATCTGATAATTAGATTCTTGTTCCAGAAGGTTAAGTGCATTAGAAGAATATTGGAATATGGAGCTCAAGATCCATAGATCATACCCAATGTTGTCACTTCCGGGTAATTCCCCAACAATAAAACCCTTCCATTATTTTTTTAGTTAGATTATTTTACATAAAAGAATGAACTGGTTTGGAAAAAGGAAAAAAAAAATTAATAGTGAAAAAATCTTACTATTTCTCTCTCTATTTTGAAATATTTAATATTTATTATTGTAGCTGCAGTTATCTTAATTATAACAACAATAGCAACATAATAATAAGTTTAGAAGCCATAAAATGTTTGAACATACAAATAGTGGATTAAATACACAGTTATTGACCAAAATTGTTTCAGAAACTTTTAGCTTTGGGGGGGGGGGATGGGTGGATGACTCAATATCTATCGTTGTCCAAACCACAAAGGGATAAATAAAAATTAAATACAGTAGATACTATTTATTGTAATAAAGTCAAAAAAGTTGTCATGTGCTATTATCACCAAATCTTTTTTATATTTTACCCTATAGAGACAACTTTATCAATTACTAACTTTTTATATTATAATTGTACCATATCTTTAGATTATTATTTTTCATTAATAAAACCAAGAACTATCATTGCTTTATAGATAGCTTTAGAAATTAGACAGAATTCACATACTTTTTATTATCCGCCATTTGATCAACATGTACATAATTGTAAATAATTATTAGAAACTCATACTTGTTTACATTACTTCATTATCATCATTGTTTTCAATAATTATCATCTATTACAAGATGGAAGTCTTTCCAGTGTAATAAAATATGGTTTATAACTTCTCTTTTTTATTCATTTCACAAATCACCATTTTAATGGCCTTTTACAAGTAAAATTCAATTTATGACTTCAATTATTCCTATATTGTCATATCTTTCAGAAATATGTCCAACCCTATTTCAGACTTTTATTTTTTTCAGTGAAGTCAGTGACACTTGTTCATTTTCTCTCCATATATTTTAATTTTATCCTTTCTTGTTAATTTCATTATTCATCATTTCATAATTTGTTGTATAATCCAAAATATCTGAACAATTTTTTAATAGTGGCTAAGTTTCAGATCAATAAGTAAGCACCGGTAAAACATTTATTAAAGACTTTTTTAAAGCACTTATGAATATTTTCTTTTAATATGAAGACATTCCTATAAAAATCAGTTCAAATTTTATTCCAGAGTTAATTTCACTCGTTACATTTTATTCTATATTAATATTTCTGAATAAATTATTTATAGTTGCTAACTTTTAAATTGTTACTAATAATCTTTATCTTTTTTTATATAAAAGCCATTAAATATCATTTTGAATATTTTATTATTATTACTTTTTTGTTTTCATTTGATATATTTTGTAATACTTTTTAAAATTTGAAGCATAATCACCTTATCTGCAAAACTATAGATGACTTGATTTTTTTACTTATATTTTTTTAGGCTTTATTTAATCTTTAAAATATTTATTATAAAATTGCTGTAAAAAGTTTTTGAGAGATAATATGATTCTACATCCCATTTGTATCATTCTGAGTTAACATTTGTAATATGAAGTTCAAATCTAGACTTTCCAGTTCCAGCATTTCATTCAGGCTGCTTATAGCTATGAATTCTAATGTATTAGTTGTAATAAGCATCTAGATGTTTGTAGATGTGAATTTTAAATTATGGTAATTCTGCTAATTCTATTTTTACTGAAATTATATTAAAGTAGATTATTTACAGGATGTTTTACATTTATATTAAAATAGAAATATCTGCTTTATGTTTTATTTAACAAGGCAAAAGGCTAGTTCAACAGGAATCACACCAATCATGATATTGTCACTAATTTTGAGATATTTGGGGTAGTGTGGTGATACTGTTATCACTTCAGCTTTTCTTCACTAATTTGCAGTTATCTATTATATTAGTTTGTTAGTTCATGTTTTTTGTGATAGAAATTGGAACTGAAATTATTAGTTTAAGTTTGTTTTGAAGATGTCAATATATGTAGACCTTGTACAAAAATCATGCAAATTTTAAACTCAAAGAAAGTCAACAATGGTCTAATTGGTTGTATCATAATGCAAAACAATCAACAGTACCACTAATTGATAGATTATTGGTTTCAGGCTTTTTTGAAGGGCTTTTTTTTTTTTTAGTATTTTAGAATTTTTTTTAATAATTTTTAGTAATTTATTTATATATTTGAGCATATTTATGCTATAATTTTTAATAGATTTGATGTGAAAATGTTTGCGTTTAAGAAGATTCATTGTAGAAAATGTAATTATTATTAAAGTGGAAGTTATTATTACTGGTGAAAAAGAATTACTTTCTTAAATGCTGATAAATTTTTTTTCATGTTATTATGTGTAATTTTGAAATTTAAAACATTTTCATTCTTTTATAATATTTCAACTAAAATTCATTATTTAAAAATGGTCTTCAAACTGTTCAAATATTTTTTCATGAATAGGTAAAATATGAAAAAAACCTGCTGTTACCATTAAGTAAGTATTCAGTTTAGTATTTTATTGTTCTATTTTTCAAAGTTCAAGAATTGACTTCTAAAATGCCTTTGAAAATTTATATTTGTAATAAATAATGTAAAGATTATTAAAATATAATATTAATTGTAAAGCAAATATGAAAGAAACTGTCTCTAAATCTTTTGTAAAAAATAGAAAGAGTTTATAGGGAATGACTTAATGGTATATTTTAAAATAAAATAATATTTAGAAAACGATTTTTTTAAAACAATGTGTTTATGTAAACATCCATATAATAAAAGCAATTGAGGTTTTTTTAATTTTTATGATTTATCTGAGCCTCAAATGCTTTTACAAAATGGATTATTACTTTGTAATTTTTTTTACTTTTTAGTGAGATATTTTGCTTTATTTTTTATAAAATCTTTTTTAAATGTTATTTTATTTTTTAGTTATAAATAAAACAATTTTCTTCATGAGTCTTTTTAAAATTATGTTTATTGTCCTTTTCACAAGAGAATACCTGCTGTCAATGATTTTGGCAGTTATATTTATTTTGAATTTGAAAATGAAAAAAAAAATCTTACATTTCTCTAACCGTTTTTTTATATATTTATTGTAATAAACTAAATATCAGCCTTTCAAGCTAACATACATGCACTTTTTATGAATATTAATACTAATAAATGAGTACTTTCACTTCCAACACAAGATAAAGTTTTTTTGAAAGAATAGAATGAATCCATCTATTCATTTATTAGTATTCATAAAAAGTGCATGTGCATTAGCTTGAAAGGCTGATCTTTAGTTTATTACAATTTGTAAACATAGTGCTATATAAAATAAATGCCTCATTTATATATTTATTATTGTTTTAACAAAATATTTATAAAATATTAATTATTTTAGAAGAATAATTTAGATTTTAGCAGGAAATATTTACTTTTAATTAATTAAGTAAATTAATATTAACCCATTTTTACTCTACAAATGTAAATGTTGGCTCAGTTGTTAAAGACCTTTCTGGGAAAACTAAGATTGTGATTTCAAGTTCCAACCAGAGACAGATTTTTTTTAATTGTTAAAAATTCAAAAATGTGGACATCTCGATACAAACACAGACAGGACAAGTTAATATAAAAGCATTTAATTAAATGATAATATAGTCCAATAAACTATTGCAAAATAAGATTTTTATACAACAGAGTTCAATTTCATAACTGTATAAATATAGACACCTTTTTAACTTTAGTCACAGATAATTTTATCTAATTTTTTTTTCTCATGTGTCATATCATCAGCCGGGAAGTAAACCCATTATCCGGGGACAACTGCTTATTAAAGCAGATGTCGCTGACATCTCAACCACCAATAAGGCAATATAGTTCTTTTTTTTAAAAATCCTCTTTACAATCAAAAAAAAAATTCTTTGGTAAAAGAAAAAATAACAATCCTTTAAAAGTTTTAATTAATGGTAACCTTTTGTTTTATCCAAGTGAGAGACTTTGCAGAGAGAAATCCAAAAAGTACTGGAGTCAACTTGCTCGTAAGCCATCTATTGAGATATTTTATTATTATTTTTTAAATCTAAAAAATCAGGTATATTTTATTCTGATACTTTAATTTCAAAAAAAATCTAAAGACATCAGAACAATAAAAAATGTTATGATTTTAAAATGTTTTAGATATATAATTAAAATGTTTTAGATATACAATTTATATATTTGATGAGTTTCCCTTGGATTTCATATGCTTTATGAGATTAAATTTTTTTTAGAATGATTAAAAATTTGATTTTTTTGTGTGAAATTTATTAAGATTCTGTAACAGTTTTCATTGTTTTCACTTGATGTAAGCTTTCAACATTAATTTTAATAATCAATAAATTTTATTAGTTCAATGTCACACTGTAATTCTATTTTTAGTAATTAAAGAATTATTATATATCAGAATATAATAAATTTGACTTCATTTGATAGGCATTTTTATTTAGAAATAAAATAAATTTAAAAAAAATCATATATTAAGTATTTGCAAACATTAAAAAAATGAAATCATAACCAAAACAAGGTACCATTTCATTATTCAGCTGTTGGGATGAGCAAAATGATTTTAGAAAATTAACAAAATCTTTTTTATTTGATGTTTGTGTTTAAAATATGAAAAAATTAATATCAACATCTCATAAATAATTTTTATAATATGGCAATAAATTCTAACACACTATCTGTAATAACATGTAAACAAACAGCTTGTAACTGCCATGTCAAATAATTTGCATTGCTAACATTGCAACCAAATCTAAAAATTGTTTTAAATATTTAAACGATATTTTGTGTGAACATATGTCTAGATTTCTCATTTTATCTTTATATTTTTTACAAATTTATATAAATTCAAAAATTAAAGTAATCTGAGAAATATAATCTTAACTTTGCTAATAAAAGAAGATCAATGAACAGAAATAAATAAAAATGAATAATTAAAAGAAAGAACTTTAATTCAGCCTTTCAGCTAAAAAATGAATTTTAATGAAAAAAAATTTCTCTAACAAATCTCTAGCTTTAAGAACATTTGACAGTAATAAAAATATCTTTTGAAATATTAGAAATAAACTTTAATTACAAAACAACAGAAACAAAAAATAATAAGAAAGTTATTGACAGTAGGTATTTATTAGATGCAAATACATTTTTAAATGAATATTTTGTTGCTAAAAAGAAAATATATTCAAATAATATATAAATGTGAACATCACATCACATACTTATTAAAAACAAATACATAATAATTTTATAAAATAATCATAAATAAATATACAAATTATGTGTAAATTAATTTTTTCCCCAATGTTAACAGAAATCCATGTTACACAAACATAGAAATCACACTGCACTCTAAAATAAAATTTTAACCAACTAAATAGTTGATAAACATTAAAACCACTCACAATATTTTTTTATTAATGTTTTAATGTCAAACAATCAAAATGGATTTCTGTCATTGAGATAATTTATACTGGATTTAATGATAACTGGATGTTTGCATAAAAACCATTTGAGATGTTAACAAAACCCCCTTTTTTTATTAAATCTTTATTTCTTAAAAAATTTATTAAAGACATATACACAAATAATAAAAGTATTATTTTAAATAAAACAACTTTCCAAATAAAAAGCATTTAAAATGCTATTAATACAAAGCATTTTCTGTCTGATATCATAAAAGTTTTTCAGAAGTGCTAGTCATTCTCCAAAATAGAGAAAGATGTGTGCAAATATTATACATTTATTAAAAAATAAGCACCCAAATATAAGATAAATAAGTATAATAATTGAGAAAATCAGACCATGCTATGCAAATTAGGAGGAATATTTTCTTCTGATTAAAAGTATTTTTTTTATTTCTTAAATTATTGATTACATCTGATATTTAGACACAACAGCTAAAACTAAAATAATCAATCACTAAGTGATTGAAAACAATAAAATGTACACATAAACTATTGATTTAAATAGTATAGAATATTTTACCATGAATATCACTCAAATCTAATCATAGTTTTTCTGACATGATAATGCAAAGAAACAAAATTGTTATTTTCATTTTAAAAAATACAAAAAAATAAATAATTAACTTCTATAAAAAGTATTAAAGAATTCTTTTTTCATAATTATCTTTTGCATATAAAATAATCTTAAATAAAACCACCTAACATATACCACAAATGAACAAATTTTAAATAGTTTTTCTTAAACTGAATGATAAAGAGACAAGTTGAAAAAGAATATTTAAAAAAAAAAATTTTCTTTTAAGTATGATATTTTGGTATTTTGGCTCAAATATATATATATTAAAAAAATATTAAAAGGATTGCAAAAATATTTAAATACATGAATAAAAAACAAACAAAAACAAAGTAGCTGACTTCTGGTTGCCATCTTGTATAGTCTGCTGTTATGATGCTTCAGCTGGAACAAGCTAATCTACAGTTTTGAGTTATGATATTTTTGGATACTCTTTCACACATGAATGAACTATTTTGTAATCAGTCTTTATTTACTATCAAAAAAAGTAAAATGTTATCTCATAAACTGCTGATTTACCTTCCATGTTAATAAATATTAATGGTGACTGCTTACAAGATGCATACTGCTCTGAAACATAATGATAAAGCCTTGTCCAGCTTCAAAATTAACCCAATTTCTACCAGATCCAAAAAAACCTCTAGTTGCAACAATCTCTATAGTCAAAACTACCCTGAATTATCTAAAAAGTCAAATCACAGAGAAAAAAACACACATCAAAACACAAAAGTAATGAGGAATATGATCAAGGAAAAACATACTTATACCTAAGCCTCAGGAAAATGCTGGCATAAATATGAAAGGCCCCAACTTCCATACAATACTATGCAAAAAACATCAAAATTCCCTATTCTGTCATAAAGTTCTGCTAAGAAATCTACCAGAAAAGCAGTTTTAAACAGTGAATACCCAATTCCAGAAATGGCGAGATGTGGAAAAACTTGGCAGCAGGAAAAGTGGATCAGAAAAGCAATCAAGACTCCAAGTTGCTTTTGAAAAATATGCATTTTGGCCTTGCCTACAATCTAAGCCAAGAATCAAATTTTTCTGAAGTCAGGAAAGAAAGTTACAAACCAAAAACCATCACAGAGGTGGCACCATTAAAATTTAAAATTTTTCCCATGGATGCTAACAGAATAAATTGTGAGGTGAAAAATTCTACCCCAAGCTCCAAAACTGGAAGAACTGATGAGACTGACCTGGCAGTTGATAATCCTATTCAAAACCCCATGGAAAAAGAAATTACAAGTATTTATAATTCACCACTATCAATTACCAAACCTTCCAATATTTCTGAACTCCCTAGACCCACCAACTGGTGCAATCATCCTTGAATAACCCAAAGTACAAACATGGTGATAACCCATTAACCTTTAACAGCCACTCTAAGAACAATAGTGAAGACCAATTTCTCAAACTCAGTCCAAATCTTGCACATTATCCCAAGGGGTCTGACCTAAATTTTGGAATCATTAACAAAAACCCCAATCCCATGTCCTATTCTCAGATGGCTGCCATTAACCCTTCAATATCCCAGCCACATATGCCCATGACTTAAGACGTGACCACTTCTTATTCTTATTCAAGCCTTGGACTATTCTGCAAAGCTGTTGCCCATGGCTCAAGATGTGACCACTTTCTATTCTCATTCAGGCCTTGGACTATTAAGAGATTATGGGTTATGCTGAGTCATTTCTGGGAGAGGTCAGTAATGATAACCATTCTCATGGAGCCAAGAACAACTTCAAGTGTGATCTTTCAAAGCACAACTTGATTAGTGACAGTTTCAATCAGTCAGTACCTGATCTCCTCAAATTTTTTTTCCAAATATATAAGGATAACAGGGCCATAATCCTGTCCATCACAGACAATGATATTAGGCTTTTACAATTCCCTGTTCAGTTATTATTTGACCTGTTCACAACACAATCTCTGGGGCTCGATCTACAAGGTCCTTTTCCATCCCAGTGATCGATATGTGATCATGCAATTTAACATTATTGATAAAGAGGCTTTTCATAACAACCACAAACGCTACTATTTGATATTCATTGACCTGAGTAAACCTAATTCCATCATAGGTTACATCAAGAACTGTGAAATAAATTTTGGAAAAGCCAATTTGCAAAGAATCTTAATCCATTTTGGCAACATCACTGCATTTCAGTACTGTACCATCAGGCATGCAGAGGCTGAGATTCTATCTAATATTGCAGACTTCCAGATAGTCCTGAACAAGGGGATTTCTCCTTTGGACATTCCGGGTTTGATTGAGTTCCTTGAATCCTCTCTTACCATTATTCTTCAGGGGATGTCTCCCCAATGTTTTTATTGTCAGCTTTGGGGACACCTCATGAGAGATTTAAAAAGGGCTATTGTTCTCAGTGTGACTTGGTTGCACAAAAATCCCACAAATGCCAATGCAGAGTTACCACCTCTGTCTCCCCTCCCTCCTCAAATAACATTGCAGTAAGACCCATATGAGATTGTCCTCACTATCCTCAGGGTCCAGAGGCTGGTCAAAAGTTTTATGCCAGAATTCCCCCTGTAACTTTTGTCATCCCTGGAGAATTTGATGCATCCCATCAGGTTAGAATGCCAGCAGAGACCTAATAACTAATCCCCTGCAGATGGTTGATGATGGATTACCCCTGCCAGTGGCCAGTAAATTTGATACCCCCTGGCTGATCCTCCAAAATGTAAAAGGAAAAGCCAACTGTGGAGATTCATCTTCTCCCTGCTTCTTATCTGGCTTGGATAATGTGACAGTTGACAATTTACTGGTACTTAATGATATGCTTAATAGGACCATCATTCCATATGAAAAGAAATCTGGCAGTTTTCTTCTTTTGTGTCCAGCCCTCCATGTGAAGAAACTCCTGCCCTAGTTGATGATTTGCTCACTCCCATGTCCCAAATTATTAAGAATTGCAAAGAGCAGAGGGTCCAATTGGAGGGTTTGTATTCGTTTGTATTCTTCCTCTACAAGTGTTGACTGTGATGCCTGATCAGACCCTGATTTGGATATTTCTCCCCTTGCTGTTGATCCCAAGGCAGATGATGGGTTCCCAATCTTAAGAGAGTCCCCTGAAACTCCTGGATCTTAACTGACTGAGGCCTGAATTTGTGGGACAGAGCCTATGCCCTCTCACATTAATTCCAGAGGCAGGCCCCTGATGTCTTATGCTTATCCAAAATGAAATTGCATCTTTGGTCCAATCCTCGATTTATTAACATAAAGGAGTTTGGCTTCTTACACTTCTCATTCTCCACAGCGCAGCATCAGGAGGCATTGACATCATAATAAGCAAAAACCCCAATCATGCTATTCGAGATTCTGCATATCAATTCAAACTGTCTGATAGCAATCATCCACTTTCAAGGATGGTCATTCAATTTGATCAATGTCTACCTTTCAAAAAATTCTGAGATAGTAATGAAAGTCATTCGTACCATCAATTCCACACTCAGAACAAATGTTTCACAGTCTAATCATAAGTGATTTTAATCACTCTTATCAATCACTTCAATCCAAATTAACAAAATTCCTGAGCCTACCCATAGCAAGTGGGAGAAACCTCTTCCATGAAGATGCTTTTTTGTTTTACATGTAGCACTCAAGATCCTTAATAGATCTCATATTCTTCTCACCCTCACTGTCAGGTTTGATTGAATCTCACCTTTGGCTGAATGTATTTTTGGACCACCTTGCACTAGAGGTCAAGATCAGCTTGAGAGATGCTATAACCCTGATCACAACCTACCTCATACCATAAGGATGTTGACCAGGTCAAATATAACAACTCAACTGGTTTCAGTGGCCTACATTGTGTTTCACCATCTTAAGATATTAACTTTTCCAGGATTGTTGAGGCATAGGCAGCTTTCACCAGCTCTTTGAGTGATCTGGTCAATCACTATACCATTAAGATGAAAGGCCCAGTCTGGCTGATTGCAGAGCTTGATTCCATTGCCCAGGACCTACACAATATGCCTTTTAAAGCCCAAAACACTCCCAACATTCTTGCCCTAAAGGCTAAATACAAGTCCTCCCAGAGTGCCATCACCAAGTACCTCTTGATCAAGAGGGCACTATGGTATATCATCAACATTGCTGGACTAGGGGTTATTTTTGGTGGGCTCTTAGTTCAGGCAAAAGATCTAGGGCCCAGAGATTGATTAAGATGCAGGGTAATTGCTACACTGGCTCTTATATTCTGGCCAGGATCTGGGTGTTCTACACCCTCAAATTCCAGACTCTGGAAATGTCCAGCTCCCACAGGTCCCCCAGAAGATCCTTCAAGGCCTGAATTCTATTAAAACAAATCTTTTCTGGAAAGACTGCATACTGACTTGCATGGGATTCCCAAATCCCCTCTATATCATCTACAAACTTTACCATGCCCACCATCAAGAAGATAGTCAATTTACTTGCTGATAACAGCTAGGAGGCCCTCAGGATCTGTCCAATTGCAATGGTACCCTCATCAAGAAGTGGGAGGGCCCTCATGATTTGGCAACCTTTGGTCAATCTCCATGATGCTACTGCTGATTAAGACAATGGAGAGTCTTATAAAAGAGGACATCCAATATAACATCATTGGATCCCTCTCGTCTTGTCAGTTTGCCAAGAAGAGCTGCTCAACTGCTGATTCTATCAGCCAATTTTGCCTCCTAGTCAAATCATATGCATAACAATGTGTTTCAGATGCAACTCATGACCCAAATTGATGGATTGACAGCTGTATATTGTTATCAATCATAATAATTCACACACAAAACTAATTAGCTAAAACTAACATCTGCTTAATATAACTTTATCTAGCTTGTCTATTCATCAGACTTGCCTTCCATTAAATTTTTAAAATTTTACTGATTTAACATATTATTATTAATTAAATAAAGTGGAAATAACTGATTAACATACCAACATTTAATAGCATGGCAAGAGATTGTGATTAGCTAATTGCCTTTTTTTTATAGATAGACAACTTCTATATTTATCCATTCTTTTTTTTTTATTTCATAAGTAATTTCATATAAATAAAGATACAATAAAAGACAAATAACCCCCAAGATCCATTTCATGCTAAAACAGCACTCATCAGTTGGGCCAGGTCATCATCTATACATGAAGATTATTTATGTAGAGAAAATTGTCTCATTTTTATTTTCAAGCATCAATTTACTCAACTTCCAACTTTTACATTATCAACTTTTTGATGAACATGTAATGATTATTACTAATCATTTATTAAACTAGAGATTCTCTAGCACAGATATAAACTTTAATCCAAGTTAAATATTAATATATCTGATTTTTGCTGACCATATAGTGGCATAATAAAAAGACCAAATTACCATCTTTTGCCACACCTGCTTGTAAGTAGACTAAAAATAAATCATTTAACTAAGTATTAGTTTAAAAGTTATATGTATTGTTTCAGCTTAGCAGTTTATATTTAGTCTTTAGGTATTTGTGGAGTTGATTCTTATCATAGCTATGGTGGAATAGATTGCTTTCATTTATAAATGAATGTTTACCAGACTCAATGTGTTTTTTAAAAAATCAAGAAGGAATATAGATATCGTTTTTGTTGCTGACAAATGTAAGAAAAGGATTGAAAACAAAGAAGGGATATATATTATATATTGCTTTTATTGATTTGGTTAAGATATCTGAGTCAGTTAATAGAACATATCTATAACATTGTTTGAAATTAGTTGCTTGTCCATCAAAATTTATTCATATTACATACATGATGAAATGAGAGAAAGTATTATTATACAGGTGAAAGATTTAAACCATTTAAGATAAAAATTTGTGTTAAATAAGGATATGTACTTGGTGGAATTTTAAATTTGAAGCAATTAAATTTATAGATAGCTTAATCAAATAGGGATTAAAATATGATACAGATTCAATAATGGAATTTTTAATTTGAATCTATTAAAAATGAATTAAAAATTTGTTCTTGGATTCTGGAATTACAATATGATGATAGTTGTTCTATTTTTGAAAGTTCAAAAAATAATATACAGAATGATTTTAAAGTTTTGAAGCAACATATAAAGACTTTGGTTATTAATTAACATTTAAAAATTCAAGTTTTTTTTTTAATTATCAGTCAATGAAGAAAATCCCACAACAATTTTCAGCTTGGATGGTTATCAACTTGAGAATTAATTATCTTGCTTATTTTATAAATAGAAAAGTAGACTTAAAAATGTTGAAGTTCAACACAGACTCTATTGTGTTATTATTGTTTTTAACAAGTTATAAAAGAGTATTTCACCACAGGGAAATAACTACTGCAAAGAAGTTAGCTGTATATAGAGCCGATATTTCACTTAATATATTCTATGGAAGTGAAACTTGGACAGGTTATCAGTGTAATATAAATGCCATTAGGAAAGTTTCATTTAAGATGCTCCTGAAATTTAAAAAATATAATGGCAAATCATAAAACTGTGATACTATTGAGTTCATTATTGTAAAATCACACCTTCATTGGATTAGTCATAAAACAAATGAATAATGGAAGACTTTCTAAAAGGATATTTTACGGTGGACCTGAGCATGCTTTTCATGGAGGGTTAAACCTGGTCTATGATATAAGGATCAATTCTTACATATTCTAAAGAAGGGTAATGCAAATTGTTTTCATTGGGAAGATATGTAAAATAGATACGCTGGAAAGCTTCAGTTGACAGGGTGTTGAAGGATTTTTGAAAAAAAAGTTTTTTGCTCTAGAAATTAAAAGACAGCATCATAAAATATCAAGTAAACAGAAAAGTGGACCAACAGATTCTATATGTGCATGCATTTATAGTTCACAAATTAGTATAAGCAGGATAGTTATGGGTCACAGCAAAACTCACTTTTAGACTTTTTCTACCCACCCTATTTTTTTTCTTTTTGGAGTTGGAATGTCCCTGTTCGTTTAGGAATGGCTACCTTCTACTATTATTATTAATTTTATAGGTAGCATGTATTTATGTATGGAAACAATAATAAAAATTAACTATAGAAAATATAAAAACAAAAGAAAACACAATTACCTGTTTACACAGCCGCTTTTAATATTTCATCAGGAACAAATAGCCACATGACTTCCTTCAAAACTTAAACATTAAAAATCATTTGCATATGTGATGTCGTAATAAATTCCTATAGTTATTAATCTTTTTTTTTTATCAATCAACCATTGATTTATTATGATAAATATTTTAGTTATTTTTTTACAAGAAGACTAAAAAAAAAAGAGACGCCTTTATTATCTTATCAAACTTTACAAAAGTACTATTTAATTTATTGATTAAAAAAAACACAAAGATATGTACAATATATATATGCAAAAAAAAAAAAAAGATACAAAAACATCATGTGTACAAAAAATTATTGTGCATTTACATCAATTTTCAATTATAACGTATTAAATAATAATTAATGATTTAAAAATAAAGTATTAGGAAGCTAGGTAATTAAAAGATGTAATAGTACCTATATTCTTACCATCAAAACGTAAAGTCTTAAATTTATAAATTAAAAACCTTTTTTTTTTTGTTTTCTTTCTTTGGTAGAGAAAAAATTATTCTGTTCAATCAATAATAAAGTTTTACAGAATAAATTTATAAATATAAACTATCATAACACATTATTGGATAAGGCAGTAATAAAACTTCAGAAATTTATAGAAAATGATTTCTTCTACATAAGAAAAAAAGTAACCAATTGGAAGTTCCATCACTAGTTCTTCTATTAATGATTTACTTAATACTAACTACATACTGCAGACACATTAACATATTAAATTCCACAGATTATCCAAAATATATTTTTCCCAACTTACCTAAAGTTGTGTATTGAAGATACAAACACTTAAGGATAGATTAGCATAAACGAACTTTATGATTAATTTTATATCAAAAAAGAGTGTCTTTCATGTGGAGATAAAAGATGTCTTAAATGCAAATATATTATTATGACAAAAATGATCCAAGATCACACCATTAATGATTTTAAAAAGTATATCCACAACTACACCAATTGTGAAAGTGTAAACTTAATATATTTAATAGAATGTAGCAGATGCTTGAACTATTACCTAAGATTGTAGTTTTGATATTTTACATAAAAAAGAAGACAACATTTCAATTTACCAGATCACTCAATTGAAAATTTAAGAGTGGTTATATTACAGAACAATTTTTCCTTCACAAGAGAAAAAAAAATAGTTATAAATTGAAGACGTTAACATTCTCATGTTTTCTAATGCTCTATTTTTCATTTACTAATAATTGTTTATTATATAATATGATAGAAATGAGAATTAATATGAATATACAATTTCTTGTAAACATATTATTTTTGTAGAGTTTGATAAGAAAATAGTTCGGTTTTTTTTGTCATTTTGTAAAAACAAACAAACAAACAAACTAAGATATTTATCACAATAGATTAGTGTTTGTGTTGTTAGATATGAAAATGATTTTTAATGTTGAAATTTTAAAGGAAGCTATTTGACTGTTTTTTCCAATGATAATTAGACCTCTGGTTGAAATATTAAAAGCAGCTATATAGACAAATAATTGTGTTTTATATATGTACCTGGCTTATAAAGGCCATGTTTTTTTTAATTAATTGCTTTAACAATTTTTTTTAAAGATTTAATGCAAATTAAACAAAACATTTTATATAATTTTAATGCACAAATCAGTGCATAACAGCAGAGCTTCTTCAATTTAAATCACAATTTATGCGCTGATTTGTGCATTAAAATTATATATATATATATATATAGTAGGCAGCTGAGTGTAAAATAATTTCTTTTTAAAACATTTTAATATTATATAAATAAATGTGATAAATGTAACCAGCTATTTTCATATTATGGTTTATTAATGCCATATAATTTTTCAAAGTCTATATATATATATATATATATATATATATATATATATTTAATTCTAATGTTTTCACGGATAAAAGATGTCATATTATTATTACTATTTGCGGGATATTCCGTGTAGTGAAAAAGCTAAATGCTGACATTTCAGTACAATATCAAGTACCTTCCTCAGAGCATCCTCTTTCTCAAATTTGAGAAAGAGGATGCTCTGAGGAAGGTACTTGATATTGTACTGAAACGTCAGCATTTAGCTTTTTCACTACACGGAATATCCCGCAAATAGTAATAATAATATGACATATATATATATATAATATTTAATTTTAGTAATTGTTTTGTAACCTGATTATTACCTGTGCATTTGGCATATAAATAAATGTGAGAAATTCACAATTGAAAAAAGAAATGTTTGGAAACAACTTGGCCTTCAGAAATGTAGCTGGCAAGGTATTAATACATTTAGCTTTATTAATTTTGTACATCTAGCCCTCATCTGGGTACACACAACTATTAATAAAGCTAAATTAAGATTAAAAATTTTAAATTATATTTGATATGTGAATTTGTCAGCATTTGAATGACTGCTTTGTAAAAAAATTACAATTATGAATTACTTTCTTCACATAAAATTATCATAATATAAATTATGGTTTAATTAGATATAGTTCTTAATTAACAAAAACAATTTAAAAGTTTTTTTTTTGGATTTTTCAATTGTTAATTTGATAGTATTTCTTACAGACAAGTTTAATAGTTTTTTAAATTGGTTTGATATGTGAGAACCTGATGAACAAACATACAGTAAAATCACATGACAGCTTTATGAACAAACATACATTCACCAATCAGATAACAGAAAAAATAGGAATTTTATATATAGATAGATATTTACTAATTTCAGCAGTATGTAAATAATTTTTTACCATTGCTCTAATATGTAACCTGTAGGAATACAATCATATTACAGTACATTATCGTTATTTTGTACTGTTGAAATGAATAATATTTAATTTAAAATATGGCTAGATCAATTTGTGAACTAAGATTGCTACTAATAATTAGTTTTAGCCTTTTTGGATATCAATGTTGATTTATTTACAGTATATATGTTTGTAGGTCAAATGAAAAAGAATATCACTTTTTATTTGACTGAATGGATTGGCATTGATAAATGAAAAGTTAAAATTGTATTTGCAAGTTTATTTAAAAATGGTTTATTATGAATCTGCTTACAAATAATTTCAGCTAAGGGTTTGAATGAGAAGGTTCTGCAATATGATATATATATATATATATAAAACCCGTCAATATTTAGACAATTCCAATATAAATAACAATCAACAATTTCAAACTGTTGTCAAGGCAACTTCCTTTTAACAATAAAGGTGGAATATACATAAATTAAAGACTCGACTAATTAGCCAAATATTGCTAATAAATTTGTCAGTATTTCTTTGACTTATTAATTTGCTTAACTAATGCAAAATTTTCATTTTCACTATCCATCTCAAATGTATATAGGAATTAAAAGAGTAAAATCCATTACATGTAAACACTTCCTCATTTAAATATGACCCAATTCTAACTTCAATGGAAGAGTCCTGATCAATATTAAATGGATAGGTGATTAGCAAATATTATATAAACCTAAAATTTAAATTGTTGTCATTGATCACATTTGTAGTATAGTACATTTTCACATGACTACAATTAAAAACAGCATTATAAAAAATATTTCTCTTTCATGAGCAGAATAATTTAGATCAAAAGCCCACAAAGTAAAACTATTTCACAATGCGCAAAACTGAAGACATGATGGTTATTTTCAGCATTATCTAATCATTATTGCTTTACAATTACCACATTGTATTTTCTAGTGTTATGATATCATACCTTTTAAATTTAAAAGAAAATCCATTCTATTATTTAAATTTGAATTACAAGTTATCAGAGGTGAGCAAAGTACAATATCATAACTAATGTGGATGTTATAATTTGTTATAAGAACTAGACAATGATCAATTAAAAACAAAGGCCACACTTTAAATCAAAAAAATTTAAGTAAAAAGCACAATGCAAATAATAATTTCATGAAAGTTTACCTAATAATATAAATTTTTTATGGTTGTCAGAATTGCATTTTAAAACAAATCATAACAAATTTGCAATTAAAATAATAACAACAGCATTAATATTTCTGGTTTTAAAGCTTACAAGATCACATAATAGTTTGGCCATACAAACAATGCTAAAAAGTAATAATGTAGTCAAGCGTTGGTGGTCAAGAGGTCAGTGACAGCTGCCTTAGAAGCAGTTGTCCTGGGTTAGCGGGTTCACTTCCTGGCTGATGTTATGACACAAGGAAAAAAAAAAGTAATAATGTATTCTTCAAAAAAAAAAAAAGGCAACTTTTACAATTGAAACATATTAGAACAATGTGTAGAAAATTCTATCATTTTAAGAAAATTTAAAATCCAATTAATGTTTTATTTATATATTATTTAAAAATATTTACTGGATAATAAATTAAGTTTACAGATTAATAAAATCATATTATTAATTGTTATTGTGATATCGGGAATAAGTGCATAAGGGACAAAAAGAAATATAATGATATATACAATAGATTTTATTAAATATTTTAAAATTGTACAATTTACTTTGCTGATTTCATTCATATCAAATGATTCCAATTAATATGCAAGTACAAATAAATAAACACAATGCATAACATCTCATAATGATACATCACAAATAAGTAGTATGTAACATTTTATATTAAAACATCATCAGTAAACAGTACATATCATGCTACAATAAAGCATATAAATAAGCAGCACATAACATATAATGAAACATCATAAATAAATAGTACATAACATATTACTATGAGCATCATAAATTAACAGCTCATAACATATTACTAAAGTGTAACATATTACAATGAAGCATCAACATAAGCAACAAGTTACATCTTACAATGAAGAATCATACATAAATGTATAGCAGCAATTTGTAAATGAGTGGCTATTATAACTTCAAAAAAAGAAAAAGAAAAACAAACTACTTTAGAAACCAATTTTGCAATGACTTATACTGCAGCATAACCAGATATATTTTGAATACTACATAGAATAAAAAATAAAGATGTTAAATTTTAATAAAAATGAATAATTTAGTAAAATAAACAAAAAAATCGGAAAGAATTATTATAAATGGAGTTATAGTATCAAATAAACAAACATTTTCTTCATATTCAAAACAAAGGACAAATACCTACATAATTACTTCATTACTAATAAATTTGTTATTTTCTATTTATCCATTAATTGCACACACACATATAATTTATTCCAACAATATACTTTTGCATAACAAAAATATACATAAGCATATTATCAATGCACATAAAAATTATTAATAATAAAAAAATTATAATATAAATAATTTTTAAAAATGCTTTAAAATAAAATTATCCTAATTAAATAAATATATTTTACAACAAGTAAAAAAAGCTCTCACCTTAATTATAATATCTTTTTGAGCTCACCTACTCATAATATATTTATATATGTGTGTGTGTTTTGTATGCACACATAGGATCTGGTTGTCTATTGGGTAGTTGTTCTGACCATGTCATGTGGCCACTAGGTGACACTGTGGTACTGTCAACAATCACCAAGAAGGCTGTAAGTGATAAATTTCTATCCAAAAGTGGCTGAAATTGGCAAATTAAAATGCCTAAGGCATAGTAAATCGAATAAATCCTTAGAAAATACAAATAATAAAAAAACCCAAGAAAACGCTATGAAATTAGAATTACAAAAACAGAAATCGGTGAAAATACGTCAAACGCAAACTGCCAGAATGAAGAATTCTTTGCTGAAATGGACAAAGTAAAATGCCTAAGGCAAAATAAATTGAACAAAATCTTCTAAAATACAAATTAAAAAAAATAAGAAAATTCTATAAAATTCAAACTACAACAAAAACAGAAATTGGTGAAAATACGTCAAATGCAACTGAAAAATTTCTATCCAAAAGTAGCTGAAATGGACAAACTAGAATGCCTAAATTGAACAAATCTTTCTAAAATACAAATTAAAAAAAAAACCAAGAAAATGCTATGACATTCGATTTACAACAAAAATACTTTAATGGTAAATGTCAAAAAAATTAACAAAGCTTCATTAATGGTGGATGGGTCTTGATTGTGGGAATTACAAAAAAAAAATCATCAATATTTGGCTTTCAATATTTGCAAGTATGCATCTGCGATTAGATTCCAAAGCAGCACAAAATACAAATTAAAAAAAAAAAAAACCAAGAAAATTCTATGCAAATATAAAAACAGAAATTGGTGTCTAATTAACAGATATACCTTCCCCTCTCCCGCACAAAGAATTAAAATAAAATAAAAGACTATTTGCAAATATGCCTGTGCGTTATCTAACTAGCAGATATAATAATAATTCACAAACCTTAAATACTGTCTGATACATATTAAATAATTAAATATAGATAACAATGAGTGCATAGTGATTTGTTGTTATCTCTTAGAATAATTTCAAAGCAGCTATTTAATTCAGGAGAGCTACTAATTGTTCTCCCCCAAAAATTATTACATTAATTTTTCTCTGCTTTGAAATTATGGCATATCATAACACATGAATTCGAATTTAGAAATGAAATAAAATAATCAGAATAGAAAATAGGCATGGCCATAGATTATAGAAAGTTTAAAATAATCATTGATTACAGTTACAGGAAAAATTATTAAAAAGTTATATTTATTGGCAAGAATGTTATAAGATTTTATTTTAACAAGAATTCTAAGTAATTGAGAATATTATGGCATATCATTTAAATAGGTTTATAGATATTGCAGGAAAAATATTACCCAATTTTCTTCAAGGTTGACTTCTTCAGTATTTGTATGTTTTGTGACAGTTCCAGGCTCAGTTCGTTGCCATTTGCACTATGATGACTTCATCATCCTCCATGTCCTGCCTTGTTAACAACTCTTCTTTAATTAAAATTATAAAATTTAGCTTTCTATTGTTTAAATTTTTAACTTAGCACTTCTATCAAAGACAATTTCCAAGTAAATAACAACAGATTAAAAAAAGAATTTAATAGAAGACGTGGACCGAATAGTATCTAAAAACAGTTATTTAAAGAAAGTTGCAAATTAAAATGTGATATAATAAACCTCTCACATTAAAAAATATAGATGCATTTACAACTTTCTTTAAATAAAACATAATTAAATATGCATCTTATATATATTTACTGTGTACAGAATATGGTACTAAAATATATTTTAAAGAAAATATTTTGTCTTTGACGAAATGCTAAAAAATCACTTATTAATTTAAATTGCATTGGGATGTTATATTTTGCAGAACTACCTTTGTTTTTGTTTGCTAAAGCTTGCACCTACATTTTTTGATGTAAGAGAGGCCTATTACATCATATTTCAATTTGCAACTTTCTTTAAATAAAACAATGAAACATGCATCTTATATATAATTACCAGTACGCACAAAATATGATACTAAATTTTATTTTAAAGAAAATATTTTCTCTTTGGAAAAATGCTGAAGAATCACTTATTATTTTAAATTGCATTGGGATATTATATATGTGAGAGGTCTATTACATCACATTTTAATTTGCAACTTTCTTTAAATAACCGTTTGCTAGGTACTATTTGGTCCACGTCTTCTATTAAATTCTTTTTTTAATCTGCTGTTATTCATTCTTACCATATTCTTATTTCTAAATATAAGTACATTTTTCCTTTTCATTTCTACACCTAACATTGCAACTTCACTCCTATCTATCTATCTATCTATCTATCTATCTATCTATCTATCTATCTATCTATCTATCTATCTATCTATCTATCTATCTATCTATCTATCTATCTATCTATCTATCTATCTATCTATCTATCTATCTATCTATCTATCTATCTATCTATCTATCTATCCATCCATCCATCCATCCATCCATCCATCCATCTATCCATCTATCTATCTATCTATCTATCTATCTATCTATCTATCTATCTATCTATCTATCTATCTATCTATCTATCTATCTATCTATCTATCTATCTATCTATCTATCTATCTATCTATCTATCTATCTATCTATCTATCTATCTATCTATCTATCTATCTATCTATCTATCTATCTATCTATCTATCTATCTATCTATCTATTTTGTTTATGCATGCAACTGCCCATTTAATTATTTACCAACACCTACAATCATTATCCATCTGACTTGCTATCTATCTACTTAAATTCTTATCTTTATATCTATCTTTCTGTATATATATATATATATATATATATACTTGTTTGCATCTGTTTACTTATCTATTTATCCATCCACTCATTCATCTATCTATTTCTTTACTGACCCATCCATTTAACTTTCCTCCAAACTATGTTTTTACCTATCAATTTATCTTTTTAACAATTTATCTGAATTTCTACCTATTTATCCACCCATTTCTCTATATATTTATACATCTATCCATTTAACTATGTATCAGTTATTTTAATCATCCATCTCTAATCATTCATCTGTCTAGTCAAACATCACTTCATCTATTTATATATTTATCTATTTGGTTATCTATCTATAGCTGTAATAATCTATGCATTTAATTATCTCTATGTATTCATCCATCCGTTTATGAAAACATCCAATTATTTATCTACTTTTTACTCATACATCAATCAATTTAATCTTAAGTGTGTTAAAAGAAGAGCATCAATATATTAAATCCTTCACCTTACATTCATTTCTATTGTTAATTTTATTAATACATATGGAATATTATTATTTACTTCATGCTAATCTTAGATGATAAACTCTATTTAGAATGTAATAAACCTTCCTGAGTAGCACCATACGTTATATTAAATCAACAATATTAAATATAAGAATTCTCTTATTCCAACCACAAGATAATAAGTGAGAAAATAAAATTTATTAATTATTAAAAAGAAATTATTATACAATATAACATAGATCCATCTATCAATAAAATGTAAAAAACACACAGAGAAAATCTTGCCAAAACAAAATTCTTCTAATGTGAAATTCAACTTTCCTTTTTTTTGGAAATGCAACTTGATTATCCAAGATAATGTGACAAATATAGTTGTGGGTGACACTAAATTATAAGCACAGTTCTAAATACTGGAAATTACTTTTAAAGGCTAATCAATAATTTATTCATTCAGTACTTGCTATTAGTACAATGAATAATATAGATCTGGATTAAAAAAATAGAAAATTGATTCCAAATTTATATAGATTGTCAAAGCTCTAAGATAAATAAGAAGAGTTGTAAAAATAAAAGGAAGTGCGTGAAATAGAGTTTTTCTTCTTATCCCATTTGTTCACCTTATTTATTGAGAGTATAATAACATAATAAAAAAATAAACCAAAAAATCAAAATTAATGAAAAGTAGTTCATTTATTTTGAAGAAAGAAATAACACAATGCTTAAGACATTATATACAACTTTCAAGAGCTTTAATTTGAGAATAAATATTGGTAAAACTAAGATTAATAAGATAGATAAACAATAAATAAATTAATGCTTGGATGTATAAATAATTAATATAAATTTGCATCAGATTAAATAATTTTATTATTTGGGTAATGTGATTGATGATAATAATAGATGCTTAGTTAAGATTTAAAGAAAAATAATAGTTGAAAATAACCTTTTCAAAATAAGAACATCTTACTTCCAAGTAAACATATTGTATATAATAGTAAAATTTGTTAGAACTTTCGTTTGGAGTATACTGAGATATGGACATAATACTTGGTCTTTAGAAAGGTAGAAAAAAATCAGATTAAAAAGTATAAAAATATGGCTTTGGAAAATGTAAATCAGGACAAGTTGAATAGAAAAAAAGATCATTGATCACATATTAAAAGAAATCAGTATAAAAGACAGCTATTGAATATAATAATAATGAGGAAAATAAAATATCTGAAATAGATTTTGAGACACATTTCTCTACAAAATAGTTTAGAGAGTAAAATTTTGGAAAGAAGCTTGAGGATAGGTTAATGCATCTTACTTTAAAAATATGGCTATGAAATTGGATGCAGTTCATATGCAAATATGAAAACAATAACTGGAAACAGATATGATTGCAATGATAAGGCATTGCATTTAGAAACTGATAGTTAGAATAATAATAATAATAATAATAATAATAATAATAATAATAATAATAATAATAATAATAATAATAATAATAATAATAATAATAATAATAATAATAATAATAATAATAATAATAATAATAATAATAATAATAATAATAATAATAATAATAATAATAATAATAATTATTATTATTATTATTTCTAACATTAAACCTTAGGTCAAAAAACTTTCTCACTATAGGTCCAATTATCCTGTTTAAAACATACAATGCAAATTTTAAGGGTTTTATTCAGTGTTTGGTACATTATCAAACCCGAGAACAAATGATTGGTTTTTGAAGTTAGTTTAATTTGGAAAATCCAAGTTAAACGTTATGATAATTTTAATCAATAGCTTTTTATAACAGCGTAAGCATACATCCTTGCTTGAAAAATATGATGTATCTAACATTTAATACAAATTTGTGCGTTCATTTAACAAACTGAAAACAAAACCGCTCCTACATAATAAATGATATCTATTCATACATGCACTAGAAACTATCTAGGTTATTTTTAATATTTATTTTAAAAATAAAAAAAAACTCATAAAGGCTAAAGAATTTGAATGAAAAATATAACAAATATTTTTTATGTTTGTTAAGGCGCCTCCCCAAGAAAGAATATACAAGCATGCAGCAAAATCATTTATTATATGTAAAAACTGATACTATCTAATAATATATAGATATTAAAGTAACATAAAGCATGGTAAATGTGATTATTTATTTAATTTTAAAAAGGTGATGCTTAAAAAAAGTTTGCGCAATTAAACAAATATAATTTTGTTTGTAAAATATCTTATATAATACAACCTTTTTTTAGCTTTATGATAAGATAATAAACCATATTCCCAATTCAAAAAGTTTTTAAAAAAGTACCTTTGCACTATGCTTTTCATAAATAAAGAAAACAAATTGTCAAAAATAAAATTTAGATTTTTAATTCACATTTTTATGCTAAATTAAACAAATTACGGCGGTGATTATTTTATTTTGAGAAACAGATATTAATTCATATATAACCATAAATAAAAGTGAGCCAAGATATTGAACTATGAAATGTAAAAGTAATACATTAATTAGATATATTTATCCAGTAAAAATATTTAATTATTTTTTATGTATAAACATACTTAACTCAACAAAACATAATCAAAAGTATATTATAGTCTAAATTTTATGTATCATTTTATTGTATATGGAATGTGATTTTAATTTGTTTCTTGTTAGACAAAGTCAGAAGGTTTTATGCATAGATTATATACCAAAAATTTCTGTAATTAACTTTTATGATGCTGCATAATTATTAGGGAAAGTTTTAGTATATGCTCATATAGTCAAAATTTGCAATCATTGAAAGAAAAGAAAAAAAGATGAATTAGAGTTTGAAGAATAATTCTGTAATAAATAATAAAAATTAGATAAGTTTATTAAGATAAATAATGATTTCAGAAAATTATTTTTCCAGTTCTAATTCATTTCTTTTTTCTGTTATCTAAATGGCTACACATTCTGAGTATAGGCCCATAAAACAAGAAATTTATATTCTCTAAAATCTACTCTCATAATTATTCTACACCACAAAAGCTAATTACAGATTTCACAAAACAATAAAAAAATGCAACAAAAGTTACAAATAGTTGTTGTTGTTGTTGTTGTTATTATTATTATTATTATTATTATTATTATTATTATTATTATTATTATTATTATTATTATTATTATTATTATTATTATTATTATTATTATTATTATTATTATTATTATTATTATTATTATTATATTTCAATGATAAGCTTTATTTATCTTAAAAAATTACAAAGGTTTTACATAGCTTGAATTTCTGTAGTTACATCGGTAATTCGCAGTTGCATGCTTACATATATAAAAATTTTATTGATTTACATCTAAATTTTTCCATGCTATGGATTAGTTACAATGGTTTTATATAGCTTGGATTGCTGTGGTATACATGGGGAATCTGTAGTTATAAGTGTACATATGTTAAAGTTGATTTACATGCGATTATTCTGTGGATTGGTTTCAAGGGTTTTACATAGCTTAGATTGCTGTGTTTGCATAGGCAATATGTAGACATAGGTTTATATATGTAAAAGTTGATTTATTGATTTACCCAAGAATACAAAAAATTTAATGCTGTGGATTAGTTACTAGGGTTTTACATAGCTTGGATTGCTTTAGTTACATGGGCAATTCTTAGTTTTAGGTTTATATACATAAAAATTGATTTATTGATTTACTCAGAACTGAAGGAATTTTTACAATCATTGAATTAGTTACAAGTTTTACATAGCTTGAATTGTTGTGGTTATATGGGCAATCTATAGTTGTAGGTTTACATATGTAGAAGTATTATTATTATTATTATTATTATTATTATTATTATTATTATTATTATTATTATTATTATTGTTGTTATTATTATTATTATTATTATTATTGTTGTTGTTGTTGTTGTTGATATTATTATTATTATATGAATGGTCTTAAAGACTAATTAATTTTTTTTATCTTTTATACTATAGAGATTATTGTACAATCTTTAAAAGAATCACGGATTGGTTGCATGTTTATTCAGAGATAAATATACTATTTTGACCTATGATTGGGTTTAAATAGATCTAAGAATATTATAGTATTGCTTAGAATTTAAATTAAAATGATTAAAATTAATAAAATCAGAATATATAAATGGAACAGCCTTAATGAAGTGGAAAACAGGTATATTAAAGCAAAATGATTTCCATGAAAAAAGAAACATCCTAGATATCAGCCAAATGAGATTTAATATATGGTCCAATTTTTTTCTAATAATGATATATCAATTTTCACTTTGTAAAAGTAATACCATGATTTTACTTTCACATTTCTCACACTGTATAAATATACTCTCTATATTTTCCATACTTCAAGACTGTTTTACTTATTCTTTTTCTAATTTTTCAAGATATTAATTAAACTACAAACTACTCTTTCATTTATTATTATATATATCTTCAACATTTCATTTTTTTACGACATATTCTACATTTTTCTTTCACGTTTTCTCTTCTTTACTGATTTTAATTCTATTTATCTTTTAATCTCGATACAATAATGATATATCCCTGTGTTTTGCTTTTTTCATTACATTTTTCAAATATATACTTAGATAAAAATTACAACGATCAAGCTAAAAAACTATTTCATTTTTTAACTCCGACTTCTTTCCTTTCCCTTTCACTTTACTCATTTAAAATATTTCTCCCCTAATCTATCTTCACTCATATTAAAAAAAAACAAAACGTTATATTATTTTTTTACCTCTCTCATATAAAACCTTGACATATACTTCTTTCTCTCTGAATAACTTGCCCTGTCATCTATATATTTACTCCATTGCATATTTGAATATTTTCCATCAGATTTATTGCTTCTTTTCTAATCATACTATCTCATTACCAAATGCTATTCTTGGGTATAAAAACTTTTCCCAAAAAAAAAAGATAAGCAAAACAAAACATTGACATACTTTCTATCTATTATAAGCAAATATTTTTAATTTTATATCAAGTTTTGGATTCCAAAATTATTTTTCTTTTTTTACTTTTTTTTCCCAATGTTTTTTGGCTGTTTGGCAAATATTCTTTCTCTCATTTATGCCAGTTCCAAAAATAAATGTATCTGTTTACAGTTTCTATATTTAATCTTCTCAAAATCCATATCTTATTCATCCATTCTCATAATTGATACCATTAATTTTGATTTATTTTCATTAAATTTAATATTTTATCCTCTCCAAACTTTTTGCAATGAAGATCAATATGTTTTTTACTTTCAGCAAAAGAAACATACCATCAACAAAAAATAATTTTCTAGTCAAGCGTTATTAGCTGAGAGGTCAGCGCAGCAGCCTTGCAAGCATGCAGTTGTTTGCAGATGGTTGTTGTGGGTTCGCCTCCCGGGTCGATGCTTTGACATATGTAAAAAAAAAATATATTTTTTTTTCTACAATTCGCTCATCTAACTATTCAACTTTGCATCTATTAATTGTAAATTATTTTCTAAATTCGGTAAATAAATCCTAAATAATTATGAAAAAAAAACCCATCTTTACCTTAGATTATGCTACTTTTTACTTTTAATTGATAAATATTACTATTTATACATATTTTTCATAAGTTTAATTAATGACTTTCTTTATAAATTTTGCATAATTTTATGTCTGTCGTCTTACATACTTATATATATCTAAAAAGACTTTAGTATGCTTCTCTTCAATTTACAGAAAATTAAAAACATTTTGCTTTTTTTTATTTTTATAAAATCATTGTTTTCTTTCCAATACACAATTTTAAAATATAACAAATAACTTCTAAGTCACATTTGAAGCAGTATATAATTATGTAAATATCTTAAGTTTAAAAATAAATTTTATTTCTCTAAATCTTAAACCCTCTCTTTTGTTGTAATCCTAATTAAAACATTTTGACAAATTTTTTTTCTTCAAATCCATTTTTTTTTAAAACTATTTATGATGAAATTACTATCTGTAAATTTTGATTTTCCTCTTCTTAAACTTTTTCATAGCTTCCATCATTTTTTCCTTTTGACACATTTCTACCTAGATTGACCATACTCTTTATTTTTGGTTTCATTTTCTCCTTTTACATTCTAATCTTATGTTCATTAAAAATTCGAAGTATATCTCATATCTATCAATTAACTTCAATTTGTTTTTATTTTCTTTCATTTGCCTCTGTAATTTACTACCGTCTTCTGTTTTTGATTTCATTTTCTTAGTTAATGGTTTTGTGAATTTTATTAATTTTAATCTTGCATCTTTTTTTTTTTTTTTGAATATGCACATCAACGTCCTCTATATTTGTCAGTAAATATTTGGGTTCGATTTATATTTTTTTGACATTCTTTATTTTTAATTATTTACATGCTTCATTTCTGAACTTTCTTATTATTCGTTTATGTTTCTTTCTCTTTTTTTAATAATATTAATTTGTTTCATTGCCAATCATTTTGCTACAGCCTGATAAATTATTTGATTCCAGCTATTATATTTAATCTCTCACTTTATTAGTATATTCTTCTCTTATTTTTTATCATTTATTTTTCATTTTTCTTTCCGCATATATGACATATATAAATGCAGGTTTAAACCTGTACAATGTATTAAAGAATTTATTTAACTCTGATATTTGAATTCTAATTTCTTCAATTTGAATTTTAATAAAATTATGATCACTTTCTCCTATTTTTTCTTTATAATACATCTTACAAAACTTTTTAATTTCTCCATTAAAAAAGGGAATTTATTCAATTTCTCTTTGAATAGTCTCATTTTCATCACTATCGACTTTTTGAAATTTTATTAAAAATTTTCAAAGAAAACAGGCCATTACAAAGCGCTTCATTTCCAAATGATAAAGCAAGTAATATCAACACTTTAGAAATTATTCTACTTATCTTTTATTTATTATATGATAAATAGAACAGATTTAAAATAAATATTATTTTTTTCTCAAGCCTAATTAGTCAATGTGTCAATGTCCCTATAATTTCTCTTTCCATTTAATAAAATATTTAAATATCATTACTTCTCCAGTTCTTCAAGTTTTACATCTTCCATTTTTTATCTTTCACTAGTTTATTCTTCTCAATAAATGTTAATATTTTACATTTTTTTCTCACTGAATTTAATTTTAATACTTCTTCCTACTTATCTATATCTCTCTAGTAACATCTTCATATCCTTAATAATATTTGCAAAAAAATGCCATAGCAATCCATACACACATCAAAACGAACTGGAAATATCATCATTATTACCAATTTTTCTATTTACAATCTAATTCTTTTAGAAAAAAAACCCAATAAAGATAATAATTTAATATCCTTGTTTAAATGAATTCAGTTTTTACATTTAGCTATTAGAAATTTTATTTCTTTTTATTAATATCCTCCATACCACTACGTTTTTAATTCTCATCACATCAATTTATTCCTTTCCATTCATAATGCTAAAAATCAGTTCTTCTCCAACTATTAAATGTGTTTCTTCTAAGGTTAACAAATTTAAATTTTCTCTTATAAAAATTCCAATTTTTTTCAGTTATAACTTTCCTTCTTTATACATTCATAAAAACAAGTTTATACTATGAATTTCAGCTCTTCCCTAAATATTCATTTCTGATAACTATTTCTAGGCAAATTTTTTTTATCTTTACTTCATTCATTAGGTTATCTTCATCCACATTTCCTCATTCTCATTTCTAAATATAAATACATTTTTTCTTTTCATTTCTACATCTAACATTGCAACTTTATTTCTATCTATCTATCTATCTATCTATCTATCTATCTATCTATCTATCTATCTATCTGTCTGTCTGTCTGTCTGTCTGTCTATCTATCTATCTATCTATCTATCTATCTATCTATCTATCTATCTATCTATCTATCTATCTATCTATCCATCTACCCATCTATCTATCTATCTATCTATCTATCTATCTATCTATCTATCTATCTATCTATCTATCTATCTATCTATCTATCTATCTATCTATCTATCTATCTATCTATCTATCTATCTATCTATCTATCTACCTATCTATCTATCTATCTATCTATCTATCTATCTATCTATCTATCTATCTATCTATCTATCTATCTATCTATCTATCTATCTATCTATCTATCCTATCTATCTATCTATCTATCTATCTATCTATCTATCTATCTATCTATCTATCTATCTATCTATCTATCTATCTATCTATCTATCTATCTATCTATCTATCTATCTATCTATCTATCTATCTATCTATCTATCTATCTATCTATCTATCTATCTATCTATCTATCTATCTATCTATCTAATTTGTTGATTAATTAATTTACTTTAGTATTATTTTCCCTTGCTCTACTTATTCTTTTAAATAAATCTTTATTTTTAATGAATATTTTCCAAACTTCGAATTAAATTAGCACTTCTTTTCTCACACAAACATATTAATCTGAATTTCCAGAAACTTTGTTTAAATTAACTCTATTATAAAATCTTTGTAATAAGACATCTTTCAAGTAATTGCCCATTCCTTTTCTTCAAAAAAATAATCATATTTTCAAAATGACATGCTTTTTCAAAATTCTTATTTGCAACATCATTTGTTTTTATTAACATACAACATTATAAGTTTTCTTTGTTAGTTTCAATAATTTAACATCTAAAGTCACTAACTTGGTAGACTCACATATGCAGTAGCAATATCTAATGACTAAACATTATGTTAACTTTAAGTGCAGGAACTAAAAAAAAAAGATACATTTTATCTATAGTATTGTGCTTTTGTGTAGACATTAGAATAGAATAAATGCTGTTGAGAAAGTATCAAGCAGATCGCAGAAAAGTACCAACCAATGGTGATCAGGTATTTAATAATAAAATTTTCTGAACAAAGAACTTCTCAACTTATGTCTAGAAGAGAGTAAGATTAACAATGAACATTTTTTCAAACGACACGCGTCTTTTATCAAACTCCAATGGTTGGCACTCAACTATCCACAATAGGCAAAATAATAGGAACACTTAACACAGTATTGCTTTTTTTTTTTTTTATTATATTGAAAAAACAAACAATTTTTTTTTTAATGAATATGACATTAAATTAGTGGACACAAATAGTGTATAATAAAATTTGTTTAACATTTCTTTTTATGTTTTAAAGAGTAATAAACAAATAATCAATTGTGGATTTGATAAAGACTTATATTATAAAGGAATAATTTATTGCAGAGTAAAAGTCCGTTCTAGATAATTTCATAGAGAACAGTGAAAATATTCACAAACTAATTAAAGGTCGAGTATGAGACTTTTAACGCCCTCTCTCAGCATAATCTTTAGGTAAAAATAATTAGTTATTTTTTGATCAGTAATTAATTGAACGGCTGAGCTGCCTGCAAAAAAATAAATAAATCCTAAAATAATTATATTATTCTGATTTAAATCTCAAGTAATGGCCGTATTAACAAATAGATGCACTAATTCAAGTGCCAAAGCCCCCTCCTTCTTCCACACACACACACACACACACATATATATATACTTGATTATACCATTATAAAAATAGATGCATGTGTTATGTCTAAGCAGCATTCAATCAGTCAGGTAGTAAAAAATAAGCACAAAATAAAAGTTATTAAATTTTTATTCTTATCAAATAAATTTATATGATTTAATTTGTAATACTAAAGTTTGATTGACATTTAACTACTGGCCAAAAAAGGCAAGAGTATTCTTCTTATTGTTCAGCTAAACAACTGCTGTGAAGACATGTCACAAATGTTAAAGCAATGAAGATCTTATTGAAAACAATAATTATTTAAACATTTTGCTTGGAACATAGAATTCACGATATAATATTTAATAGATCTATTATTTGGAATCCAAAACTTTTAAAAATTTAACAAAATTTATTTAATGCCGAAGTTCAATTCAAATGGACACTTAAGTCCATAGAATTTTTATGTGCTGAGATATCCACAAATTTCTAAATTATAACAACATCCTGGTAGTTTATAAACCTTTAAAAAAATATTGTGATAAACATATAATTTAAATATATTTCAGTAATGCCCCTATTGTCAAATGTCATCTAATTTAATTAGGTAATATCATCAACTTTGCATATAAATCAAAACATTAGTGTTAAGATTCTTCAGTTTATATTTAATTAAGCTTTCCACTATGGAGTAGAGGTGGTTTGAAATAAAACAACATATTTGAAATAACAGTTATTAATTTGAGACACTGTTTGGATGGTGCACAATGATTGTTTTTTAGGGACAAATATATAAATCAGTAACTGTTTTAAGGTCAGTCAACTGGACATACGCCTGGGCTTGGGATCCCACACCAAGCTACCTTATTTAAAATCTGCAATGGCACAAGAAAGACTATCTAATATAACGTTGTTTCCATAAAAAATAAATTATGCTAAGACTTAAATTTAATTGAGATAATAGATAAATTTTCTGAAATTAAAGCAAGGAAAATGAAGTTATATTAATTTCGTTTTTCTTTTATATTAATATTAATGTATTATATGTTAATTATTACTATTTAGATAAAAATAAATGTTGTATATGTTTCTTTCTTGTATTAAAAATTAAAGAATTTATTTATTTATTCACTTTTTTATTTACTGGGGCCCCATTCTATATATGTGTCCAAGGCTTCAAATTCATAATATTAATTCAATTCACTAATGATTAATTACTAACACTATTTATAAAACTATATTAGACTGCATTAATTTTTTCATTGATTTCTTTCCATTTTTTATTATCTTCCATTTTTGTCAATTAGCACAGGACTAACTATAAAGTAGTGTAATCATAAGCTTCTTATGCCATAGGTTACCTCTGTTTACTGAATGTGATGTGATGCACTATGGCTTCTCCTTTCTTCGACCCAGGAATCTCTCAGCCAGTGTGTCCAGATAAACATATTAGCCACCTCCATTCCCCACCCTAAGTTTTTCCCATATTTTTCGCTATCCTGCTTTATTCCATTTCCACAACATTATCTTTGTCCACTCTATAGAATTTATATCTAAATCTTCTTATCTTTTTCCAAACCCAGTATAGAAACTAAGAATCCACTTTCTGTATAATATTTATTGGCCCATAACTTCATTATTTGTACTGTTTCTGTTTGTAAGCATTTACATTCAATTAACAGATAACTTGTAGACTAAATTACCTACATTCCTCAATTTATGTGTATATTCCCTTGTTGCTAACAATCCTGTTGGAGTCTTAAACAGTAAACTACTTTCCTTATTATTATCATAAATTAACTCACATCCAATATTCTATTTACTTCTATATATATTTAAACTCTTTTTACTGTCCATACTAATTCTCCATCTCTCTAACTCCCTATTATTTATTAATGCATCTATTCTTCTATCCCATTTCTTGCAATTATAACACTTAACAATACTCCTAACATAATCATCTCACCTTTTGTATAAGTATACTGACATAAAGTCTCAATCTTCTGCATACCATACTACCTTTCTCATCCATCTTGTTGCCTGTCCTTTTTCATAACCAAATTAAATACTATTTTGGCTATTCTCTTATTATCCATGAATTGCAATCGACTGAACATTTTCAATTTGCTTTTGCATCTCTCATATAAAAACTATGCATGTCTTCCTATTTCTCTTTGTACTTTTTCTAAGTAATCTAACATGCATTGACTAACACATAAAGCATTGGTACCATAAGTTAATCCTGCTACTGCCACTCCCTTCCATACAATTATAGCTACATCATATTTATTATATGAAAACACTGTTAATTTCTTTATCAGTCCCTTTCCTTTCTTTGCTTCATTTAGGAATTTTTTCTCCCATTCATCCAAGCAATTTCTCTGATTTCTTACGATGATTCCGAAATAGTTATACCTATTCACCACACCTAACTTTATATCTCCCAATAAAAATCTTTCTCTTCTCTTTCCCCAGCATTTATCATCATTACTTTTGGTTTTTCTTCACTAAATTTAACCCCATCTCTTTACCCACCCTTGAAATATCTTCAGCATAACTTCCATATCTTCCCTACTTTCTGTGCACAAGAATACATCATCCACAAATAAAAAAACTGACAATGTATATATTCCTTTGCCACCTATTAATGATATCTCTATCCCTCTTCTTAGTCTTTTTATTGTTCTCTCCATTTCTTTCAAATGCAACAAAACAAAATAGGTGACACAGGGCATCCTTGCCTAAGTCCCACCCCATTTTTAACTTTAACTGATTCTATATTCCCTAATTAATACTATAGTAATTATTTTCATACAATCTTTTAATAAGATCCATTAAAGCTCCATTCATTCCCAAATTTATTAAACTTTCCCATAATCTACTTCTATTTACTCTATCATATGCCTTCTCTATATCTATATGGGATAATGAGATTGTATGTTGTGTTGCCACATTTTTGTCTTTAATTACACCACAGCAAGTCTAACTACAGACTTTCATTTGTTTATTTCTTAACTTTTTGTTCTTTGTCCTTCTCTTTTTATTATTATTATTATTATTATTATTATTATTATTATTATTATTATTATTATTATTATTATTATTATTATTATTATTATTATTATTATTATTATTATTATTATTATTATTTAAGATTGGTCGCTACTGATATCAGTAAATTCAATGTTTTTGAAATATAATTTTCTAAGCAATAATATATTTTAAAATTTATACAGCCCCGTTAACGTATTTGACTTAAACTCATATATCAGGGCAATTTGTTATTGTTATAAGAATACATTAAATAATAATATCTTTTGAAAATGAATTTTAATTTATCCTTCATAATTATTTTTTTCACTATAATATTTTTTTTTTAAGTCAAAAGAATCATTAAACCTAACATATTATTAGTAGAATGATCTTCATACAATTTTTATTTATACCTGCGATTATATTCACATTTAAAAACCAAGTATATTATATAATTACAATTTATTTTAATATGTTAAAGCTGAAAAGTAGAGCGAACCTCTTAGTCATTATTCTTTGTAGAATTTTGAACCATTTTTTTTCTTTATAAAATATAATATGATTGTCAAAAGATTAATGGATTTTTTATTTTAAAAAGAAGTATTTATGTATTTAAATAAATATTTAATTTCAGTTTCTGCATTCTTTATTTATTATTTGTAGATATCTTTTATTTTACTTTTATTGTCCCCTTTTTTTAATAGATATTATTATTATAAGTATTTTCATTTGTTATTATGCTTTTACATTTCCCCCCACATCCATCACTTGTTTATATTTATATTCCTTTTCATTATTTTCTTCTTCACTTTTTTCAACCACTTTAATTTAAATGTTGTCAATTAAAAATTGAGAATGAATGATTATAACTTAATGATTCTTATTTCAGCTTCTTCTTCTCTTCTTCTTAGTGTTATTGTTATTGTTGTTATTACTACTACTACTACTACTACTACTACTACTACTACTACTACTACTACTACTACTACTACTACTACTACTACTACTACTAATAATAATAATAATAATAATAATAATAATAATAATGATGATAATAATAATAATAATAATAATAATAATAATAATGATGATGTTGATGATAATAATAATAATAATAATAATAATAATAATAATAATAATAATAATAATAATAATAATAATAATAATAATAATAATAATAATAATAATAATAATAATAATAATAATAATAATAATTTATCTTTGCACTCTGGATCATTTCCAGAATATTTTAAAGTTAATGTTATTACTCCTGTTTATAAAAAGGGTGATTCTACACTTATGGTTAATTATAGGCCAATTGCCATTATTTCTGTTTTTTTCTAAATTATTGGAAATGATTGTTAAGGATCAAATGTTATCATTTCTATTTAAAAATAAAATTTTATGTGACTATCAATATGGTTTTCTTCCTGGTAGAAGTACATTAGATGCTTTAAAACATCATGTACATTATTTAACATCTTCATTGGCTCAGGAACTTAAAACATTGGCTATTTATCTTGATTTATCTAAAGCATTTGACTCTGTTAATCATAATATTTTGATTAACCATTGCTACTTGTATGGTTTTCATGGTTCGATTGGTAGTTGGTTGGAGAGTTATTTAAAAGATAGAAAACAGTTTACTAATATTTATGATATTGTCAGTGATGTGGTCTTGATTAATTGTGGAGTTCCACAAGGTTCAGTACTTGGTCCTCTATTGTTTTTAATTTATATTACTGATTTATTTTCACTGAAATTACATTCTAAGATTGTTGGTTTTGCTGATGATATTGCTTTACCATGTAATGCTGTTTCTTATAGTCTTCTTGAAAAATTAGTGAATGAGGAAGTGGACTCAGTTGGTAAATGGCTGGAATATAATTCATTGTTGGTCAATTTAGATAAAACAAAAGGTATTTTATTTCTTACATGCATACTTTTTTCTCTCTTAAGATTAAAATTTGATGTAAGTATATTTTGCATTTTAATAGTATATGTATTTGTGAGAATATTTTTTTGGTGGAAAATTATTATTATTTGGGAATATATACTGACTCCAGATTGTCCTGGACAAATCATATTACCTATCTTTGTCAATGGTTATGTAATTTAAACTATATGTTTTATTATTTAGTTAAATTTCTTCCTAGGTCAGCTCTCATTTTTATTTACATTGCCTGTTATCAGAGTATTTTATCTTATAATATCATTATTTGGGGTAATGCTTCTCCATATATTTTATCTTCTTTGCATGTTTTACAAAATTATACTTTGCTCATTATCTTTGGTAGATATTGTTCCTCTTCTGTTTGAGATATTTATATTGTGTTTGGTTTATTTGATGTAAATCATTTATATCAATATAGAGTTATTTTTGATATTTTTTGTGCTAAACGTTTCCTGAATTCTAGAGTTTATGTTCTAAAGTCTTTCTAATACATTTCAATTATCTTACCAAATTTTTTTAAGGAATCTAGTAGAAGACAATATGTTTATTCTGGGTCAAAGTTATTTAATAAATTTATATATGAGTGTTCAATTGATCTGGATAATATTTCTTATGTATTTTTCAAAAAATATTTGTGTCAATGGTTGTGTAGTATATATTAATTTTGGCATTTATTTTATTTATTTAATTAATTTTATTTATTTTCTAAACTGTTTTTTTCTATTTTGGGTTTTTGGTTGTATTTTTATTTTATTTTTATTTAATTTGTTATTTTTACATGTAAATTCCACACACAAGATTTTTCTTGTTTGGAGTTTTTAAATAATTATTATGTACTTTGTTTTATTTCATAGAATAAATTGAATTGAATTATTGTTATTATTAATTAAAAAAATTATTATTATTAACATTCAAAAGCATTTTATTGCATATAACAAGAAAAGGGTTACATTAATAACTATTTTACTACGTGCAGATAAATTGAAGTTAATATAAACAAATTGAAAATTGTAATTTGGAGATGAGGAACAACAAATGTAAGGGATATGCATGTGGTTTACAAATTTGAGTTTACATTTTTTTACATTTACATCCAATCAGTTTTATATACTGACAAGGCTCTTTGTTTTCTCTTTTACTAGTCTCTTTTTATGCTATAGTTTTGAGCATTCTTGCAATAAGAACCAAGTGGCTGTGTACATCTCTTGGGATACTATTTTTTCATACCTTAAGTGGAGTAGTTACATTTTGTTACAGAATGTATTTGGATGTCTTCTTGGATTATTGTTATCCATGAAGATGCATAAAACACAGTGAAAATAATGTAAAAGTACTTGCTAGAGTATGGGTAGCTACCTTTCACAAATGATTGTAAAAGAGTTTGAAAGTCTAATTTTTTTGTCTGTACAATGATGGTATGGATGAGCAAATATTATCAAATGCAGGGCAGGTAAAAAGAAAGTGTTCTTGAGTCCCAGTCTCTCTAAGAAATAACCAGCATATGGGTTCTGTATTTATGTAATGCCTTCTATATCTATAAAAGTGTAATATTGGTAGTGCTTCAAATTTTAATTTAAGCAGAAAATCATAATATTTGGATTCTAATGATCAGAATTTGAATTTTTGGGTTAGTTGTCTATTGCTAATGTTTAGAATTGTTTTTTTTTTTTTTATCATTTAACACAAAGGGAGAGCAAATTATCTGGTATATATCCCAATATTTAACTTTATTTTGAGGTGGTGAATAAGTAAAATTTGAAATGTTGAGAATTAATGTAAGCAAGGTTTCCAGTATCCATTGACTAGTGGTGGCTTATCTGCTGGGGTAATCTTGAAGAACACTTTCATGAATGGAAATAAATGAGCACAAGCAGTAATACGATTTAATGTCTTTTGAATGTTAAAAATATTTATTGAATGTAGTCCCAAACCATTTTGGATTAGAGGAGCTTGAATACGTTTTAGTGAAATTGAAACAATCTTTTTTCCCCATAGCAACTTTCTACGTAATGAATTTATCTTACTATTGAAGGATTTAATGTATATTATTATTGGAGAATACTAAGTGATTCGAATCATAATTAATAGATTAAACAGAGGTACTTTTGGATACAATGATAGATAAGATTTTGAAAGTGAATCAATTATGTTTTCAATTTTAATGTTTGTCTTGTATTTGTCTATGCATTTTTAGGTTGCTCAAATAGAAGGGGAAACCCACAAAAGAGCTAGGTTTTCCTTTAAAATTATTATTATTATTATTATTATTATTATTATTATTATTATTATTATTATTATTATTATTATTATTATTATTATTATCATCATCATCATCATCATCATCAAAAACAACGCAGTAAGTACAAGGCAGATTGGTATATAAGTAATTTTTAATACATCAATGATCAATATCTTAATTAATGTCAATTGTTCATTCAACTTAGGTTTTTCTTATTCTTGGGTTATTTTTTTTTTTTTAATTACAAGAAATTGCACGAAAAAGACCATATATTATTTATCATTAGTTTGATTGAAATTATGTTGCAGTCTTCCAGGTTCAGCTGATTCATTCAACTGAGAAGTGCGTCATTTTATATATTCCATTATTACATCTTTATTAATAATGATTAAGCTTTTTCGTTCTGGATTTTTAATTAATGTTCAATTACAATGAGAAAAGATTCTGTTATTAGCTATCATCAAATCGAAATAGCCTATTGGCAGTTATATGAATACCAATGTGTTTAAGTATATATAATTTATCATTCTTTTTAAGTAATCAGATAGATTTATACGCGAAAGCATGAATTAATTCTTTCATCCATGACTATAATTAGGCTAATTATTGATGTATATGAATCAATGAAGTACAAATAGTTTTTATTCAAAATATTTGATTTTTCAAAATTTTTAGACATTTTATTTCACAAAATTTCATCCAACAGAATCACTTTGGTATATTTAAACTATAAACAGGCAATATTGTTACCTGTTTAATATTAGGTTTTGTGATAGACATTCACCCTCAACTTAGTACTGATTTTTTCATAGTTAAAAGATGTTTTTCTCCTCAATAAAAAGTACCACACGAAGAAGAAAGTTTAATACTGATATTATATGTTGATATCACTATTTGGAATAATTAGTTTATTTTCAGACAATTTGTTGTTACTGTATTTACTGGGAAGCTTTATTTTTATTTTTTTTTAAAAAAATCGTAAGCCATAAATTTAATTCATTTAGATCAATATAATCTGATTCAGTAAAAATAATTTTAAAAATGTAATCTTTTATTATGCATTAATAAAATTAAATCCTTGGTTTTTTACTTCACTTTTGAGTGGTAAGTTTCAAATTGCGCTTTACGCAAAAAAGTGAAGCTTAGTATTATTAGAAAAGAATTATACTGCTGAGCATTTTCAGAGAACTTAAGTTTCCATATTTGTAGCCTATTATGGGAATGTCTACTTATGAGGAGATTTTAAGCTAAGTTTAGATGTAATTTATGCAAAATTTATTCAAAGTTTTCTTTCATAAAGACCATTTTCTGGAGATTGCAAAGCATGATTCAGTGCACAGTGCCCTTGCCATAGCGGGTTCGAACCCATGGCCTGTTGTTTTTTGGTGCTCAAAGAATATGAATTTGTTTTCAGTATTATTTAGAGCTCTCCTGTATAAATAATGATGTTGAGATGTTCTGGTGGTGATGTTGGCACGGGTCTCTCCATAATATGCTGCTCTACATCCATTGGCTGGGCATGGAATTTTGTAAACTGCTTGGGCTATTGGATTAGAAGGTATTTTGTCTTTGGTATTGTTTATCATTCTGTTTATTGTAGGTGGGGTGTGGAATCCTAATTCGAAGGACTCAGCAAATATTTTATAATATTTCCTAGCAATTGATGGTATGTAAGATAGCAGCATTCTTGGTTTAGGTTGTGGCACACATTCTATTAAATCATCTATTGAATTTATTAATAAAATTGAACAGGCCAGAATCAAACCTGAATTTAGTATTGCATCACTGGATGTAACAGAGTTATAGGGATCAATTAACCATAAAAGCTCAATTGACATTATTGTAGCTGAACTAATAAATAATAATTGCCCACAAGTGCAGCTGAGTTTCGTAGCGGAATTTTTGAAATGGATGGATCAAAATATTGTGTGTAAATGGTTTATAATGAACAAAGGATGGCCAATGGGCCTCCCAATAAGTGGATAATATCTAGTATATTCCTCAATTATTTTGAAAAGCAAATATTGACTAAGTACTATGCAATTGAACCAGATATAACATATATGCACTATGTCGATGATGTATTTTTAGCAGCACCAGAACAAATAATAACGATATTCAAAAAGAGCTGCAAACACAAACCTCCTTAACAATTAACTGCATACCAAAAAAACCTCCAGCACAATTTTAAATACCTGGATATTTAAGTTCACAGAGACCCTCACCAGCTTACTTACACAGTGATAGTCAAGCCATTGGAAATTCGAGAATTTATACATCCAAACTCAAACTCACCCAACAGACATAAATTGGCTGGACTTGCATTTTTCCTGCACAGAAATCATAGACTATGTAAATTTGAAGCCGACTGCAAAAAGAACTGCATAAATTATATTAAAGAACTGGAAGATGTTGGATTGTTTACAGAAAATGGTCTTTATGAAAGAAAACTTGAAATAAATTTTGCATAAATTAACGCTAAACTTCACTTAAAATCTCAATGTAAACGGACACTCCCAAAATAGGCTATGAATTTGGAGATTTAGATTTAAGTTCTCTTAAAGCGCTCAGCCATATAATTCTTTTCTAATAATGCTAAGCTTCACTTTTTTGCTTAAAGCGCAATTTAAAAAATTAATAAAATGAATAAATAATTTATGTATTTACAGAAACAATATTAGTAATAGAAAGAGTGTTTTATTGTACAAATTTATCTAACTAATGCAAGGACACAATGTTTGATTGATTTGTCCAGACGTTTTTTTCCATCACTTAAATTATTAACATAATGGTTAGTGACAACAAAAGTCATCTTAAATAAGTACTTTTTTAAATAAAATTTTACTAGAATAAATTTTAATATTTGAATACAAGTATAATTTATATATTTGAAGTTTAGATATAATTATAGGGGATTTCAGCTATCCACTCTATCTCATATAACTGATGCACATGACCACATACATGTGAAAAAGATAAATGATCCCCAATATATGTATTTTGTGCACCAGCACTCATCAGTTGCTTTAGACCATCATCTCCCACATTTACATACAATCAGTCCTCTGTTTATATTAAGATATCTTCAAACTTTAATGAACAGGCTTCAATCTACTCCATCTTTTTGTACTTATAAAAACAGTGCATTGAATTGGCTATATTTATTGGATTGTTTCTTTAAAATTATGCGATATTGAAATAAAAATACATAGTAACATAATGTTTATGCTATGTATAAAAATCTGAGAAGGTAGTAAAGTGTATCTTGTCAGTAAGTTGATGTCAGTTTCACAATGATCTTGTTTGATTTAAAAGAAATTACAAAGTAATATCTAACAATTAGAAATTATTTTGTCAAAATGGCCACGTTATTTAAAAATTGAAAATAAATGACTGACTATTGCATTCAATAAATATAAGAAAGCAAAACCTTTTGCACTTAATAGTTTTTGAAAATCAATACTTATTGAAAAAAACTATATAATGAAATGAAGATTTCTAGTTAAAGATGTATTATCTCAGTTGAATCAGGCTACATGCTGAGACATTTCCATGAACATCAAAAAAATTTAGGACTGAACTACAACTTCAAAGCTAAATTATTTTCTGTTTGATTGATACTGCATAAATGGCAGCACTTTAAATATAAGAACTGGCCAATGGCTGATTAGAAAGGAACTCATACTTTTCTAACTTTAGAAAGAGTTTATGCTTAAAAATTTTCTAAAGAAAACTAATAACCAGATTACTTTCATAGCAGGCTATACATGGCCACACACATGCATATAGATGTATTATATGAATCAAAGTATAAAGCTTTGTTAAAAAAATCTCAGATATACTATGAAATTGAATTCACAGATTTTTCATAGCAGATGTAAAGCTTGAGAATAAATTTTAATGATGACCAAATTTTTTAAAATTTACTTTCTTATATATATTATAGTGATTAGATATGTCGAATTATGCAAGATTTTAATCTCATACACAGCAACAGAAAGCTATACAGAAAAATGTTCCATTTTGTAATATGTTATGTTACCAATTTTAAATATAATGTTATATTTATTTTAAAATAAAATCGACTAAAATATTTCAAATATATATGCTTGACAACCATGTGTGAGCACAAGTAGGAAATAATAGGAATATTATAAGCCAGATCGTTCACAAGAGAATTCTGATTGACTAGCCATTGCGACTATTTAAATTTCCAGGTTTTCCTGCTGCAATTTATCTATAACAATATTTTTTTGGTGTGTTTTTTAACTGTGAGGCAAATAATCATTGAATGCTAAACTTTATTGCTGTTTAAATATTACTGTATGTAAAATACTGATTTTTAACTTATAGCGATTTTATTCACTATTTTTTCATGTTTTATGTGAAATCAAAATATTATATATTAATACTTTAATTAATTATTTTATTCAGCTTCCGTATTAGAAAATGTTATTAAAACACCTAAGAAAACACAAATATAATTATTTAATTCACCTATTCATTCAGTATACTGAATATTTACTATAGTAAATAGAAGGATTTGAACTAACGACTTTCAGAGTTTATTCATCTTTCCTTCAATTTCAAACAATCGATATACATGTGAAAAACATAAATGATCCCCAATATATATATATTTTGTGCTGATCTAGCATTCATCCATTGGGCCAGATCATAATTTCCTACATATATATATATATATATATATATATATATATATATATATATATATATATATATATATATATATATATATATATATATATATATACACACTTAGTGCTCGGCTTAATGGAGGATGAATAAAGACTGAACATTCTAAGTTCAATTCCCTTTATTTAAATATATTTATTGTTGTAATAGAACAAATTAATTCATTAAAAACAAAATACCCCAAAAGATTAGAGAATTACTATGTACCAATAGAAACTGGAAATGATTTGTAAAACCTAAATAAAAATAGGTATATTATAAAAATTTGTTTATATAGCATAATTTTTCTTTTATGATAAATTTTATGCTTCCTAGTTAGAATATCAGTCACCACACTTTGCATAGATGAATATATTTCGTTGGGATGAATTCAAGAAATCCATATTAAAAAATGTTAAGGAAAAATCTTACAAAAAAAAAAAATCTTTCTCATTTTCCATGGAAGGAAACGAGCTATTCAACAAACAATCTTATTTAAGAAATAAGTGATAAAAAGGAATTAATCTGGAATGAAAAAAAGAATCCTACCAATGTTAGATGAATGAAGGTATTTGAGCATTTTAATTCTACATTTATTTTATTTGTTACTTTAAAAAAAAAAATGTTGAATTTGCTCTCTTCCTATCTGACATAAACGCTACTATAAATATTTTTTTCTCAGTCAAAAAACTATGGTAAGCAGAGAAACCCAGCCGAATATTGACAGAATAAAGATGGCTTTAAATATAAAAATTAATTTTATCTCCAATTTTGTGAAGGATTTAAAAAAAAATACCAACAAACAAAGATTAATAGATAAGTTTCTTATTTTATACTCAATGATATCCAGTAGTTAACTGATAGCATTAATGTGAAAGGGTTGTTTTCCCTCTATACTTTGCATTTTAAAATCATAAGCATCTTAGCATGTAGCTTGAGAATGTTTTGAAAAACTTTTTCAGTATTAGAAATTTATGATCTGCTTGTAATATGAGCAATAAATATTCCACAATTATATAAATGGATTTTTTTTAATGCGCACAATTTGTTTTTATCTGTTTGAGAATAATTTCTTTCAATTCCTGATAAGGCGCAAGACATAGATGTGATGGGTAGATTAAATCACTGATACTATCTTTGGATCATACTGAGATAACTCTTTTGAAATGTCTATTACCTCTATCAATTTAATAATAACTTGGTTGTGTTTATCAACTCATTTTCCTTCAGCATTTTATTGAACAGCTACTATAATAATTTGATAGATTCAGTTTTATGCTAAAAAATTTTTTTTTTAATAATTAAAGAGTTCCAGGCAAGGCAAAAAATATTTTTTCTTGGAGGTTTTCACTCTCAATATAGAATTTATTTTATTTTTGGTGGCAAATATATTTTACAACCAAGAAATTTTATTTCCGTGACTCCAAATATACATTTGTCAAAAATTATTTTAACTCCTGCTTTCTTACATTTATTAAAAAAAAAATTCTATCGGTCTTCAAGAGTTTGTTACTCTTAAGCATTATTAGGAAATAATCAAAATAAAGAGTTCTTAATATTCCAGTGGTAAGTTGATAAATTAAATATAGCTGGAACTAATAAGATTTGAAATGATAATTTATTGGCTTTAGTAAAACCATTGGATATTAATAATGACTAGTTGCAAGTAGGTGTATTGGAGGTTAATTTTTGAAACTAGATGAGAAATAATTACAAAGCGATAAAATTTTATTTATTGTGCAATGATAAATGCCACAAATATTTCTCCCTTCTTTTTAGCCCATTAAGTGAGGGATATGGAAATGATTATCGATTAATGAGATGTAAGATACATGTTAACGCAAAACTAGAGAGACACAAATTATTAAGAAAAACAATATTCACAGTTGATTTTCTTAATCTTCAGAAACGTTCAAATGAATTTAAATTAAAATTTTCAAATCGTTTTCAAATATCAACAGAGTTTGAACATGATTCAGATTTGAACAAAATCAATAGGAAGATAACTATACTTTAAAAACTGCAACAAAATAATTGTTGCAACTACATACATAGAAGTAAATACGTTAAAGCTGAATGATTTACATCTGAAATTGTAGTGTAATAAAATAAACAATTTATATTATACTGTAATAGCATGTAATAACAAATATAGATTTGTATCGCATAATAAATTTCTCTTAATAAAAAAAAAATAATTATTACAAAAAAGCAACAATTGTCCAATAAAATTTCTACTGACACTAGAGAATTTATGAAGAAAAGAAGGAATATAAAAAAATATAAAACTGATTCCTTAAAAAGAATGAATGTCTAGAATTTTGTAAAAAAAAAGTTGATAGTCGATATAAGAAAGTATAATTATGAATTAGCAAGGAAAGCTATAGAAGAGAATAAGTCTCAAGAATGTTAAAAAACATCTTAGTGTTGATGGGAAACTCATTTTTGCAATAAGAAAAAAAGATGGAACTATTATTAAAAAGAGAAATGACATTAAATGTGTAGAAGAGTTCTATCAAGAATTATATAATAATAGAGAACAAGGAAAAATACTTTCTGCATCTGCTATATCTTTTGAATTGCCCAGGAGTTTAAATGAATAAGTGAGACATGCAATTAAATTTATGAAAAAGGGAAAAGTTTTAGATATTGATGGAATTATAATCGATATCTTAAAAGAAGCAGTTTATTAGAGAAAAACAACTTATTGTGTTACCCATGCTATTATGATTGTAGTTTCATCATACTTTTGCTACGGAACATAAATTTATTCTACTGTAAATATGTTAACATTTATACATAATTTGTTATTAATAAAGCGTTTTAAACAACAACAACAACAACAACAAAAGCAAGTGAAGAAACAGATTTTTTTTTGGCAAAGTTATATACCAAATATCTAAATGATAAAGATATATCAAATGATTGGAAGAATGCAATATTAACATTAATATTTAAAAAAATGTGATTAAAAAAAATATTAGCAACTACAGACCTATCAGTTCTATACAAAATTTTATTAAGATAATTACAATCATCTACCACTCACTTTGGATTTTAACCAACCAAAAGAACAAGTTGGATTTAAAAGTAGTTTTAGTACAATGAATCATATCCAAGTATTGAGAGAAATTATAGAAAGGACCAATGAATATGAGTTGCCATTATGCTTTGGATTTGTAGATTATGCAAAAACATTTGATTATATAAGTATTTCTTCAGTAATTAAGACATTGTATGTCAAGAGATAGATCCAAAATATTATCATATTCAGAAGAATATTTATAAAAATGCAAAAGCAATGATTATATTATATAATGATACTAGAAATATTAATACTGAGAAGGATGTATGACAGAATGATATCTCCAAAACTTTTTACACCATATTTTCAAGAAGTATTTTGTGGATCAAAATGGAAAGTTAAAGTCATAAAAAAATGAAGATTATTCATCTAGATTTTGCAGATGATGTAGTTGTTTTTGCAAATAATTATTTAGAGATTCAAAAATTTTGCAAGAGTTATCAGATGAAAGTAAGTAGGTAGGTCTAAAGATAAATGTTAAAAAAACTAAAGTAATGTTCAATGGACTTTCTCAAAAGAAGAAAATAAAGATTGATAATGATGAGTTAGGAAATAAATAAGTACAAATATCTTGGTCAGATTATTACTACAAATGGAAACATAATGGGTTAAATTAATCATAGAAATAAACTTGGTTGGAATGCTTTTGATCAAAACTTAATATTAAAAGGAAAAATGCATATGTGTTTGAAAAGTTTTAATAAATGTGTTTTAGCAGTTTTTACTTATGGATCTAAGACTTGGACACTTATCAGAAAAGCAAATGAAATACATGGATGAGAAAAAAAAACAGATGTTACTGACATCATTAAAAGAGTTAGAGACTGAGTGGAATTGGGCTGGACATATTGCTAGAATAGATGATAATAGATGGACAGTTGAAATCTTAAACTCTATTCCAAAAGATTGTAAAAGATGGATTAAATTTGGGGAGACCTTCACTTTACAGTGGATTGATAATGGTTGAAAATGATGATAATGATGATTGGGTTCTATACTTTCATTAGCAAGTAACCTATCCAATTATTTGGTAGGTTTAATTTTTATCACACAGAAAAATGACTGTAAGTGATAGCTAATTGATTCTATGCATTTATTTATGCAAAATAGATGATTATACATAATTTGGCATAGTCTCTTTTAACATTTGTTGTATTAATAGAAACCTGAGTCATACTATAGTTTATTATTTTTTACCAATAAAAACTGAATGCATTTAGAGTCTCTGTGAACTGTCATTTCTGTTTCTCCAAAGAGTTATTTATATATTATTTTAGTAGTCAGTTGGAAAATTGGTTTTTGATTTTTACTTAATAAAGTTTCTTGAAATAAGAAGTTGACAGAATCAGAGTCAATATCTATTGGTTTAGAAGTACCATTAAAAATAACTTATGTCTTAAATGATGCCACTTTTGATCACTCTTTAATAATTTAGATATTATATTCTCTTTTGACAACTGCTGATTTGATAAACAGACAACTCTGATGCATTCCTTTCATTGGCAAAGACAACAAATTATATTTACATACTAGCACTGGATGTCTGGGTGAGTTTTGTTTCAGCAATAGCAAGTTTTTTTTATTTGATGGCTGTGCCTTTACTTAATGTTTCTTTAATATCACAACAGAATCGACATTAAATCATCATATTTACTTCAAATTTTATTTTAGGCAAAGATTATGACTCTTTAACACTTTGAATTTGAATGATTCAAATGTTGTACAAGGGTTTGTGACTTTGCACTCAGTTTGCAGTCCTGCTTATCCATATGTGAATAATCTCTCAATATTTCTTCCAAAAAGAAATTAAATTCATAGACCAACATCTCCTAAAGTTCATCTGCATAATCTATTTCTTTTTTACCTTTACACAATTTGAATTTATATCTTTCCAGCATCTTTAAAGGTTTTGTTTAAAATATATATACTTAATAGTGCTATTACTTTTAATATTTTGGAATGGTGTGCTGTTATTATTATCTGTGATTATAAGATTTGGTAATCACAGGCTCATGCAAACTCACTAAAGTAGCCATAGAAAATGAAATGTGTCCATATATGACAGTCAGCTTCGTGGACAACCTGGATCAAATACTTCAAAACATTTTACTCATGTTCACTGCTCAATATATATTTTTAAAACTTTAATTAGTATAATTTATTTTTATTACTTTAACTTAAATACAATTTCCCCCTGCTGCCTGAACATTGAATTAATTAAAAAAAAAAAATTCTACTCGAATGCAGCATCAACAATTTTAGTCAAATCAAGATCTCTAAGATTCCATGGATCTCAAATTCCATAAATTATCACTACTAATAATGTGTATTATATACAACAAATGTATTATAATGCCAAAAACCTTTATTGAATTTAATAGTATTTATAATAATGTAAGAATTCATGATATTTATAAAGAGTTTGTTTAATTCTAGATCAATTCAAAGTGTAGTGAATTCTGCATACAAGATTCTATGCCCACTAGATACTTTTGCCATTTAATATGTATTGTAATTATCCATTGTTGCTTACATTATACTAAATTATCATCTCGTATGTAGTAACTAGCTTTATGATGTTGAATATAAGTTAAACATTATCTCTATTCTGACATAAGACTTCTACAGACTGCATTGCAAATAAAGAGGAAAATGTTTTCAGACTATTTGCCTTTTATTTAATTGTCATAAATCTCAGAGAAACTTTGAAACTAATTAATATTTTTTTGTTATTGGTTATTTAATTAATACCATTTTATTATTGGCTGTCATAATAAATAAACTAATAATTTTTACTTCCTGTCTATTTTATCTAAATTGGTCACATTCACTAAAGCTAGATGAGTTGAGCTAGATGAGTTATTTAAATTATAATTCATCTCACTATATCATTAATCAATAAAAATATTATAATGAGCACCATTGGTTGGAAAAGAACATGCATGTGTAAAATATTTCAGGGTTTTTCTGCAAAGCTGAATGAGAAAGCTGATTAAAACTATGGGAGGAAATAATTTCTAGAAAAAAAGTGAAAGTAAAGTGGTTTATTATTAGTATAAGTTTATCTTTGCTTTTAAAAGATTAATTTTAATTTTTAATATAAGAAAGCAGTTAAAATATAACATTAAGAAACTATAAGACTGGTAACTAATGAAAATTGATATAATGTACACCATTGGCTAACATATAAAACTGATTGCTAATGAAAATCATTGGTTAACATAGGAATACATTTACAAAATACTTCAGAGTTTTTCTTTAATAAGCAAATATATGTCATGAAAAAAAACTTAAATGAATGAAATAAAGTGAATAAAGTAAAATGATTTTATTATTAGTGTAAGTTTGTTTTTGCTTTTAGATCAATTTAAATTTTTATTATGAGGCAGAAAAGAATTAGAATGTAAGTATAAAAAGATTACTTAATAAGATGTACATAGTAAGAGATTTCAGAAACTTTTTGCTAAGATACCTTGAAAAAAACAACAACAGAAATTCAAGTGAAAAAGAGACATGGAGATGAGATTGATATCTAGTATTAGGTCGGGATGCTCTCAGACACTGGACATCAGTGTGGCACCGAGAACTGGAGAATTTGCTATAATCCGAATGGCAATCATGATTCTCTTTGCAAAATGGCTGACCAGGTGTCACAGTGTTTTTCAAGACAACTTGGAAAACCCATGGCAAGTCTTCAAGAAACACCTTTGCAGTCTGAAAATCAGAGACTATCTTATGACATCCCACAGACTGTATACAGACATGTGGGAACAGATCACTCTGGATGAGCCAACAATCAAACCTCTCAAACTGACATCTAAGTTATAAAATGATTTGTCAACTGAAACTACAAGAGACAAGAAAGAAGAAGGTATGAAGATAGAGAAAGTGATGACAGGAAGACTGATGGAAAGGGGAAAGAACAAAGATAACACAAAACAGATAAAACCTGCCACCAAATGAAAAATGGCTGCTTGATTTGATGTGGTGTAACCAAAGACCAAGATGTGACATAAATCTACACAAGATAAAAGAGAGATGCAAATTCAAGTTGAATTCAATCAATGTAAACAAAGACTAAAATAAATGTAAATAAATAGAGCTGTAATCTAATGTAATCTGTAGAATTTGTTTTCCAATAAATATTTCCTTAATAAAAAAAAAAGTGAAAATGTTAGATGCTTTCTGAAAAGTTGATTAATGTCATAAAAAATATTCAATAGAGAAAGCTGAAAATAAAATCCTAAGTTTATTTTTGATTTTAGAAAATCAATTTTAATTTTCACTGGAAGCAATAAACAGTCTTAAAACAGACATAAAAAAAAAATCACACCAATAAAATGGTACTATGTAATTCTTATGACTAAATTAATGTTCTGTGAATGTATACTAGAATAAGTTTGTTATATTTTTATTTTATATTTATAAAGTTTTGTTTTATTTTTCCTTAAAATTGAACTGTATAGTAGGTATAGCAATTTATTCCAAAAGTATATTTGCATTTATATTTTTGATTTTGTAAAAATACATTTTTTTTCCTATTTAAGTAGTTGCTTGAGATGTTTACTTTACTTTAAAATGTGGACATAGAATGGATTACTCTAGATCTTCTGGAACTAATAAAGTCATAAAACAGCAGTAGACAATGTCGTTTAAAATCACTAATAAATTTAGCTCTTTTTAAAATGTTATGAATGCAAATAGTGAGGCCCCAAGATCCCAATCTCTTTCCATTTTTGCTTACACCCTTGATTCTAAAAATCCTAGTAAGATACTGTTTAGCTATTTATTTATTTTAAAATTGTATTCCTTTTCTATTTTTTTGTTTTAACATATCATTTATTTTCATGGACGATTTAGGTCATCATTGATAGTAATGGTTTCAAAAGCTAAAGGTTCTAATATTGACACAATGGTACTAAAACCATATATGTCAGTATAAAAATGTACAATTCTTTATACAGCTTTAATGATGATTTATCATCTTTTAAATAGATATATCCTACTTATTATATAAATAATCCAATAGTTTATTGTTTTAGAGTTCATAAAAGTTTGCATAATAGAAATTATATTAGTTGGATCACAATTTTTGGATCTTGGGGGTCTACCACTCTCCCTTGCACCAAACCATGCGGGGCCTTATTAATTATTTATTGGATTAAAGATTGTTATATTATTAATAGCCTAGATCATCATCAACCATTATCAATCCACTGCAGGATGAAGGTCTCTCCAAGTTCAATCCATCTTTTCCAATCTTTAGCTTCTCTTCTCCACATCATCCCTGCACACTTTCTTATTTCATTCATCCATCTCACATGTTATCTCTTTCTGGCTCTTTTACAATCCTGGAATCCAGTTTAAAATTTCAATTGTCCATCTATTATCATCTCTTCTAGCAATATGTCCAGCCCAACTCCACTTCAGTCTTTTAATTTTTTTCAAGGAAATCAGATATAGATATAGGAGCCTAGATATAGATATTAAATTCAATCAAAAGCCATTATAAGTATTATGATGATCTTCACGCAATACTTAACATGATTTTAACTCCCTCTCCTTTTTTTGATCATGTATACCAGTGGTCTTCAACCTTTTCACACTTGCGGACCGGTAAAAATAAGGATAAGGGTAAAAATAAGGATAAGGTTACGCGTACCAGCAAAAATAAGGATAAGATTTCGCAGACCGGCAGAAGTCTATAGATAAATTTTCTTAAAGATAAGCATAATTGTTATAACTGATCAAAACAACAATGTTAAGTATATAAGATAAAATTATATATATATGGAGTTTATATAATAAAAAACTTTTTTTAAAATTTTTTTAGAAAAGTAATAAAAAATTTAATTCTACCCCCCCCCCCTATAAACATCTGTGATAACTAGAAAAACAAATTAATTTATGAATGATTGATTAGATTTTGTTTTCGTTCTGTTTTCTTTTTTTTTTTTAATTCGGTAAAAATGAGATGAAAAAATAAATAAAAATTGGCTATATTAATTAAAAGTTTAAACTCTTATTATTTATTATTACAAACTTTTTACTGCCCGTCTAGCACGCGGACCTGCAGAAAAGTTCCGCGGCCCGGTGCCAGGCCGCGGACCAAGGGCTGAAGAACACTGACGTATACTATTCATCTCCTTTAAACAAATAAATAAAGATATCTATCTTCTCTATTTTATTTTAAATTTTATTATCGTAGTAATCTATATTTCTCCTAATAAAAGTTTGTTTAGCTATTACAATCATTATTTTATTTTCTATTTCTTTATTATTATTATTATTAGTATATTGTTTAAATAATAATAATAAAAACACTTTTGAATATGATTTAAAACATATGACATTCATACTTAAAAGAAATTGAATATCAACATTAATTATAAATAATCTGACAAATAAAGAATAATCAGAAGTATATGAAATTTCATAATTGGAATGCGTGACTAATAATTCCAATTTAGTAATTAATACATACGTAAAAAAAATAAACTGAAAAAGTAGAGCATTTGAATTACAACCATTTAATGGGAAAGTGGGATTGGTGGAAGTCTTCCAACCACCTCCTAAACTGATTTTAATTAATTTACACATCTAAAGTTTGCGTTTATACGTCTTGCATTGGTGGTCGAGAGGTCAGCGCGACTGCCTTGCACTTGCAGGCAGTTGCCCGGGTTGCGGGTTCGCGTCCCGGCCGATGCTAAAACACTTAAAAAAAAAGTTTGCGTTTATTTGAAGACAAATATTTAAATATTGAAAATGATAATTTTTTGGCGATATAAATTTATACAATGACAATTTTTACTTTTTAAAAATTATTAAATATAAATAATTATTATCGTATTAAACGACTAGAGGAGCAAAATTTTGCTACAACAAAAAAATAAACAATCAGTCAGTCAGTCAGTCAGTCAATCAATCAATCAAACAAACAAACAAATAAAAACATTACTTATTTATGCGATTGTTAATTATTTTTCTGATCAGATATAATTTTTTTGTTCTCGTTGCAAGTATCCAGTCATTTTGTATCTTATAAAAAAGTATATATCTTTTAATAGACAATTTGATAGCATAGAAGATTACTATCATAAATTAAAGTTTATAATAATTGTGAGATTCCTAGTTTGCAGCTAATGCTTATAGCTAAGCTTGCAATATATATAATGACATGTAAGTCTTATTCTATAATGGCTATTGTTATATATGTGTGCGTATGTTTAAATACATACACATAAATTGTAATAGGACGATGTATATACGTGTATGTAAAATACCTACACAGTAATTAAAATATTTAGCTTTTTAAAAATAGTAAACTTAAATAAATTAAAATGATATTAGGTGACCAGAAAAGATTAATTTCCAAGTTGAGTAAAAATTTCTGGAAATAAGTAATGACATTCTTTTAATAAAAACATATACCGTTAACAATTAAATGATTGTGACTTCCTGATGCATTCATTCATAACAACTAGAAATCCAAAAATAATTTAATAGAAGTAAAATGTATCTCGAATAAATGAAATAATTACATTATCGGTTGGGATCTGAAAGAAGAGCCAATTAGAAGAGTAATTGGACAATCAATTGATAAAACCAAGTGAGAATAAAAAAAAACGAACTCTTGCTATTGGAAACTTCTGGTGTGCAGATGGACATTTAACCTTGGTACTGCACCTGGACATCACTGTCCATACCTTAACTTTCCAGTGCAGAGAGACTTGCCTTCAAACATCGAAGGATTTAGGTATAAACCTTATTATTTCTGCATGCCTACAAGTCTATATATATATTGTTAAATTGTGTATCTGTTAATTAATAATGTAAACTGTCATAAAGATATATGTAACATTAAATTTTAATCGTATTAGTTATGGTTATTACCAGGATATAAATTTAGATCTCATACAGTCTGGAGAGCAAGAGTTAAGCTTCCAAACATAGCAGCTACTAAAATAATTTGCCATGTCCATGATTTACAATTCAAATCCCTTAAAGTGATACTGTATAATTAAGAAAAAAACTGATGATTTTATTTTCAGTCAGATAATCAGATGTGGTTAACCAAGTTACCAATCAGTATAAGTGAATAAATTGGGTAGTAATTATTCTTAGCTAGAAGATAAGTCCTAGAAGACTGATTGGTCAGATGATTGTTGTACTGAATATAATAATTAATCTAAATAAAATTGAAATAAACAACCAATTATATTTACAATTATTTAATTATCAACCCAGATTTCACCTCTTATTGAGACTTTTCAAGATATAAAGTTTTATATATCACATGACTTATCAATTTCATTTACTCTATCTATTGGACATTATTCCACCTTCAACAATATAATTAACATTATACTTATAAATATAAAAAAATGCATAAAAATAATTTTAAACTATAAAAATATCTATATATATTTATTGTAATGGGATGGGGGTGGGTGATATAATGTAGAAAGGAAATGGGTGATAATATGGCGTGAACATGGGGTGATGGTATATCATCATCAACCTCAAGACAATACAAAATCAATAATTTATAAAAGTATCTATAAGTAAATATTTAAAGATATAAGAGTATGAGATTAAAGAATCTCTGAGAGATCATTGAGAGATCAGCCAGCTAACTCAGAAGAGCACCTAAAGCATAATTAATCAAATATCATATATCAACCAGCATGATAAAGTAAAAGTAAGTATAGATAAATACTCAAGAGAAATAACCATCCATCATCATCATTGATGGGAATAAACAAATTAGTACAATAAATCAGAATAAAATCAACAGACCATCTTGTGGCTGGATTGAAAATAGGTCTTCTGTAGACCAGGCTAACTATTGAGCCTTTGCCAGCTTGGACAATTATATAAACATGACTTGGATGCACCAGCTTAGTGCCCATCCATTAAAAATACACAGTAATCAGAAATCATGCAGAGACATTAAAATATGCTGATCATCATCAATGCTCAGGCCACTTGTACTGGTTAACTATAAACTTAAATTTTTAATAAGACTAAAGTAAAATAAAAAATAATAGTGCATGGGCTTTAAAGAGTATCCGCTTTTGCACCATCCAGGATGATGATTGATCATCACTGGATGCCCAAAGCACTAAGTACACATCCCCATTTAACCATGTCCGAATCTAGCTTAGAGAACACAAAAGCTCTATTACTGTATGTGACCAAGAGATGATGGAATACAATTTTAACAATTAAATACAAGTTTATTATTAACAAAAAAATAAAAATAAATGATATTTAAGGTCTTATAGGATAAGGCTCTGACTTTGAAAAGTATACAAAATTATATACACAACTAAAGTTATTACATTGTTTTACAATATTTACCATTCAAAATTCAAATTGTTACAATTGTTTACATATATGTGCGCACATACGCATGATTTCTAATATACAATTAATATATTTCAATTGATATAAAATAATTATAAAAAATGATTAAATTTTATATGTGTTATACTTGACAAGCATTCATCTATATACGCACACATACATGCATGTGCGAGTAATTTCTAAACATATTTGACTTAACCTACAATAATACATGATTAAGTTTTTAAATTATATTTTAAAGAATACAGATCCTTAAGCTAGGTTTACTAAAATGATTACATAGAATTGCACAGATAATTTATAAATTTAATCTTGTCCAACAATAAATAATAATTTTTACATAAAATTTACATATTTAATCAATATTAAAAAAAATCACTTTATCAAATTCTATTACAGCTTTCTTTTATTCTTTAAAAAAAAATATAGTCAATTTTCGAGAGGTTAGAAAACTTTTTATTAGGTTACCTCTTAACTAATTATAAATGTCTTTAAATTTAAAAATATAGATTTAAGGTGTCTATTAAATGAATTATTGAAAAACAACTCACTTTTGTATGCAAGTTTATCTGTGCCCCTCTGCATATAGACACAGCAGTATACCTGTAATTAATTCTTCAGCAAGTTAGAAGATTTTTCTTGGTAAGTTTGGTTTTTAGTGACTGTCATAATCATGAAAAATGTAATCCATGTAAAATGTTGGTCTTCCTTTCAGTCTAGGATTGTTCCAGACAAGCAGCTCTCTTGGTTTGATAGATTTCAGGCAATCAACCATCCTCTGCATGTTTAAGGCTATGAATTTCAGCACAAAGAAGTGGGTCATTTTCTCCATGTGAATTCAAACTCCTGCAAAGGAAATATTGGCAGCTCCTGAATCTAATGTTCTGCCTTCAGCCATATTAGTTCATAGTAGCTATTCTGTCAACTCTACAGTCAGATAAAACCAACTGCTGCAAACTTCAACAAGCTGCAACAAAATATTATAACCAACTCTGCAGCTGACCTGTTCTCTTCAAAAATCACTATCCAGACTGGCTGATATTTTTTATCAGCTCTTTTTATAAAATCATCTGAGGTGTTATAACACCTTGATTAAAAACAGAATTTTATTTTTAGCTCTCTAATCCCTTTGAAAACATATACTAGTTTTAATTTTTGAAAACAATATTGTGTTTTTACATTCACAATCATAATAATAATAATAATAATAATAATAATAATAATAATAATAATAATAATAATAATAATAATAATAATAATAATAATAATAATAATAATAATAATAATAATAATAATAATAATAATAATAATATTACAATATTTATATTTATTCAGCCCTTTTAAAAGTTTAATTTATAAAACAATATTTTAAATCAGAATTATTATTTTTTATTTTTTTTATTTCAATGAATGTAGAAAATATCTACTATAATTTTTGTTTGTGTTTGTTTCTAGTTTTCTTTTCAACTTTATATATATACACACACACACTATATTATTATTGGTGTACTATGTAACCCAACCGGTTACATTATATATTTATATAAAAATATTCTACTCCTCAGCCCTTTTATAAACTCATCCACAATTCTATCATAATTTTTAAACCATCAAATGATCTAATAATTCCCATTTGCCACCTGATTTTGCTGACCTTTAATTATATTTACCCATCTATCCAAATTTTTACGAATGCACAAAGTTTCATAACATATCTTTTTTAAATATTCTTTAACATGTTTTATAACTCTAATATTCTTCTCACACTCTCTTTTATGACCAGTATCTAAATAATGTATATATGTTCCTGACCTATTATCTCTCCTACTAATTGCTCTATCATGTTTCTTCCTTGTACCACATTCAATTTTATAAACCATTCCTTCTTTAATACTAGTACCATTTATCCTATTCATATTACATAACCATCTATCCAAAGTCCTAATTTTTTCCCAAATTATTCTTACATTATCTGATAATTTATCTCTTACTAACTTCTTATATGCTTCCCCTGAATATGGAATAGGCATCCACTTCCAATCTTTATATTTATTCTTATCATACTTATTTCTACTATTTATATTTTGATTTCTAAAAATATTTTTAATTACTTTTCTTTTGTAGCCTATTTTAATATAATCATTATCTACTTTTAATTTTTGCTCATATTCCTCTTTTACATCTAATATAAGTTTATCATTTCAAAACTTAGATCCCTTTAAAATTCCAACTTTTTGACATCATGGCTGATAGGACTTTGGTTCAATTAAACCTCTAATTTTTCTATTTTTAATATAATGCATTACCACTATTTTATTCATCATTCCTCTTTTCATAACAATATCTAAATATTTTAATCCATTTATCTCTTTATCTACTGCAAACTTAATTTTATGTTTATTATTATTCAATTCATTAAAAACCTTATCAATGCTTCTACTATTTTCAATAATAATATTATCCACATATGTATAATATTCTATAATTCCTTTACTCTTTATAAAGGAAGTATAGTGACTATATTGGGAAAGAGTAAAGGAATTATAGAATATTATAGATATGTGGATGATATTATTGTTATTGGAAATGGTAGAAGTATTGATAAGGTTTTTAATGAATTGAATAATAATAAATATAAAATTAGGTTTACATGGATAAAGACATAAATTGATTAAAATATTTACATATTTTATGAAGAGAGAAATGATGAATGAAATAGTGGTAAAACATTATATTAAAGATAGTAATTGATTCAATGTCATATCAGCCATGGTGTCAAAAAGTGAGGATTTTAAAGGGATTTAAGTTAAAAAATGATAAAGTTACATTAGATAAGAAAGAGATACATGAGCAAAAATTAAAAGTAAAGAATCATTATGTTAAAATATAATATAAAAGAAAGGTAATTAAAAATATTTTTAAAAATAAAAAATATAAATAGTAAAAATCAGTATGATAAAAATAAATATAAAGATTGTAAGTGGATATCTATTCCATATTCAAAGAAGGTGTATAAGAAGTTATAAGAGATAAATTACCAGATAATGTAAGGCTAGGTTGGAAAAATAATATGTTTTGGGTAGATGCTTATGTAATACAAATAGGATAAATGGTATTAATAGTAAAGGGGGAATGGTTATAAAATTGAATGTGAAAATTGTAATAAGGTATATATAGGACAGACTGGATAAACAAGTGATAAAGGGGAAGAACATAATAGAGAAATTAGTAGGAGAGATATTAGGTCATGATAACATACACATTATTTAGATACTGGTCATAAAATGGAGTGTGAGAAGACTATTAGAGTTACAAAACATGTTAAAGATTATTGAAAAAACATATATTATAAAACTTTGTACATTCAGAAAAATTTGGATAGATGTATAAATATAGTTAAAGATCTAGCAAAATTAAGTGGAAAATGGGCATTATCATATTATTGTATAATTTAATAATTATGATAAAATTGTGAATGAGTTTATAAAAGAGGAAAGTAGAATATTTATTGATATAAGTATATAAAAATATATTTATAGATGTTTATATAGTTCAGTTTTTTTTATACATTTTTATTTTATGTCATTAATTTATATGTTTATATGTATAATGTTAATTGTATTGTTGAAAGTAGAATAATGTCCAGTAGGTGAAATAAATATAATTGATAGGTCATGTGATGTATAAAATTTTATATCTTGAAAAGGTCTCAATAAGATATGTAAGCCTGGTTGATAATTAAATAATTGTAAATATAATTAGTTGTTTATTTCAATTTTATAGAGATTTATTTTTATATTAAGTATATATCTATAACAACATTGTGGATAAATAATTTTTCATGATAGATACTTGACCATTGTATATTGTTGTACTGATTATAAAAAAAACATGATTGAAACATATTGCAATATTTATTCTTGATGAGAGATTAAAAGAATTCCATTGTATATCTTTACAGAATTTTGAATGATTTGTAATGCTTTTGATCATTGATGCATATTTAGTTTTCCAAATTATTGGGTAATATGATAAAGTGGCAAAGATTTGTCAGCTTCTTTAAATTAGTCAAATAGTTTATTTCTCAGAAGTTCATAAGAAACTCATGCATCGAAAATGACTAGACTCAGAAGCCTGCCATTTTGTTCCTGTAGTAAACAATGCAGCACTCTAATTTCATTGAATTTTTATCTTATGAATGTATTTTTTGAATGCCATATTGAATTTATTCCATTAATATATTCATATCTTTTAATCTCTTTTTGCCATTTCATTAGTGAAAGATGATTTGATGTGAATGTTAGGTTAGATTAAGAAGATTTAAATCTTATTTATGTGCTATTATTGTCATATTATCACTTTTCTTGGGTATCCAATTTTCCAGGATTCACTCCATCCACCCACACCATTCCAGAAGAGATTATGAAAAAAATAGTTATTTCTAATCATATTTATATACAACATATATAGGACATTTTAAAAATTCCAAGAGTATTACATTAAAGTTGGATACCAAACATATATATATATATATATATAGAGAGAGAGAGAATGTAAATTTCCCCTTCCCTATTTAACATGTTAAATAAAATTGTCCCTTATGATTTTTTGCAAAGACATGTATTTCTAAGTTCTATTTCTGAAAGCAGATTATTTATTGCCAAAGAAAAGAAAGATGGAAAGAATGCAATAATAAAGTCTATTATCAATGGCTTCAAATTATATTACTTTTATTTTCAAAGACAAAAAAAAAAAAAAAAAACACTGAAAGATTCAAAGAACTTAAGTCTCAACTTCCAATTACAACCTAACATATTACATAAAATTGTCACTTTCACTACCTACATAAAGACTCTAGAGGAATATTTAATTTAAAGAAATTAAAAAAAAACTAATTAAGTTATATTTATATATTTAAATAAAAAATATAAAATAACTTACAAAATTATTCAATTTTTCTTACAGTAAAAAATCTGTATTAATTATTTCATTCTTTTTTAAAACATATATTTAATTAGACCAAAGATATTTTATTATTAAATATAAATAATTATTAATACTTTTTCAGAATGCTGTATTTTTTAATGCAAATGCTCTGTTTCTGCAAAATTTTTAACAATTTGTTTTTCTAAGAGTGAGAAATTTATATCTGGGATTATTAGTAAACTGTGTCACTTGGTTCTATTTCCATTTCATTATATATAGATATATTGTAATGTATTATGTAGTTAGATATAGACTATATAACACTTACCAGAAGGGACCACTAGATAAAAAAAACATATCTTTATTTTATTCCAAATTATTACATAATATTTCAAACTAATGAGAATAAACTATAGAGAAAGAAGTTAGTTTTACTAGCAAAGACACACAAATACATAGTCCCACAACCCATACAAAGTCATTTTTTCTTTAATAGCCCAGTGATCATGGAAATCAGAAAATCTATTATAAGACCTATCATATAAATGTATTATACCTGTATTTTCTTTTAATTAACCTAATAAAACTTATAAATAAGGAAAAATTTAATATGTATTTAGCAAACAAATTAATATATTATTAATAAAAGTAAAACAATAATGCTGTAATAATAATAATCAGTAACATTAATAATTACATGTCAAAAATTGACAAACGCACATACAATTGACAAATTCTCATAATGATAAACTAAGCATAAATAGCATTCCCACAGTCAGTATCAAAGTAATCCATGCAATAAATGCTTACAAGAAAAAAACAATGTGTCAAATGCATCATAAATATGAAATAAATTTACTTATGAAAAAGTGAACATTAATGTAATGGCAATAATACATTAACTATTATTAAAATAATATACCTGTATATATATATTTAGAGAGAGAGAATACTCACACAAATTCATCATGAAAATAAGCTGCACTTAATAATACATAAAGAAATCACTTATACCGTTATAAAAGTATTTAATAAAAAGCAAACCAATGGAGGCAAGAACATTCATAGAAGATTGCACCAGATAGCAACAATACATTATAAATTAAATACTTATAATCAATCAATATTTAAAACTGGTCAATGCATGCTGCATCAGCCAATCTTCGCATATAACAAATAATTACAAGTAATCAAACATCATTATGCATCTCGATTTTATTATGTATATTTATACAACTCAAATTTTGTATTAATATTTTTTGCACGATAGAATTTCACATTTAAAAAGATAAAAGTAAATCAATACTTCATAGAATTTATATTACAATTTGAATTTACAGAAATAAAACATTTAAAACAGCTAATTAAAATACATACATCTATCAACAAAGTTTAAATTTAAATATTGTTTAAGAACTGACAATCGTTATATCATGAATAATTAATAATTGTTTAGCAATGTCTATATCAGAAACTATTCTTTTTAAAAAAATTCAACAAAAGAATAAAAATTTATAATATTTATTTCCTTTTTTTCTATTTAACCAATCCAAGTCTCGTCTTTTTTTTCTGATTTATTAAAAGATCGTCGCAGAGGCAATAAATAATAGTCGATTAGTTTGATGACATTTCATTTTAAAGCCTGTAATAAGTTGAAGGGAAAGTTAATACCTTAGATCAGCAAATGATGATTTGAAAAGTATTTCTACTAATATCTGATCAAGAGGTCAAATAAATTAAAGTTATCCATTCATATCTGTCTTTTGGGATGAAACAATGGAATCAGCCACTTATAGTGTTAATTTTAGAATACATTCTTTGTTTTTAAAAATGTCAGCCATAATGTGAACACAGTGAATATAAAGAAAGTTATTATTGGCAACACTCCAACAAAACAATAGATTACTTTGTAGTTTATAATTAAAATATTTAATAAAATAATATAGATCAGTTAGTTACAAACCAATATTTTACATATAATAAAAAATGATTTTAATAAAACAAAATGTTTTATATTATTATAAATAAGTTAACTTTTAAATTATAATCTTATGAAATTAATTTTTTTTCTTCATACGTCAAATGTGTTGACTGGGAAGTGACTCCCCCCCCCCCCCCCCAAGGCCAGCTGTTCTGAAGGCAGCTATGCTAACCACTAGGCCACCAACGCTTGACATGAAATTAATTTTATTTAAACAAAAGATGTATAATATATTTAAACAACAACAACAATAATAATAATTATAAACTTTTAAATATGTTTATAGATGTCACATATTTAGTTATACCTTTTTATTTAAAAAAATTTCTTACCCACAGATATATCTTAATATACGCATAAATGAATATATTCTTATGAAACATCATTAAAATATATAGATATAAAGATACTTATAGATTTTAAATAGACTTTTTAAATATTTGTTTACAACGTTTTGTGGTGTAGGGTTCAACGCATTGCTGCGTCAAAGGCTTTGGATCGCTATAAATCGGGCATTTTTTGAGCTATGGTGACGTATTTAGACTCCTTGGAAACTTTAGAAAAAAATCCCATAAGATGCTGCCATCTCTTGAATTATTTTACAAGTAAAAAATCAATACTAGGAGGGTTTTAACTTTATCAAAAGAAGAAGGCCAGTTCTGATTGGTTGGGCCATCCATTCTCGATGCTTATTGGCTGATGACTCCGATAAATATTTTTTCACTGCTGAAAATGAAAATATATGTTTTAGAGTGTTTTTTTTATTACTTTTCGTACATATTATAAATGATCTTCATAAAATCTGCTGAAAATATAGTTATTTTACAAAAGTAGTAAGGTTTTATTAAAAAATTGTATACTTTACACGATTGTAAATTGAAAAAGAAACCAGCGATAGCATTTTTTGACATCCTGTCAAGAGTTTAGATTGCCCCAAGCTGTTTATTTAATTTTCAAACAAAGATTAATGTTTTAGAATATTTTTCTGGCATTTATTTACATATTATAATGTATTTTGGTTAAAAGATGCTGAAAATATAATTATTTTTAGAAAAACGCTACGATTTTACTAAAAAATTCTTAAAAAGTTTCTTGACGTAAATCTGGAAGGGAATATAAATGACGTTTACATTGCTTGTAATTTGCTCGTAATACTTTCTTTGATTTTTCCGCTTTTGAATATTTCTATAAAATACAAATAAAAATATATTTTTGAAAAAACATTTGTTTACTTTCCTAACATTACAAATAATTAATATACTTTTTGAAAATGAAACTAAAATTAATATATATTAAAAGATAAAAATATTTCTATCAAAGAGTTTGTCAATTGGACAATTAAAACTTTCAGAGTTTACTTCTCTTGGCCAATAACGAAGTGACCCTCAGAAAGGTTAAAACTCTTAATCAAAGAGTACCAAGTTTGGCAGAATAAAAGTATGGCATGAATAGAATGATCAGTATTTTATGATGTAGAACCAGAACAATATTTTCAAAATTGCATATATAAAAAATATATTTTTGGAAATTTTGAATTATCAAAGGTAATCCAATCCAATAGTTTTCACTAATCTCATTTGATGATTTATGAAAAGTCTTATTAAGGATATATGTAATATAGAGGTTTTCTTTTATTTTAAATATCACAGTAGAATAAAGTATTTAACATGTCAATTTTTTATGCTTTTTAATCTCATAATTGTCTTTTAGTGATATTTTAGGATTTTAGATTAAAAGTTTTTTTTTTTTTTTGAATTGTTAATTAGAAATCTAATATCTATTCAGATTGAAAACATTACCAATCAAATATTAAAATAAAACATTTGGCAATAATTTATCATCTCATATTACTTTTTCTTGAGAACCATCATTATACACTCACATAATCAATAGATGCCAGATGATAGTTCTAAATAGATTTTTTTGGCTCGTTTCTAACTATTGTTTATACTTAGTAAAAATCACTATAATCACAGATGTGTTTCTGCATATCAAAATAGTGATTTTGATATATTTCAAATATTTGTTACATACTAAAATTTTTTCTTTAAAAGATATTCATCTTGAATCATTGTTTATAATGTTTGATTTTTTTTGGTGATATTATAATAATTTGGTTTGGTAGTAATAACGACCTTTCTATCAATGCATTATCTGTTATCATTTCAAAGCTAAAATTAAATCACTATTTTTATTAAATTTCTAGGAACAACATTATTTAACAAACATTAATAATAATTACCCATTTCCAACATATAATAAAATCATTAAAAATATATTTTAATAACAATGCATCCCTTTGTTATCATATAAAAAATGTTCATTTATTTTAATATTTATATACTGTTCCATGTATATATTCAAAAGATCCCCCCCCCCCCATTTAAAAAGATAATTTGATCAAATTAAAAAAGAAATAATATAAATAGAGGAGTTGGAAGTTCACATACAGTAATAGAACTTGTGTTCTCTGGGCTAGATTTGTGCATGGGATGAATATAATGAATGGGGGATGTATATTTAGTGCTTTGGGGAATCCAGAGATGATCAATCATCATCCTGGTTGGCACAAAAGAGGATACTCTTTAAAGCCCATGCACTATATTTTATTTTATTTAAAAGTTAAGTTTATAGTTGGCCAGTACAAGTGGCCTAAACATTGATGATGATCAGCATGTTTTAATGTCCCATCATTGTTTAGATTTTCTGCTTATATATTTTTATGGATGGGCACTAAGATGGTGCATCCAAGTTATGTTTAAATAATTGCCCAAGGTGGCAAAGGTTCAATAGGTAGCCTGGTCTACAGAAGACCCATTTCCAATCCAGTCACCAGATTGACTGTTGATTTATTGTACTGATTTATTTTATTTTCATAAATGATAATGATTGATAGTTATTTCTCTTGAGTATGTACTTATTTTTTAAATTATAATGCTGGTGGATTTATAGTTGCTCTGCTGATCTCACAATGCTCACAGAGATCTCTTGATCTCATGTTTTCCTTAAATATTTTTTACTTAAATATACTTCTGTAAATTATTTGAAATATTGATGAATTGGGAGTGATGGTGATTTGTCATCACCCCAGGTTCACTCCTTTTTCTCACTTCCTATTACCCCACCCCATCCCATTATATTTGTCACCCTACTGTGAGGCCTGATCTAGCTAGCCTATCCACAGGCATAAAACAACTAGAAATAAGTAAAAAAAAAAGAAGAAATGGAAAAGGCATAAGCAAATTATGATTCTGTGATGTGAACAGTGCATGAGATGGAGTGAGGTGATTTGTTCAAAAAGGGTGGAAAAATAAAAAAGAACATAAAAATGAATGGCATAAATAATAGATAAAGAATAAAACAGGCATTTCAAAGAAGATGGAGATAAATCATGATATAGATGGAGAGAGAAGCTTATCAAAATCGAAATAAAAAAGTACAAATAAAATTTTAAAAAAAATATTGATGATAACCAGATCAAAAACAAAAAAGATGATGAATACAGAAAGTATAGAAAATCTTCCTCAGGAAGAAGATAAACAAGAAGTCAAAGCAGACGATTGATCAAAAGCAGTCACAGAAAACAGGGGAGACATCCATATTAGCCCAGTTAATGGAAATGATAAAAGAAGATAAAAAGAAAAGAAAGGAACAGAGAGAAGAAGAAGATAACAAGAAAAGAAATAAAGAAAGAAGACAACAATAAAAGAGAGGAACAGAGAGAATAAGATAACAATAAAAGAGAAGAACAGAGAGAAGACAACAAGAAAAGAGAGGAACAGAGAGAAGAAGACAATAAGAAAAGAGAGGAAGATAAAAAAGAACATACAGAACAGAGAGAAGAAGACAAAAGAGAATTGAAAGAACAAATAACAGAAATAACTGAAAGCCAAAATGAAAATTTCAGCCAGTTAATAAAAGAAATGACTAACAGAATATTAAAAATTAAAGAGGAAGTGATGGAGGAAGTAAAAGGCTCACTAATAAAGCAAGAAGTCAAAATGACCCAGATATGTGAGGCCATGGATACCAAAATAATAAGAATCCAATAATCCATGCAGGAGAAGGTGGATATCTTGACCACCCAGATGAAAGAGATAGAAATAAAAAATAGCAATATATTGCCTAAACAAGGAAAGGCAGAAACAGTCCCAAAAGAAAGTAAAAAAGAAAACTATCAAGTTAGTCATGATGTCCCTATAACTAACCAGATGTCTGGAATTGTAAATCAATTCTGAACTTTTTCAGGGAGCTGTAATGAAGCACCTATAGAATATGTAAAAAGTTCGGAGAGGTACTTTAGTATTAATGTATTGACAGAAGAGGCAAAACTGGCAATAGCATGTAGTCATCTCCAAGTCCAGTGCAAGCATGGTGGGATTCACTGTTCACCCAACCTAAAATTTTTATGATTTTAAAGGAGCACTAATGAGCTGTTACTGGAGTGATGATTATCAGGAGGGGATTAAATATAAGGTGTCCCAGGTGAAATGCCCACCTGGAGAGCCTCATATACCCTTCTTTAGAAGACAGGTGGCCAGGTTAAGAGCCTTGACATCTGACCCCCTAACTGAACTCCATATTATTAGATTGATATGGCACAGCTTCCCAAGTTACATAGAAAGAATGCTAATTTGGACTGATTATCGATCTATTGAGCAGGTTGCTGAACTATTAACAGCCTATGGTAGCTGCAGTGCATCAGCAACCAAGGAAGGAGGAGCAAAGCAACCACAAAACAAACCTCCCTATAGAAGAGATGATGAGCCTAGAATAGGAGCCATCTGATACGAAAGGAAAATGACTCCTCACCATTATAGCGATTATGACCCACCACCATAGTATCATCACCAAAGAAATGGGATACCACCATGGAAAAGGCAAAGGAGATATTCAACAGGAAACATGCATAGCCCATACCAAACCCCTGTAATTAGAAGATCAAATAGTGATGATAACTTGCAGAAAAGTGTGGCTAGAAATGCAAGCCACCACAATGATATTGGCCTGGAAAATGCCCCAAAATAGGACAAAATAGAAGTCCATCACCTCAAAACAAAGAAAGATGCCATAGGAGAACTGATTATGATCATCAGTCTCCCAAACCAAGTTGTAGTTATAATTCAGAACAATAGAATAAAGATAGCTGATGGAAGAAGTTTGTGAATGGGATGTAGTGTTGCATAAATTTGTGTTTTTCATGTCAGGGTGGGTGGATGATTGAACAGGGATGCTTGGATGCATTGTGTTATGATGCTCCATAGTATGTGCTTGTCACTATCCAGACCTGGATGTTGAGCTCCTAGAGTAGACCAATGGAGTATATATATAGGCCTTGGTCTCATGAATAGACCAAATGAATAAGCTCCTAAGACTCACAGAAGCTGAGCAGGGTTGGCTAAGTGCCAAATTGTGTTTTTTCTGGCTCCTACTCTTAGTTGGATGATCCCTCTAGGTACAAGAGAGGTAGTGCTTAAAAATGAGATATTTTCTCATGACATCATGGGGCAGTGTGTACTAGTAGTTTGTGCTTGGCTGTCAGCTTATTCTGGCATTGGAGGCTACAGTTCATGTATTCATTTTTCCAGCTCATCTTACCCATTTCATCAGCACATCTAAAACCAGAAGAGATGCAGTAATGAGAATTGAGGTGTATAGTATATGGAATAAAATTTGTACATCCAGGCAATTTCATCCCAAAATTTGGTGGGGATAAATGAAACAGATAAACTGTTACCTGTATATATTCAAAAGATCTCCCCCCCCCATTTAAAAGGATAATTTGAACAAATTTTTGAAATCATTATTGATTTTATAGTTTTAAATTACGATATAAATAAAAGCTGGCATTTATTAAATATATTACATTTTTAATTTTAGGAACGATGTTGTTGTATAAAGTGTGATAATCACTTGAGGCAGTCTTAGCAAATTGAAAAACATGGCTTATCCTTATAATTTCTTATCTATCCCATGAAAAGTAGAGTGTCCAATCCTTAAGAAGAGAAAAGCACCCAGGCTTAAATGAGAGCTGTATAACAAATCAGATATAGTGGGAAATGCTGCTTAATCAATCCAGAGATCTGAATATAAATAGAGGAGTTGGAAGTTCACATACAATAATAGATCTTGTGTTCTCTGGGTTAGATTCATGTATGGGATGAATATAATGAATGGTGATGTATATTTAGTGCTTTGGGGCATCCAGAGATGATCAATCATCATTCTGGTTGGTGCAAAAGAGGATACTCTTTAAAGCCCATGCACTATATTTTATTTATTTAAAAGTTAAGTTTATAGTTGGCCAGCATTGATGATGATCAGCATGTTTTAATGTCCCAGCATTGTTGTTTAGATTTTCTGCTTGTAGATTTTAATAGATGGCACTAAGCTGGTGCATCCAAGTTATGTCTAAATAATTGCCCAAGGTGGCAAAGGCTCAATAGGTAGCCTTGTCTACAGAAGACCCATTTCCAATCCAGTCACCAGATTGACTGTTGATTTATTGTACTGATTTATTTTATTTTCATAAATGATAATGATTGATAGTTATTTCTCTTGAGTATGTACTTATTTTTTAAATTATAATGCTGGTGGATTTATAGTTGCTCTGCTGATCTCACAATGCTCACAGAGATCTCTTGATCTCATGTTTTCCTTAAATATTTTTTACTTAAATATACTTCTGTAAATTATTTGAAATATTGATGAATTGGGAGTGATGGTGATTTGTCATCACCCCAGGTTCACTCCTTTTTCTCACTTCCTATTACCCCACCCCATTCCGTTACAATATATATATAAATATATATTTACTTTTTGCTCTGCTTTTTTTATTTTTGAACATTAAATATTTTGAATTTAGCAAAATTTATATAGTTAAATTATTCAATGTGCTTTTTAAAAAATAGTTGTTTTTAATATCCTTATAGATAAAAAGAAATATATAAAATAATCTTAGGTAAAAGTATTAATTAAAAAATTATGTATTATATTCAAAATGTTTTTTTATAATGAATGAAATGACTTAACATAATTAAATATACCAGTTCTTATTTTACTATCAAAAGTTTGAACAACATCAGACCTCAGTTGCAATTTGAAAGAGTGGCTGCCAGGAAACATTGGGTGTTGGAAAACAATGATAAGAGCATGTGCTCAGTCAATTATTTTTGTGTTCAAATTTTGAAATAGTGACTATTCACAATTTTTCAACATAGATTTTTATATGTTTAGAAATATGATTTGAGTACTGGTGCCATTGGTCAATCCATTATAAATGGAAACAAAAATGTTCTAGTTTCATAGAAAAGCTAATAATTCAGTTGTACTCTAATTAAATATGATTGAATAAGCCATGCTTAAATGTTTTAAAAATAATACTATTGTTATGTTTTATAAAATTAATGACTTTTTCTGATAACTTGATATACAAAATCTTTGTTTCACTTTTTCTAATGAGCACAATTAAAAAAAAAAAAGATATTCTATTTACAATTATCTATCTTAGTTTTCCATTAGTGTTTATTTTTAGATGATGCCAGTAACAGTATTTCTATCTATTATTATAGTAGTTTTCATTCTGTTATTCAATGAAAATAAACCTATCAAGAATGGTAAACTTCCAATATTATTGCCATTGATAGCACAGTATACAATATATCTCACTATCCCTTAGGGTAAATCATTAAGAAAATCAAATATATTATGTTAACATTAATACAAGATACAAACAATTATGTTGAAATCCTTCTTTTAAATTTGTTTTTAGAACAAAAAAATATATACTTTATATTTAAATATAACTTATTGTTGATGATACCTTAAATATAATGTAATAAAAATTAAATAAATTTAAATTTATTACTGCATTTTGAGGGTCATTTGTCTTTTCATGTGTCTTTATTCATATGTTTCAAGAATATATGATAGAGTGGAAGTTATTAAGGGCATTTTATTTTTATACTGGACTTAATTTACTTTATTACAGAAAAATGTTTCATTTTACAGGACAATAATTCAATACCAAAATTAAGTTGGCACTTATTAAGTTAGAAATATTTTTATATTCTAAATTTACTAATGAGTATTGCTTTAAAAATAATTAAGCCAATAAACATCACATGATCACCATTTTGTATGCTTGCTTATAATTGTTATTAAAACAGGCAAAACTTTCTATACATATTGCCACTCAGTGCAAGCCAGAATAATCAATGGATGCCAGAAGGCTTGTGAATAAAATCCCCATCTAGTGCTTACTCATGCAATATCTCCAGACTAGTTTCTGGCTTGCATTAGATCCTATTATCTAGATGCAGTGCTTTCAGATCCAAGTCTACTAACTGATGAAGGCCACAAGCCATAAACTAGTCTGGGGATATTGGATGAATAGGCACTAGATGGGAATTTTATGCACAAGCCTTTCTGGCATCCATTGATTACTCTGGCTTGCATTGAGTGGCAATATGTATAGAAAGTTTTACCTGTTTTAAGAATAATTAAATGGGAATTTTTTGTTTTAATGCTTCTAACACAGTTGAAAATCGTAATGGTTAAAATGATACGACTTTCTAAAAATTCAAGTTTTACTTAAAATAAGTGAATGATTAATGCAATTGATTAGCTATATTAGAAGCTGCTGTTATCCTATTTCACTTTACAGAATATTTTTTTTATTTTCAGATATCATACACACTGGCAAATTTCATTCCTTCCCAAAAATACAGTACAAGATTTATTCATTATGTAATTAAAAACGAACTTAAAAGTTATGCAATAAGAAACAACTATAATAATAAAAAAATATTCTACATAATGTGCCAGACCGTATATAACGTCCATGCACAAAATGGCTGTTGCTGAGGTTTCAGCACAGCTAATCTTTATCGTATTAAAATTATATAATTTTAATAGATCAAATAGATCGTAATTTAGAAACGTATTGTAAATGTTTATATATGTTAAATAAATAACTGGGTTGGTCTATACTATATTCCTATTTACACCCACAGTATAAGAGTATGTATTATATGTATTAGTAAATTTTATTCGCACAGCAAAACTATATAAAAAGAAAAAAGTACTAAGTTTGTAGTAACATTTGTTTACGTGTTGGAACATTATCACTTGTAATGTTCCGATACACGTATACATATATTTATATATTTTCGTTACTTCTAAACAAACATTTTGAATAGAATTTAAATTTTGTATTTATTATAATGATATTTTTTATTATTAATATTGATTTATAAAAGAAACACTTTTTGTAAATTGTAATTTGCTTTTAGCAAAGAACAAAAGAGGGAAAGAAAATGTGTCTTTTTGATCGTTTGTAAAGATAAAATCCAAAAAGTTGATTTTATCTAAAGAATGAAAGCATAATGGGTGATTTAATTAGCCAAGATGGAAACTATACAATTTCCAATATTAGAAAAAGATATATTTTGAGACTCAAAAAAGTAAAAGAATATACATAAAGTAAACGAAAAGTATAATTGAATTATTGGCTGATGCAGTAGCTCATAGGGGGGGGGGGTTATTAAAATTAGACTGATAAGAAGACCATATGTGTTACCTACTAAGCATGTTGAGGTCAGTTGTTCCTAGCTCGCCTAAGTAATCAGATGGTAGATGTTTGCTGAAAATAAAAGGTGCTCCTAGCTTGTCCAAGTAATCTGATGGTAGATGTTTGCTGAAATTAAGAGTTGTCCCAGCTTATCCATAGGCCCATGTGAAAGACTAGCAACCTTTCAATTATTACTAAATAATCAGACGAGAGTAGAAAGAAAGAGGAAATGAGATTTGAAAACTAGCCAGTCGAATATGGTAGTGCTGTTAAAAAAAAATCTTAGAAAAGCTACTAAAAGTAAAAAGAAGGAAATAGAGAATAACCATTTCTGTCCTGATTGCAGCTATAGATCTCCAGGGGAGCAAAGTCATTATTAGCCACAAAGCAAAAGTTTACAGAGTTTGTAAATGGTCTATGAATCATCTCTCCATTAAAAGTCATATTAGAAACTTTAAGTTGTATTTGACCAACTTGCTAAGCATAATCTACAATCATAAGCAATTATAAGTAAAGCCGAGTTTTATGGTAAAGTCTGATGTGAAAAATATATCTACGTGAAAATTATAACCAAACCACAGACCCTAGAACCAATAATAGATAGAGATGGCCTTAATGTGTATTCAAGTCTACCAGAAAATCATGGAGTAGACTTCTAGCAACAGTACACCACCCATTCATCCTTGAAGCCCAGAAATGCCTTAGGAGAAGCAGCATACCCTGATGAAAGAAAGACTCTAACACATATATTGGTGAAAGGAAGCCATATCCTCCCTCTTGAGTAGTTTTCTGGTCCACTTTGAAGTCAAACTTAAGTGAATTTCGATGTTCAGATGAGTGTATATATATATTGTATAATATTAATTTTGTGTTTTCTATAAATAATTAATTTGTCTTCACCTACTTGTATCTTATCAGTATTAACCCTTTTTATTTAAATTTTGTGATATGTATAATATTTGTTGGTATTTACATGCTTGTCTGACTTAGATCCACCATGTGCAGGATCTCTTTATTTCCTAATCTTTAAACTTCTACAGTGACACCTCATGCTGAGTGTCCTATGGCTGTTCTCATTAAGCATCATTTTTATGCATCCAAAGTAGTGACATAGATGCCTATCATATATAAATGTAATTGAGCCCAAAAATATTGATGTACCCATAATATTAATATTTTTAAATCATAGGAATAGCCATTAGACATGCATGTAAACCATCAGATCATCTTTCTTTTTGAATGTATTTGTTGCATACACTTGATTTCTTAATTTATTACTTTAAAGTGGGTAAGGGAGTATAGACCACACCCATTATGCGATCATTTAAAAATCTTTTATTTTTTTATATGTGCATTTGCTTTCAGTAAATAAATATTCAATTTAATCAATCAACTTCATATTAATATTACATTTTTTTCAGTATTTGAAATATCAACTATATTAAAATATTTTTTTAATATGTAGTTGGTGGAGGAAAATAAAAAAAAGGGGAATAAATAGTAGATTTCACATTTAAATCATTTGCCGTTTCACTTACTTAGTTTGATGAATTATTTATTCATTAGCATATAACTATAATTATTGTAATCAAAGTACTGACCCACTTATTAACCTGAGATAAAAAGAAATCATATAATGAGCTAGACAGGGATAACTTACTGGGGAGTTGAATTGTTTCATTATTCATATCCAAACTATTTAATTTATTAAGATATGTGACTGTGATCATTCATATTTGCACACTCTCTCAGGAAAGAAAAAGGAAATAAATAATGAATTTTTTGATCAGTGGTGGTGCAAAAGATTGGATTAGAATATTTCAGTACTTTCAAAGATGTGCAAAATCCAAAAGTGATCAATGTTTAGTTAATCGGACGATTTTGGGATAGTTTACCAAGGAAGGTTTCGATTGATCTAATTTTAGGTTGAATCTCCTTCCTCTAATAATTCTTTTGAGATATTTTCTTTATATTTAGCCAACAATATTTTAGAGGAATTATTATTGATTTTTCACTTAACAACATATGTCACTTCATGCTCGGTGCATATGTAGGTCAAATGTATATAAGACCAGAGTAGAAACTTTGGACCGGTACAATATGTAATATTTATTATGAACTTTTATACTGCAGTCTAAAATAAAATTTTTGACACATTGAAGATAAAGAAAATTTTATTGCAAATATAAACAATCTCCATAAAAATACAAATTTTATTCAGCATATAATTAAAAATAAACTTTCACTATATACAGAATTAAAGCATACTAAAAATAATTGAAAAATTTATACATGACCTGAAATAAAGTACAGTTTACTTAACTAATTTTTATTAAAGATTTTCATACTAATAGAAATTATTTCTCACCAAAAATGTTCTTGTAAATGTAAACAATACGGGCAAAAATATTATTAAAATTATGATAATTAAGTAACTGTTCATTTTTTGGTCTAATTTTTTTTTAATTAGATAACATTTTTGATTAAAAAGTGATAGATCATTCATTTTAAAAATGTTTTTTAAATAAAAAAGCAAAAAAAAAAAAATCAAAGTTTTATTTACTAGATAATTATAAAAAAGAAAAAAAATATTGGCAAAAAAGTGAGCCAAAAATAACTTAGAAATATACATTAACTTAATTTTTTTTCTATATGCTTTATTTTACTTTAGTGAATCAATTCAACAGAATATCGACCTTGTAATTTTAAAGTGCCAAACTTATAATGCAAGATTATCATTAAAAAATCACAGCTACTGAAATATATTTATTATACACTATATTTACACACATATTAGCAATTTATTTAATTAATGAAATGTTTGTATCATTAATTAACCACATTTCTTTCAATTTGATTTTGAATCTGTAAAAGCAAGTTACATTTTTGGCTATAGATTTTATAATGGCTTGTTTTTATACGAGTTTGATGATTTATCAGTTTTTTTTGTCTAAGGTAAAGCTGTATATAATACATTTTAAATATCTTATCTGTATAACATAAGAAATAATGATAATTAATAAACATTTTAGTAAGACTATTTATTATATATATGCAAATGTAATGTGTATGTCTGAATACTTTATTAATATATGTATATAATAAATGATTTCCTTTTTTCATCATTAATTTCAAACATTTTATAAATGCATAGAATACCATGTAAAATGATGACTCTGGGAAAACCATTAAATTAAAATAAAGCAATTTTAAAAAAGGAATTGCACATATTTTAATTTTAATTTTAAATGCTCATATTTTTGTAATTTTGTGGCAAATAAAATTTATTTTATTTAGTTGTGAACTGTGATTTCACATCAGATATAAACATCATAGTCACTTACAATTATGAGAGCATATTATTGTTATTTTGAAAAACATTAAAAAAAGCATGTTAAAAGAAAAGACATTTAGCATACATAATATAAATTTTTAATATATTTTTGGTGTTTGTTTAAATATATTTCTATAATTATTCAATGATGAAAACTTTTATTTTTATTTTTTGGAATAATGTGAAATTTCATTCTTCAATATATATATATATATATATATTGAAGATATGATATATTCACATAAATACATTTTTATTTGCTATATATATATATATATATATATATAGCAAATAAAAATGTATTTTAGTAATAGAAAATTTACATTTATAATGGGAAATATTATTTGCTGCAATTCTATTAAAATAAAGACATTAAATAAAAATTAGAAAAATAAATTATATTAAACTAATGTTATGTATATATATTTCCAAGTCATTTTTGGTGCTATTTTAATTATAAAGAAGGTATCTTGCTTTTTGTATATTAACATTCTATTATGTCAGTATTACAAAATAGTCACAAATTCTGGAAAAATGATATGATAAACAGTTGTACGGGTTTTGAAGTATTGTGAACAAGTTGATGATTATTATTATAGCAGATCCTTTTGTGAAGAGCACTGTTTTATAGGAGAGTTTTACATTGTAGTGACTGATATATGTGCCTCTATGCTGTTGAAATAAAAATGAGTCTGGTTAATCTTGAAAAAACCTGTAGGTCCCAAGAAAAATTATATTTTTTGGGAAGATAATCAGTCAATAAACAATTCAGTGTAGTCCATCCATTATTGATCAGTAACTGAATATCTAGCTATTATTATCTATAATGACTTAAATTTATCAGACAAATATTAATATTCTGGCCATAAAAATGCAATTGTAATATGATGCATCTTCATTACAGTGTGAAATTGGTCAAATATCTTTGACTTCTGAAGCCATTGTATCCAATTTATTCTGACATTATTAATAAATCATGACAGTTAGCAGACAGTTCAATAATTTTATTTCATAATTTAACTTTAACTTGATTAAAGAATTGAAAAAAACCTTGCATAGCATGATATTTTATCAATGAACCTTGATATCATGTTAAATATATTGTAATGTTTTAATGTTTGGTTTAGTTTTTAGAAATTACAGATATTGACCTAATAGATATTATAAAAACAATATTAGAAAATATTCATATGTTAATTTTTGAGGAAATTTCTGAATTATTAAATTTGATTTTGTTTTTTGAAAGCATAATAACAGTAATAAAAAAATAAAATAAAATGAAAGCATTATCTAATATAAAAGTACTATTTTTTAAAATGTAGATTGGTTACTGTTGTTAATATAAAGATTTTAAGAGTTACAAAAGTAAAATAAAGTACATAGAAGTATAATCTATCCTGTATCTAGCTATATAACTTCAATTTTATTATATCCAAAGAAAAATGTAAACATCAAGTAATAGAGAGAATTTTTTTTTATAGTAAATGCTTTTAGTGATTATGCAGTTAAAACAAAAAAATGTTTCTTTAACTACAATTGAGGTTTTTAGATTTAATTAAAATAAAGGCATAGGTGAGGTAGTCCACAAATTAATTAAGTCAATTTCTTGTTATAAAAATAAGAATTGACTTAATTAATTTTTGGATCCCCACTCCATACTTTTATTTCAAGTTAAATATAAAAACCCAATTGTGGTTGAAGAAACAGTTTTTTTTCTTTTTAGTGAACAATCAATAAAAGCATTTAATTTAAACTATTTTTTATCTCTATTATTTTTAAAATTTTAATATTAGCATTGTAAATAAAAATGAAAAACTATATCATATTTTAAATTGACTGGACACTTACAATTGATATATATTTTCACTAGTTATTTTTTCTGCAAGTTAAAATATATACATCTTATGTATATATTATATTTAGTATGTGCACATAATAATATATGTTTTTATAAGTGATTAAAATATGAAATATTTTTTTAAGTGAAAGGTGTTTAACATTTTTACTTTGACTGGAAATTTTTTTTTAAAAAATGCTTACCAAAATTATAAAATAAATAGTGAAGTATTAGTGTATCTTCACTATTTATTTTATACTAAAATTAAGGAAGAAATAATCTGAGTTTCCAAAACTATATTGTAAATGAATTTCATTTAATACATATAATTTTACTTTAAATTAATTTTATACATATAGTGTATGTATATCACTAGATATTTCTGCAGTAAGTTAATATGCATACCTTTTGTGTATACATTGCATTCAGTATGTGTACATAATTATATATGCATAAGAAATCATTTAAGTAAATTTTCAGTTTAAAATTTTTGACATTAGACTATATTATATTTAATATAATTTAATGTTATTAAATTAAAAGAAAAAAATCTTTATAGTACTCTTTCATGAGTTAACAAATACATAAACAAACAGGTTTTTCAACTTCAATAAGAGCATTTAATAAAAATAAAATAAACAAATAAAAACTCCATTAAAATTTACAAATTTTATTATATTCATGTAGCTATTTTTCATTTTCTAAGTGCTATACATTATGACATTTAAAAAAATGTAAAATTTGTAAATAATTTTAAAATTATGCTAGAAGCAGTTTTTTTATCTCAAAGTACTATAAATGATTATGTTCATTAACCCATTCAATTGCAATTTATTTTATTGGACAAGTGAGGTAAAACTCTAAACTTTTGATTGGTTAATTACAGAATCAGCAGTAAAATATATATTCATCTTTTAATATTATATTCATTTTAGTTTCATTTGTAAAAAATGTATCAATAATTTGTCAGGTTATGGAAGTGAATGAAAGTTTTTTCAAAAATAAATATTTATAATTATAAAAATATTCGATAGTGGTTAATTTAAAAAGAATGTTCCTAGCAAATTAAAAAGTGTTGATGATGTCAGTGATTTTTTTTCTCAAATTTATGTTGTGTAAACATAAATAATTTTTACTAAAATCTTAACTATTTTTCTAAGATAATTTTATGTCAAAAATACTTTTAAAATAGTCTAAAACATTTGTTTATCATTTTCAAAATGAAACAAAGAAGTTGGAGTGGTAAAAATTATTGATAAGCATTTTTTTGTCCAATATGGTCATCACCCAATCAGTGCCAAGAAAAGGACTACCTTCTTCCATTGTTAAAACTAAAATTTGAATATTATTAATTTTTTACTTGTAAAATAATTCAAGAGAAAGAGCATCTTATGGTACTTTTTTAAGCTTTAAAATGTCCATAAATTCTTTACTGTAGTGTTAAAAATGATGGAATTTGAGTGACTTGAAGCCGTAATTGTTTTTAATCAGACAAGAAAAAGAAAGGGTAAATAAACTTTCTTTATTTTATATTGAAAGCACATTTTATTTTTCCTTTATTTTCCAATATTGAATTTGATGCAGTATTTTGCAAAATAAAATATTTTCTAAATGCAAAGGTAAAAGTTTTACAAATTTTTAAACATATTGAAAGTTAATAGTGATTTAAAAACATTAAAATAATTAGAAAAATAATTTCATGATGATGAGATTAGTTGTTTTATATGTCTATAAGTAAAAAAAGTTATTGAAAAAAAATATCTATCACCCAGATCTTATTTAATAGTCATGAAAGTCAGTCATCTCATTATTTACATTACTTTAAAAATAAAAAAATACACTAGTCAGCTTTTTTTTCTTCTATTCTTACTGTTCCAATGAACACATGAGTGAAAACACACTCAGTAAGATATTTATACATGTGTCATCTCAATTTATTATTAATAACTTTTCATTATATTTGTTAAAATTTTGTTTATACTACAATTTTAATTTATATATGCATATCAAACATGTAAAAGGTATCTGTGCTATTTATATGTGTTGAAAAATACTGTAAAATTGCAGTTCAAAAACAGTAAGTATTCTATTTTTAATCAATATTTAACAACAAAACACGAGTTATTATATTTTTCTATACGTTTGTGATGTTGGTATTTAGATATGAATATGCTGTACTATTTCCATCATATATCACTAAATGTGGAATGTCTAGAAAATTTTAAACTTTATTTAAACTTTTCAAATACAAACAACTACTAGTAATAACACACAAATAGACAACACAGGTTAATAAATTACTCAATTTTTGAGTGGTATTATTCTCCACTCTTCTTCAGGAGTTGCTCACGTGATTATTGTCAGTATTAGCATAAGAGGCAAACTTGCACCTTTAGATGCTTAATATTGAATTTTAAGGCAACACTCTTTAAGCTATTCTGTCAAAGACAGTAGTCAATAGAAATTTTATATACTTATCTATGAGAGTTGATTCAAATCCTATAGATTCCTTTAATTTTGTAATGCTTTTTTTTAAGGGGTCAATTAGAGGCTTTCAAAAATTATGTGTTGCCACACTGGATTGACTTATAGGATTATTTGCCATTGTCTAGTTGACTTTTTTTCTTTGAATCTTTTGCTCTGTATCCAATATTTTTGTACTTTCCCACTCAAACATATGTTCATAAATACATATATAGTCTGCTATTGTAGATACATCTATTATTTCAGAAACACCCCTGTTGAACAGTGATTGAATGACCACAAATTAAAGGTTAGAAAAGAAAAAAATGAATGTATCTACAGTAGTGTATGCACTAATGAACATATGTTTGATTGGAAAAATACAAATATATTGGATAGAGAGCAAAAGCAAAGAAGAAAATTCAAAGAAGCTACTCATATGACAATGGCAAATAATTCTATAAACCAACCCAATGTGGCAATACATAATATCTGAAATGTCTGAAAACATCTAATTAACCTTGCTCTTAGGAAAAAGTATTAAAAAATTGGAGAAATCAAGAGGATTTGATACAACCCTTATAGATAAATATATAAACATCCTATTGAGTGTTGCCTTTGACAGAATAGTTTAGTTGGTTAGAGCATTCCCTGAAATATTTAAAAATCTAAAGGTGTATGTTTGACTCTATGCTAATATTGTTACTGGTCAGGCTAGCAACTCTTGAAAAAGTCTAACATATCACCACATGAGCTATTATATGCTATATTTTCTTGTGCATGAAAGGGGCTTAGAACAAAAATATAATAGTGGATTCACTGTAATATATTGTTTGCAATATATATTTCTTTTTAGTTGTGATTCTTAGTTTCACTCTAAACAAAAATTTATAAAACAAACCATATTACATATATATTGAAATGGAAACCCTCCAATCCTTTCCATTTCACCAACAACCTAATGACCTACTCATCTGATCTAGTTTCAAACCTATTTTAAGTTTCCTACATCTATCCACTCCATCTTATACAACTGATACACATGACCACATATATATGAAAAAGGTAAATAATCTCTAATATACATATTTTTGCTGAACCAGCACTCATCAGTTGGTCAAGATCACCATCTTCTACACATATATACAATTAGTGCTCAGTTTATATTGATACCAAAACTTCAAATTTTAATGGATAAGCATTAGATCTCCTCCACCTTCCAACTCATCAGCCATGTATATCACTGAAAATCTGATGATGGAAAACTCAAAGTCCTTGTTGATGCCAATATTGTTGTTTCAGCATGAAATATGTATATTGGAGATCATTATTTTTTATGTGTGTGATCATGTGTATCAATTGTGTAAAGTGGAGTGGATAGATATAAAAAGCTTTAAAATTTGAGTTCAAGTCCTAAAAGCCTAAAGCTAAACTAGTCAATAAAATAATCAAATTTACCACAAATTTACAACTAAACCAGACTAGCCAAAGAAAATAAACTCTAAAACACAACTAATGGTTTCACTGCTATAAGAAGACTATTCAAGTGTAAACAACTAAATGATGACAAAAAATTTATATTCCACTTACACCCCATACACTCTTCATATTAGAAAAATTTTAAACAAATTAATTGCTTCAAAATCATCTTATTAAAAGCATATGACTTTGAAGCAAGTAACTTGTTTAAAAGTTTTTTAATATTGTATTGAGCCTAAATTTGTTCTTATAGTTTAGTTCTTTATACTTGAGAAGTCTTCTTGTAGCAGTGAAACCATTGGTTGTGTTTTAGAGTTTATTTTATTTGGCTAGTCTTATTTAGTTGTAAATTTGGGATAATTTTGATATATATATAGTATCACTATCCAAGCACTACATGTTGTGATAATTTCATCTAAAATTATTAAAATAAAAAAAATCCTCATAGATAATGCAAAAGTTTTAAAATTAATTAATAAATAATAAAATCACTGCAAATTTTATCAAGAAATGATTAAAGTAAAAAAATCTCATTCAAAAGAATTAATTATAAAAGTTTAAGAAAGTGAAATATAATTCAGAAAGTTAAAGAGTTGTATTGAAAAAAAATGCAGTTAGCCCAGGGGTAATTTAATTGAGAAAAATTAAAACTATTAAAGAAAAAGAAATCTAAAAAACTAAAAACACTCTCTTTACATTTATTTTAAGAACAAGGGATGCATGAATAGAGATTGATTTTAAATATAAAGAAAATAAATGTATGTGTGTAAATAAAATATGAAAGTTAAATATTAAAATAAATGAAAGCTTATAATTGAATTTAAAAAATTCCCTTAAAGATTGCATATACTGATAAGCTGCATAGGAATGGGATTAGCAATGGCTACTAATTAATAAATTAAAATCCATAAACAACAGGACTAATTAAAACACACCTTATCCAAAACTTTGATTGACATAACCCATGGACAGATTTTGAACAATAAATTACAGATTTAAAATTAATTGAAAGATAACAAGATGGCATCACATATATAGAACTGAAAATTTCATCATTTAGTCATTCATTGTATCTAGACTCAATCACCTGTTAGATTTATTTTTTAATGAACATCATGCCATGCTAAACAGAAGTCAGAACATGTGGTCACACTCCAGCCTTCATTCATAAAAACATCAGCAGTCAGTCTGATAAAAGCCATGCCCATCTAATAATTTGAAGCTGCCAAGAATGTCTAACTGCCTAAAATAGAAGTAGCCCAGAACCGCAATCATCAGGACCATATCAGAAGCATAAAATCCAATTGGTTGGTAAACCACACATGCAGCAGGAAAGTACAAGAAGCCACAATGTTTAAAATTCTATAGGTAATAACATTATCTTATTCTCATTCCTGATTTTTTATATTAATCTATAAATAGCCATTGCAATCTTTGAGTATCTCTAGAGTCAGCATAAATGAACTCTATAGCCAGCATATAATGAACTATAATATGTGTGGGTTCATGTGTTTCCTAATGTATCAAATAAATAGTTACAAAACTTTCAAATCATGAAATAATTAGCTGTAGTTCCAAGGTTGTGTGTGCCCAATCCATATAGTGTTTGTATTACATTATTGTATGTTTTATTAAGAGTGTGTGTAGCTATCATATATGAAATTATTGTTTATTTAATTAAAATTTTATAAAATTAGTTTACAAATTATAGTAAACATTTTATTTAAAATAAAGTATTTGTCTATCAATTACTGTCGGTCAGTTCTTTCCATTTGTTTCCTTTGAACTTGTTGGGATTTCTTAAATGCTAAATTAGTTTGCCATCAGTCAGGGCATGTTAACTACTTGTAGTTAGTGGTGCTGAAATTTACTTCAAAACAAATAAGTGCTTAGAATGACAGGGATTGAATTCAGCAGTCGAGAAAGTCTGTGGCCTGGAAAGGTGATTGTGGTTTTATATCTTATACAGATTCAGCCTGCCCATAGGGAACCTCTGGGTATTCTGCTTCTCTGCCTAAGGGACTGGTGCGATGCAATACTTAAATTGCAATTGGAGTAGATCGCATTCATAATAAATATTGCATCATATATTTTAAATAAAGAAGTCAACAATGTTTTTCACAATTCTGTTTTATTAAAGAGTAAAAATTCTATTATATATTATTTGATCTATCTCCCACCTGGTTCAATATATATATATATATATATATATATATATATATATATATATATATATATATATATATATATATATATATATATATATATATATATATATATATATATATATATTAGAACTTACAAATCTGTTTCAAGTGTTAGGAGATTTTGAACATGATTCAGATTTGAATGAAATTAATATGAAAATAACTGATACACTTTTGAAAACTGCAACAAAGATAGCTGGTAGAAAAAAGCAGCAATTGACTAATAAAATTTTTACTGAGACTAGAGAATTTATGAAGAAAAGAAGGAATATGAAGATATACAAAAATGATGTATTAAAAAGAATTGAATATCTCGAATTTTGTAAAATGGTACGGAAAAGAGTTGAAAATGATATAAGAAAGTATAACTGTGAAATAGCAAGAAAAGCTGTAGAAAAAAATAAAAGTCTCAAGAATGTTAAACAACATTTTGGTATTGGTAAGAAATTTATATCTGCAATAAGAAAAAAAGATGGAATTATTACTAAAAGGAGAGATGGCATCATGAAATTGGTAGAAGATTTTTATCAAGAATTATATAGTAATAAAGATCAAGTACCTCCTATATCTATTACATCTTTCGAATTGCCCAGAATTTTAAATGAAGAAGTGAGCCATGCAATTAAATGTATGAAGAAAGAAAAGGCTCTAGGTAATGATGGAATTATAATTGATGTATTAAAAGAAGCAGGTGAAGAAATGTAATTTTTTTTAGCAAAGTTATATACCAAATATCTAAATGATGAAGATGTACCAGATGATTGGAAGAATACAGTAATAATATTAATATTTAAAAAAGGTGATAAAGAAGATATTAGAAATTACAGACCTATCAGCCTTTTATCAGTTTTATATAAAATTTTTACCAAGATAATTACAACTCGTCTACAGAGAACATTGGATTTCCATCAACCAAAAGAACAAACTAGATTTAAAAGTGGTTTTAGTACAGTAGATCATATCCAGGTATTAAGAGAGGTTATAGAAAGGACAAATGAATATGAGTTGTCATTATGTTTTGGATTTGTAGATTATGAAAAGGCATTAGATTCTATACACATTTCTTCAGTGATTAAAGCATTGGATCATCAAGGTATAGATCCAGGATATTGTCATATTTTAAAAAATATTTATAAAAATGCAACAGCAACAATTAGATTACATAATGATACTGGGAAAGTCAACATTGAGAAACGTGTAAGACAAGGTGACTCCATATCTCCAAAACTTTTTACAGCAGTGCTGCAAAAAGTATTTTGTGGATTAAAATGAAAAACTAAAGGAGTAAAAGTAAATGGAGAGTATTTAAGTCATTTAGATTTCACAGATGATGTAGTTGTTTTTGCAAATAATGCTTCAGAGCTGCAGGAAATGTTGCAGGAGTTAGCAGATGAAAGTAGGAAGGTCGGACTAAAGATAAATGTTAAAAAGACTAAAGTAATGGTTAATCGATTTGCTCAAAATATGAAAATAAAGATTGATTATGAAGAATTAGAAGAAGTTAACAGTTACAAATACCTTGGTCAGATTATTACTACAGATGGAAATATATTGGAGGAAATTAGTCATAGAATTAAACATGGTTGGAGTGCTTTTGGTAGAAATAACTTGATACTAAAAGGTAATATGCCTATGTGTTTGAAAAGGAAGGTTTTTAACAAATGTGTTTTACCAGTTCTTACTTATGGATCTGAGACTTGGAAACTTAATAGAAGAGCAATACAGAGACTTCAGACCACTCAAAGGAGTATGGAGAGATGTTTGTTGGGAGTAACAAGAAGAGATCGAAAACGCAATGTATGGGTAAGAGAACAAACAGTTGTTACTGACCTTATTGAAAAAATTGAAAGATTGAAATGAGTTGGGCTAGACATATTGCTAGAAGAGATGATAATAGATGGACAATTGAAATTTTAAACTGGATTCCAAGAGATTGTAAAAGACCCAGAAAGAGACCACATGTGAGATGGATGGATGAAATAAGAAAATGTGCAGGGGTGTTGTGGAGAAGAAAAGCTAAAGATCAGAAAAGATGGATTAAACTTGGAGAGACCTTCATCCTGCAATGGATTGATAATGGTTGTTGATGTATGATATATATATATATATATATATATATATATATATATATATATATATATATATATATATATATATATATATATATATATATATATTACTGATATGATTTATGAAATGCATGCTGCTTTTTTTATTTAATTGTCATCAATATAATACCCTAGTTAATATAAAAAAAATATTTAAGTATGTAATGATATAATAAAGTTACAAAAATAAAATAAAATCACAGAATAATAAACACAAGAAATATTGATTACTCATACAAAGTACATTTATAAAATCACAAACTATATAATTATTATAAAAATAATGTTTATTAACAAATAAATATTCCATAAAAATCACTTCAAATGTTATAACATTTTTAATGGTTTTATTGCATCATTAGATCAATCATCATGATAGATCTTGGGTGTATATCTTATTTTGTAGGTTTGTATCAAAGAATAAATCCATACTAAAGATATTCATTGTAACCTCTAAAGAAGGAAGATTTTTTTTGGGGGGGGGGGGCTCCCAATTTCAGTTTAATTCAATTTTACATATTTAAAAAATGAATTAATGTACCTTGCCTTTTTGTGTTCATTTTGTTAAAGGCTAAAATATTTATTATATTATTGTATGATATTTCATATTTATATTAATATTTTATATATTTTTCTAACCTTTAGATTCACTAAATCTTTGTTAAATATATAATATAATAATGAATAAAAAATGTGTGCAAAATCTTCCAATATTTAGTTTAAAATGCTACTTCTCTAGCTTTGTTCTAATGGTGATATTATTTTAAGGTGGGGTTATTTTGTTTTTAGTGTAATTTTGAATACAACAAAAGAAACTTTCATTAGTTTACTAATTTACTAAATATTCCATTTTGTTTTTTATCATTACAAATTACTTTAAAAAATTAAAAATAAATAAATAATTTAAGCTTTTCATTTACTGATTCTCTGTTATACTTTCATCTCATTGTAATAAATATCTAATAGATATACCTTTGAATTTTTATTCTTTTTTATTTTACTGAATTTTTATAGAGTTAAAAAGAAAACAAATATTCAAAACTATTATTTATTTAAAAATAAAATAGAAATTCATATAACATTGATATATTAGCCCAGAAATAAAATATTTACTAAAATTTTTCCACAACCATGATTTTGTCTATTACCAAATATATCTTTTCAAGTGAAATTCAACTAAACATGCAACATATATATAATAATGTGTCTCGTAGCAGATGATCAGATGATAATATAATAGTGTGTACACACACCCACACCCATATATATATATATATTGTAAATATACATATATATATATATATATATTTGTAAATATCGATAAGTCTATCTATATTTTAAAAATTGTCATTTGTTATTAAAAAAAAAAATCTCTTTAAGTTGAAATTTACATATGAAATATTTAAATTTTTCTTTTATATTTATTAAATATAATTATTATTTGAAGTTATTATTTTATTTATATATATTGATAGTACATCAATATGAACATTTAATTATTAAAATAAATAAAGACATATAAATTGTTGATTAAAAAAAATTATTTTATTTGCAATGATTACTAAATGTAATAAATAATTATTTATGTATATTTTTAAAGATGTCAGATTTTCAATTTAATATTTTATATATATATACTTGATATTTTATTTTTATTTTAATGTTAATTGTTTTAAAAGAGAACATATATAACATAAGTTTTAAAATAGTATCTGCTGGCGCATGGAACGATAGCAACAACAATAAAGAAGCCATTATATTATATTTTTTTTATTGGAATAGATATAGAACAAACAACTGAAGGATAAAATTTTGTTACACTCTATTTTTATAAAATTTACTATTCTTCAAAATACTGAAATAATATATATATATTTTATGGTAAATACATAAATTATGGCAGGCTAATCAAGAATCGCAGCCAGGAGGCTGCATCATCGCTTTCATTTATTCCAAGGCAATTTTCAATGGAACAACTAAAAAAATTCAATGTATAAATTTCGTCGCGTCTGGAGTTGAAACTAAATATAGCTATCTTAAATGTATAATCATCAATTTAATCATAATTTGGAAGTAATTGGAATTAACATGCTGGATTTAACATTTTAATTGGTTTATTTATTTTTTTTTTTAAAAGGAAGGAAATTTTACAATGGATAAAATATGCATATATATATAAGGATTAACAATTTTCTTTAATATAATAATTTCTTCGCCTTTCAATAGAATGCATTCTAATAATCAAAAGTAAACGGATAAAAGAACTCATGGAATAAATTAACTTTTGGAAAGGAAAATGATCTAAATGAACTTTAAAAAGGTATTTAATAATTTTATATATGTATGAGTAATATATAAATATACTTTTGAGATTGATATATTTTTTTTTTTATTTATTTATTTATTTTTTTTATTATAAAATACGTTTTATAAGTGGTCGATTTAAGCATCTTGTTTTATAATAATATTAGACGTATAACAGATGTTCTGACAATTATCTTAAATAATTTAAAAATCTTAAAATGTAATTTATAGGTTGAAGTTATATATGAATTGTTATATTTATATTATAATGGTTAGGCAAAAATATGTCTTTATATATTTAATCTATATATACTTATTACAAGTATATACATATAGTTATTCTTTGTATTTATATTTAAAACATCAATATTATTTAAAGTTGAACTATAACATAAAATAAAGGATGTACTATTTGTTTTATAAATAATGCCTTTGTAATTATTTAAAAGAGCGATACTATATTATTCTTATTTTCTTTTAATGCCAAAGTTATTATGAAATTAATTGAACTTATAAATAATAAAAGATAATTTTATATTTCATTTATTATTTGGTTTGTAGATCACTTACACGTATTACTATTCATTCAAATATTTAGAAATACATAAATTTACATAATTAGATGTGTATATTTGAATTTAGTAGAAGTCCCTTTGTTTCTGATATATATATATATATTTGATTAGTTATTCACATCATCTTTAAAAATAAATTATAAAGATAGATCTCATTGCTTTGCATGATTTTAGATTTGTTTTATGTATAGCTAGCTGGAAGGGCATTTAAACAATTTATTTAAATATAACTGGAATAATTTTGTTTTTCTTCATTCTTTAATTTTAATGGAATACCTAATAGACGTTCCATTACATTTGGCGCAACAACTAGGGCTCGAAATAAGCTAATTAGGGCTTGAAATACCCCACATACCTGAGAGATGTGTAGTATATATATATTAATATGAGATGTATAATTTAAAGAAAGAGAAGCATTTTTGTGTGTTTAATTTTTTTTTATATAAATGGAAATATTTTAGCCTTATGTTTAGATGGTGATGGTTAATATTATTGTATTATTTTTTTAATGATGGTGTTAAAGTACGGCATAATAATTTTGTCCATATTTGGAAAGTTTATGTTGTAGAAAATCTATAATTTTGAAGGTTGGATGGGATATTTGATTGTTGGAGTTTGGTTGGTTCTGTTGCAGGTATTGATGTTGGATGGGGAATTTTTGTCATTGTCTTAAGGATGTAGTGCATTCATGTCATTTGTGATTGATTAATCTCATTCATTGCTCCAACCCAAATTTTGATGTTTATTATTATTATTATTATTTATCATGAAGCAGCTAACAGTGGTCCTGCCATGATTTTATCTTTAAAACTCCAGAGAGAGTAAGGTATAATTATTTTGATGTATGTATAATATTTGCCTCTAAGTCTCCTTAAGATGAGCAAGGAAATATTTTATAAGTAATAGCCCCTAAGACTTAAATATAAGCAGGGTAGTGTAATAGTGTTTTCAGAAAATTATTATGGGTTGTAGTAAATTGGATAGAATGAAATGTGATAGTCATCTAAGTGTTCATGAAGCATTGTATGCTTTGGGAATAATGATTGAATTCTTTTATCTACATCAAAGTTGTAAAGTGCTAATCAATCTTTTGGTTGTCAGTATCTATCGGATCTTTGGAGGAATAGATAAGTATATAACTTAAATATATAACACCAAATGTAAGGGCTTGATTAATTGATTATTGTCTGTAACAAATAATCTATTACATTGATTATCAATTAGGGTTTGAAAACAAACATATCAATGTTTTATTTTCTATTATAAGTGACTTTAAACATGAAGTTCAATTAGTGAATGTTTGTTGATGATAAACTGCACTAGTACAACTTTAGTAAAATAGTGTTTCGGGCACAAAAGCTAATAATTAGTGAAGTTGATTTTTTTTTTTATGTATATAAAATGGTATTAAGTTTTAAAGGCCCAGAAAATTTATAGGTATCAATTTAATAAGTTTATGCTTAACTACCATTATCTTGAGTGTGAAAGTTATCTCACAATATTATTGAATTGGTTGTTTTCAAGGTATGTGAACATTTTATTATATTTTAAATATTATGAGGTTATATTAAATTTGATATGAAATTTCCACATTTCAATATTATATGAGTGTAGAATATTTATTATCATTACATATAAATAAATGTTAGTTAGTGATCTCAGTTGTTACTTTCTTTTTCTCTCTCTATATATATTTTTAGAGGAATTTATTATTGTTATGGTGATAGATGAGATTTTTTTTTTTTTTAAGCCAAGAAGTTCATGAGTTCAAATAACTGAAATTTAGATTGTCGGATAGCTATTATGTATTATAAGATTAAAAAAGCTTGTATTTTTTTTTTTTTTAGTTAAATAATTGCTTGTTGGAATAATGATTGGAGATGGTGAGCCCTTGATCTGTGATAATTACTATATAGAAATAAATATATATATATCTTAGATTTTTTTTTTTTGAATATATAATATTATAGTTCTAGTAATAATGGATAACAGTAGTGAAATGTCAGTTAGTGGTGATTTTGATTTAAGAGAATTTATGGAAAATTTTAGAGCTGAGTTAAATACTAAATATGATAAACTAGAATCTAGATTAAAAACAAATTCTGATGAACTTTCCCAGAAACTAGAATCTAGATTAAAAACAAATTCTGATGAACTTTCCCAGAAACTAGAGATTGGTTTAAAAATTAACTCTAATGAATTAAAAGAACTTAGAGCTGAGATGAAAACCAATTCTAATGAATTAAAAGCTCTGGTAGATAATAGTGTTAGAAGAGTAGAAATACAATTTGGTGAAAAGATGGAAAAATATAGAGAAGAGACAATAGTTGAAGCTAATTCTTTAAAAGCAAAAATTGAAGAAATAAATAATGAAATGAGGGAAGAAAATCAAGGAATTATAGCCAGATTAGAAGTAGTTGAAAGAAAGACTATAAAAAAACCTAAAATTTTTGATGAATACTATAGTGAGGATAAAAGAACTGATGAATCTGTAGAAATAAAATTAAATTCTTTAGGTGAAAAATATCTAAAGTTATTAGACAATGAATTACTAAAGATTACGGATAATACCAGTAATAAATTTAAAGATAAAATGCAAAATCTAGTTCAAAAATGTACCATTAATTGTGGAAACGTTTATACAAAAATTAATATTTACAAAGAAATATTCTTTACAAGAATTAACAATATAATATGTAATGTAAATTTTATGAAAGTAGAAATTGATCCAAATAGAGATTTAGGCAAAGCCAAAATAAAACTTAAATTCAGAAGTAAGGAGAAAATTAAAATAGATTTTCTTAAAGAGATAATTTATCCCAATAAAAATATGAAGAAAATTAAAGTAAAATTCAAAGAGATGAGTAGAGAAAAGTTTAAAATAAATTATCTTAAAGGAAATATCGATTTTATAAACGATATTGGAAAAGCCAAAGTTAGACTTAAAATTATAGAAGGAATGATAAATAATATTGGTTTTCTTAGAGAGAATATTGACAAGGAAAAAGATATAGGGAAAATAATGGTAAAATTTAAAAGAATAAATGAAAAGATATTTAATTTAATTCTTAGCAGAAAGATTATTGATAAAGAAAAAGAAATTGGCAAAGTCAAAATTAAATTTAAAATGAGAAGTGATGATGTGATTAGTAAAGATTTTCTTCGAGAAAATATAGCTAAGGAAAGAGATTTAAATAAACCTAAAGTTAAACTGAAAAGACTTAATATAGAACAGAATGATTTTCAAAATGATTTTCAGAAATTTTTTAATGCTGAAATTGTATTACATCAATCTGATTTGCAATTTTTAAAGGATTATTTGGAAAATTTGAATGAATACCATTCAAAATTGTCTAGAGAATTATTTTTAATTGAACGTAGAACAAGTGAAGTAAAATAAAATACTTACTCAAGTCGATGATGTTTATAAAGATAGTCAAAGGAAAAGTAAGATTATCTGATAAATAGCAACTGTTATTGATAAAGTTAAGAATTATGTTAATGCTTATGATCAAGTTACTATTTATGTAAAGGATATAGATGCAGAATCTAAGGAATTCATAGCAAAATCTTTAGGTACTTATCTCAAAATTATTCAAAAGCAATTGAATTATACCAAAATGTTATATGAAAATCTTGTAAATTAAAGCAAACTTCTTCACAAAGTTCAACATACTGGAAATTTTTTACAAGAAGAATTAAAAAGGTACTTTTGATTATTATTATTTTTTTTTTTTTTAGAAAATTTGGACAAATATCTAGATGATCTGAAAGATAGATATAAATAAATGAATATGGTTATTAATAAGAAAAATAATATTCTTTAAACCATGGTAGTCCTTAGAAAGATTACAAATTTGAGAAGTTTTTCGATATCTCATAATTCATTAGTTATTTGCAAAGACATTTTTTTTTTTTCGGTGGATTAGAGGGTATTGTAAATATCGATAAGTCTATCTATATTTTAAAAATTGTCATTTGTTATTAAAAAAAAAATCTCTTTAAGTTGAAATTTACATATGAAATATTTAAATTTTTCTTTTATATTTATTAAATATAATTATTATTTGAAGTTATTATTTTATTTATATATATTGATAGTACATCAATATGAACATTTAATTATTAAAATAAATAAAGACATATAAATTGTTGATTAAAAAAAATTATTTTATTTGCAATGATTACTAAATGTAATAAATAATTATTTATGTATATTTTTAAAGATGTCAGATTTTCAATTTAATATTTTATATATATATACTTGATATTTTATTTTTATTTTAATGTTAATTGTTTTAAAAGAGAACATATATAACATAAGTTTTAAAATAGTATCTGCTGGCGCATGGAACGATAGCAACAACAATAAAGAAGCCATTATATTATATTTTTTTTTATTGGAATAGATATAGAACAAACAACTGAAGGATAAAATTTTGTTACACTCTATTTTTATAAAATTTACTATTCTTCAAAATACTGAAATAATATATATATATTTTATGGTAAATACATAAATTATGGCAGGCTAATCAAGAATCGCAGCCAGGAGGCTGCATCATCGCTTTCATTTATTCCAAGGCAATTTTCAATGGAACAACTAAAAAAATTCAATGTATAAATTTCGTCGCGTCTGGAGTTGAAACTAAATATAGCTATCTTAAATGTATAATCATCAATTTAATCATAATTTGGAAGTAATTGGAATTAACATGCTGGATTTAACATTTTAATTGGTTTATTTATTTTTTTTTTTAAAAGGAAGGAAATTTTACAACGGATAAAATATGCATATATATATAAGGATTAACAATTTTCTTTAATATAATAATTTCTTCGCCTTTCAATAGAATGCATTCTAATAATCAAAAGTAAACGGATAAAAGAACTCATGGAATAAATTAACTTTTGGAAAGGAAAATGATCTAAATGAACTTTAAAAAGGTATTTAATAATTTTATATATGTATGAGTAATATATAAATATACTTTTGAGATTGATATATTTTTTTTATTTATTTATTTTTTTTTTATTATAAAATACAACGTTTTATAAGTGGTCGATTTAAGCATCTTGTTTTATAATAATATTAGACGTATAACAGATGTTCTGACAATTATCTTAAATAATTTGAAAATCTTAAAATGTAATTTATAGGTTGAAGTTATATATGAATTGTTATATTTATATTATAATGGTTAGGCAAAAATATGTCTTTATATATTTAATCTATATATACTTATTACAAGTATATACATATAGTTATTCTTTGTATTTATATTTAAAACATCAATATTATTTAAAGTTGAACTATAACATAAAATAAAGGATGTACTATTTGTTTTATAAATAATGCCTTTGTAATTATTTAAAAGAGTGATACTATATTATTCTTATTTTCTTTTAATGCCAAAGTTATTATGAAATTAATTGAACTTATAAATAATAAAAGATAATTTTATATTTCATTTATTATTTGGTTTGTAGATCACTTACACGTATTACTATTCATTCAAATATTTAGAAATACATAAATTTACATAATTAGATGTGTATATTTGAATTTAGTAGAAGTCCCTTTGTTTCTGATATATATATATATATATATATATATATATATATATATATATATATATATATATATTTGATTAGTTATTCACATCATCTTTAAAAATAAATTATAAAGATAGATCTCATTGCTTTGCATGATTTTAGATTTGTTTTATGTATAGCTAGCTGGAAGGGCATTTAAACAATTTATTTAAATATAACTGGAATAATTTTGTTTTTCTTCATTCTTTAATTTTAATGGAATACCTAATAGACGTTCCATTACAATATATAAAGTTGAAAGGAAAAGTATTTTCTATATTATTCTGGAATAACAGTTAAGAGTTAAATAAGAATTTTAAAATTAAAAAAAAAAAGATAAATTAAACATTTAAAAAGATCTATTTAAAGTTTTACTCTGATTTTGAGAATTAAACCAAGCACGTTTTTATGTTACAATAGATATACTGGTAATTATAAAATTTCATGATCTATTTTAATTAGATTAAGAAAAATTTTTAATTAAAGATTGCTTAACATATTTTGATAAAAATTCTGCAAAGGTGTTGAAAGGATTAAGAAATACTTTTAGATAAAAATTTGGTATGCAATTAAAGTGAATTAAAAAAAGAATCATTAACTTTTTTCAGTCAAGCTAAAGAAAGAATTTACATCACTACTATGTATTGTTCAAATTTTACAACATACTATAAAAAGGTGGATTTTAAAGAAAAGGTAATTACATTAGACAATACTATAATTATGAAGTTATAACTGAAGAAGCAGAGTACAAATCAGCTGCTACTGATAGTATCATGATGGTAAAGTTGAATGACATCGAAGTAAAGGGCCTGCTTTGCTGTGTTCCATAATCCATGTGTATATTAGATTGTCTGCATAAAGTCTATCAAACAATAGAGACTGAATAGAGCTGACCAATGTCAACAGTCATCTGGTTTATACCTTTCTCAAAAATGTCAATGAGACAAAAGATTCCAATGTTAATTGACTTGCTGAAGGATTACCTTGCAATGACTTTATACATATTCTGATTAATCTATAGGCAAGAAAATACCAATATACAATTACTCCTGGAAGAATATATATGAAGTGCATACAGTTGATGAGTAGAATGTTTTATATACTGAGAATGAGATTTTTTGAAATAAATTTGCAGTTTAAATCTTTAAATTACAAGTTTTAAAATTAAATAAATTTTTCTTGAACATCTAAAAATGGAGGATTGATTTGTATTTTGTATTTTACTTTTGAAATTTTTTTTTAAAAGATAAGTTTATTTTTTATTTTTTATAAATGCCAGTGTGCACACACATTTAAATGGGTTCATGTTCATATATATTAAAATCAGTCCTCAAACACATATATGTTAAAATTAATAATTATGTATTATAAAAATAAATTTTTTTTATTGGTTAATGACAATTCTAATATGTTAATTTTAAATTATTACACAGAACATTTGAATGCTTATATATAAGTGTGTTTTATGTAAACCTATTGAGATGTATGTAAATTACAATGTAATAGTATATTATTTTTATTATATTAGTTGAATCAAAATCAGAATGCAAAATTTATATTTATAGTGTTCTTAGAAGACCTTAATTTGACTTTATTATTATTGTTTCTAATTAATAAATTTATATTTCATTAAGTTATTTCAGTAAGTTCATTCAATCCTAAAATAGGTTTGAAATATTATAAATTGTTATATGTTGATATTATCTCTTGCTCACAGTGACAGTTATAGAGCTCTTGCTTAATGAGCTGAATTCATGCGTAATGGTCAGTTATATAGTTTTGGGTTTACATTTGGTGTTATGGACATCCAAATGATGATGATTTTATTACTTTTCTGTAATGCTGGATGGCACAAAGGGGATATTTTTTATTTTATTATTAATTTGAAATTAAGTTTATGACTGCCCAGGGCATTAGTGATACTATGTGGCCAAAGAGCATTGATGATTATCAGTATGTTTCAGTAGCCTAGCGTTATTTTCTTAAATTAATATATTCTTATGGATTAGCACTTAAGTATGTCCATTCAGATTATTGTTTATATAACCTGCCTCAAGCTTGGCAAATACTATATAATTAGCCTGGTCTATAATGCAAATCCAGCCACAAGATTGACTGTTGATTTCATTTTTTTGATCATTCATGATGATGAATGATTATTGTTCTTCTTCATGGTGTTGTTGAACTTATAATTAGTTCTTTGCTGAGATCTCATGCTTATATTCATTATATTTCTTTTATCTTTGTGATTAAATGGGAATGATGATGGTTTTCCATCACCCCAGGTTTGCTCTGAGTCTGTACTATTACAATTTATATGTAGACTTTCCATCATTCTCATAAAAATATTTTTAGGAGATTAATGGCCTCAGATTCAAAAAACTTTATCATCAAAGCTTTTTTTACTCTTCTTTTCAATTTACTTTTATCATAAAAGATAACCTTCTGTATTGTCAAATAATATTTTATGATCTGTATTCAGTTTATGAATATACAATGCTGCATAATGATATTTATTTTTAACTCTATTCTTATAAATTTTAATTTATTCATTAAGATTTAATTTACTCTAACCTATATAAATTTTATGACAACTGTAAGGAATCTTATAAACTATTCCAGGAATAGATGTACAATCAATTGATGTTTTGAACTATTTGTAATGAATTTAAATTCAGGCCTTTTTTTGAGACCACTTTCATCCCACATAATAAAATACTATTCTTATAAATCAGTTTACTAATTGCTGACATACTATGGCAAAGAAATAAACTCTTTAAACCCATTAAACATTAAATATTTATTAATAACATATTTATAAATATTTTTATTAAATATAATATTTCTAATAAATTTATGATTATATTCTAACTCAATATAGTCAAAAACAAATTGACTCTTCTGAATATAACTATTATTTTCAAAATTATTAAGCCTTCTATATTTATAATAAAAATTTAATAAAAAAAAAATTTTTTATAAGTAAAAAGTTAATAACAGTCTGTTCTTATCATAATCTTAAATTTTTTGCTTTAATAAAATAACTATAAAGTAAAACATTATCAACTTTATCAACACTTAAATCTAAAAATTGTCACTTAACAAATTCAAATGCACCCCCCCCCCCAATAGTAAATGTAATATTAAAATCTAAAGCAATCAATCTATCAAAAAATTCATCAATTTATCTTGTTTTATAACAAACAAATAATCATCAACATACCTAACAAATAATTTTAAAGAAACAGAAAAATTATTAATAACACTACTCTCTAAAAAATCAATATAGACAGAACACATTAAAGGAGAAATAACCAACCAATAACCCATCTTTCTTTACTTTTATAAAAGACATTATTACACACAAAATGCATAAAATCTTCTAATGCCAATAGCAAGTCATGAATAAGCTTATTTTTTTCTGCAGAAACATATTCGAATGTTTTTCAAATAGTACATGTTTTCAATATTTAAACTACCAAAAGTACAATGATTTTATAAAACAAATCCATTAATTTTATCATATGCCTCAAAAGAAGAAGATACACAAAATTGACCTAAATGTATATAATACTTAAAAAACATTATAAGAAATTTTGAAATTTTATCAACAATCCCCTCTGTAAAATTAAAAATACACCTCGAAGGAAAATTATTTTTATAAGATTTCAAATTAAACAAAACCTTAGGAGCCAAAAATCACTTGAATAACAATTTAAATAAGTAGATCTATATAAAAAATTTTATTTAGTATAAATTTTATAATTTCAATTAACTTAGATTTTATTTTTTTACCAGAATCCGAATTTAAAATAGAATATTTCCCATTATTTAATTCTAAAGAAGCTTTATTGTTTAAAACCACTGTTATTTAACAATGCAAAACAGCCACCTTTGTCATCCTTTAAAAGGGTAACAGCACTGGTCTTCAATCTTTTTTTAAGAGAAAAAATTGTTTTTGCACCAAAGTAAATATATCTTCTTAAAAAAAAAATTGAAGCCCAATGATGTTACCCTAGTAAAAGGAGACAAAGATGGCTGTTTTGCATTGTTAAATAATAGTGGTGAGAGGTCAGCAACAGCTGCTTTACAAGCAGTTGTCCCAGGTTAGAGGGTTCACTTCCTAGATGATGCTATGACACATGAGAAAAAAAAATAGTTTCTTTAAAATAAAATAATGGGAAGTATTTTATTTTAAATTCCGATCCTGGTAAGAAAATAAAATCTAAGTTAATTGAAATTATAAAATTTATGTTAATAAAGTTTTTTAGGACACACTCATTAAATTGTTATTGTAGTAATATTTTGGTTCCTAAAAATTTCTTTAATTTGAAATCTCATAAAGATAATTTTCCTTTAAGGTGTATTTTTGATTTTACAGGAAGACTGTTGATAAAATTTCAAAATTTCTTATAATGTTTTTAAAAAATTATATATATTTAGGGAAATTTTGTGTATCTTCTTCTTTTGAGGCATATAATAAATTTAATGGATTTGTTTTAGAAAATGACTGTGTTTTTGATAGATTAGATCTTGAAAACATGTATTAATCAATTAATAAAATAAAAGACATTAATGCGTTTTACTTTAAAGAAATTTGAATATTTTTCTACCGATAAGATTAAGATTATTCATGATTTGCTATTGTTATTAAAGAATTCTATATATTTTGTGTGTAATGATGTCTTTTATAAAATTAAATAGGGATGGGTTATTGGTTATGTTATTTCTCTTTTAATGTGCTCTATCTATATTGAATTTTTAAAGAATAGTATTATTAACAATTTTTTTGTTTCTTTAAAATTATTTGTTAGATATGTTGATGATTGTTTATTTGTTATACAGGAAGATAAATTGAAGGAATTTTTTGATAGACTAAATGCATTTGATTCTAATATTAAATTTTCTACTGAGGGGGGGGGTACTTTTAAATTTATTAAATTAAAATTTCTAGACTTAAGTGTTAATGAAATTGATGGGTTATTTTATAGTCATTTTATTGAAGTAAAAAAATTAAGAAATATGATAAGGCCAGACAATTATCAACCTTTTCCTCATAAGAAACATTCTTTATTGAATTTTTGCTATATTTAATAAAAATATAAATCAGTTATTAATAAACTTTTAATTGTTAGTAAAATTAAAGAGTTTATTTCTTTGCCATATATGTCATTAATTAGTAAATTGATTTATAAAAAATGTTTTTATTGGATGGTATGAAAGTGCTCTAGCAGAAAGGCCTAAATTTAAATTCATTACCAAATAGTTCAAAACATCAATTGATTGCACATCTATTCTTGGAGTAGTTTATAAGATTCCTTTCAGTTATCATAAAAAATTTATACAGGACAGAATAAATTAAGTCTTAATGAAGAGCTAATGTTCATAAGAGTAGAGTTAAAAATAGATATCATAACTCAACTTTGTACATCCATGAACTGAATGCAGGTCATAAAATATCATTTGACAATGCAGAGGTTATCTTTTATTAAAAAAAGTGTATTGAAAAAAAAGAATAAAAGAAACTGATGATAAAATGTTTTGAATTTGAGGCCATCAATTTAATGAAGACAACTTTGATGTTAAAGGAAGTTGGTTTTTGAAGTGAATGATGGGAAGGCTATTTTGTTTTGTGTGTGTGTATATATATATATTATACGTTTGGTTGAATTTTACTTGAAAAGGTTTATTTGTTTTTTGGTTAATATTGTAATGTTATATGAATTTCTATTATATTTATATTTACTAGTATAGTATTAGATAGTATTTAATTTTTAATCTAAAAATGTACACTTTTGTGAACTCTGACTAATGAGGCAAATTGTAGATATCATGAAGCCTGCATCAGAGGTACATTAAAATAGATTTATTTTAATTAAAAATTAGTATTAAAATTTGTTTTGCAATTATCAAATGCAGGATATTTTTCATGAACCAGTAAAATTTTTTCACGGAATAGTATCAGACCATAAATCAGTGATTGAAAATACTGTTTTAGAGAATATCTGGATTTTAAACATTAGAGATTTAAAAAAATTCAATCCATTAGTTTGGTAACTTAATTGAAGTTGTAATTATAAATTTATTTAACGCATTTTTCCGCGCACATGCTTGAGGTTACAGCCTTAGTAAATAACTTAATTGAAATAAAAGGTAACTCATGATTCTCTATTAATAATATTGTAAAACATTTCCCTCTACTACCCAAAATAATAAGCCTGGATTGATTGATGCTATCTATTGAGTATCCATTATTTACTCATGCTTATAACAAAGAATTCTGAAGTATAGCGATGTGATAGTTGATATAGTATGCAAATTGAGTTAGAAAAGTCATTTTGTTATATATCAGCATTTTAAAATATTTATATATATTGTTTTGTACATTTTATGTCCATATTCTATATATAAAGATATTATTATATTTTTAAAAGCAATAACCATATGGTAGAAGTCAAAGTCTTTTAAAAAAGTAATTTATAATACATGCTTCAATTTTGAGATTTTATGGGGATATATTGCCATTTATTCTTCACACAATGAATTCCTTTTTGATTTATCATAACAAATACATTTTTGAGGTTCAGATAAATAGTGTTACAAAGATTTTGATTTTTTTTTGTTTTTGATTAGAAATTTTATTTAATTGCTTATATGAAAATTTATTTTTTTAAACGCTTGATATTTATTGGACCAAAAAAAAAAAGAAGCTTATATATAAATATCAAATTTTCTCAAGTAATAAGTTGGATTTGAATTTTTTTATTAGCTCTGTAGAAAGAAGGAATAAAACTTATTACACTTATTTACTTTTTGTAACTACTTTAAGCTTATCAAATATATCTTTGATAATTGAAATGTCAATCTAAAACATATTATTAAAATTATGAAAGATTTTGGCCCTATATTTCTATGATTGTTATACACATGGCATACCATATTACATACAATATACTAGCTTTATTGAAAATAAAATCCTGCATTATCTGGAGCAGAAGTAGAGTGGAAAGTATTGGAACTCAAGCTTTATATTCCATGTTCAATTCTATCATTTCTGGTTCAAAGAATACCTTATGAATTCCTGAGCAGTAAATTTTTTGACGATGATAATGATGATGATTATTATTATTATTACATTTTTTAAAATTAGAAAATGTAAATTTCTAATCAGCAACGATAAAATGTTATTTAAATTATAAAATATAATTTATTGTTTAGTGTATACAATTGTTATCATTCCTAATTTATTTGGTAAAAAACAATGTACAGATGCTTGTTAAATCATCATTAAAACATTTTCTTTCCTATGATACATTTATTTTATTATGTGTTAAATGCTGTCATAATAAAATATAGCTTATAATATGGTTTTATGAATGCCTAATATTACATTAGTAGCAATAATTTATTTTGTGAAAGTCCATTTTAGATCTATCTATACAAGCATAAGGAATCAATTAATGCTATTAATTACTCATGCTTACATATAAAATATTCCCAACTATTGGTTACACGAATGATTTATAATTAAATAATAAAGTAAATTACTACTAATATGTAATTATTAAATGTAAACGATATTTTGTTTTAATATACATATCTATATACTTAAAAATTACAAACATAAATACTAGATATAATATGGCAAAAAAAAAAAAAAAACATGTTTAATTTTTAGTAAGAAACTAATCACACATTTATTTTCATACTTTTATAAAAATACGTAAATACTTTTATTTATAAATAAGCACACAATTTTTTTTTGTAATTAGATAAAGTATTTATTTTTTTAAAAATATTTTCAATAATAGGAGTTTAATAAAGCAGATAAGTATTAGAGCATATAAATCCAAGCATATTGGATGAAATGGGCACTCTATAACTATGTGACTTTATAAATTATTATTTATATAACTAAAAGAAAACAAAAATAATATGGTGTTGTCAAGTAAACCTATCGTAATTAAAACTTGTAAAATTTAGCTAAAATTAGTAACACTTTACAAACATTTAATTTCATAATTTTTATAATATTAATAGTAAATTTACAATTTCTAGTTCAATTTTCTTAATTTGGATTAATGTTTTTAATTTTTTATCATCAATTTTTAATTATTGTGGGTATAATTTTAAGTAGTTATTTTTTTCTTTAAGATAGGTGGAAATCATAGCATCTCCTAAATAAGTTAAGTTTATTAATTTTTTTATTTCAGAAGTAGGTTTTGCCAAACTCATTAAAATACCACCAAAATAAGATTTCAAATTGAACGTTTTAAGTTCTTTCCATATTTGAGTAAATTCAGTTTTTATATCAATGCAAGTGTCTGAATGTTTATGAAATTCATCAAGATAGATGTTTAAAATATCTTTGAGTTGTTCATCTGGAGGCATTTTAGTCCAGTCAATTCGAATATAAGGAGGTTTATTTGTCATTTCTGTACAAAAATTTCCAACTAATCTAGTTAAATCCATTCCTCTATAATTATATCCACACAATTCATAATCTACAAAATAAATAACTGGGTCAGAATTATCAGATGAAAGTTTTAATATCATGTTATTTACATGGAAGTCTCCATGACTAAAAACTGTAGGAGAGTTAACCTTTTCAATTAATGTTTTCAACCAAGCATGTTCTTCCAGGGGATTTAAAGTTAAAAATTTTTCATATAATCTTAAATGTTCTGGGCTATCTTTAAATTTTTCCATACTCATAGTATTTAAACTTTTTTCCATTAAGTGGTCAAAAGTTTGTCTAGAGTTAGCAGTTTTGTTAATAGGAACATCAAGGACATGTACTTGTGCCAATTGGCGAACAACTTTTTCTAAAATGTTTGCATTGCTAAAATCTGAAGGTAATAAATTTCTTCCTTCTATATATTCTTCCAAGCGACCCCCATCAAAAATCCCATAAACTCTTGGTGCTATTTTTTTTTTTGATAATAACAAAGCTACAATATTTTCAACCATTATTCCATATGCTCCAATATTTAATTTGTCACTAAAATATTTTATTAATAATTGTCTAGGTTCTTGAGTAACTATTTGACAATCATTTGGTAAAGATAACTTAAAAATATAATTGATAAATCCACTTTCTATTGATTCAATGATTAGGTTATCTAATTCTATATTCTTCCATGTACCTCCAATGAAATCTGCACAAATGGCATGAGTCTTTTCTTTAATATCCTTAGCTTCCATGATGTAAACAGTCTGAACCCAGAACCTAAAGAAAGTAAAAGGTTTTAAAATCTGTTTGCTATATTATTATCATTATATCTATATTTTGGTTTATGTAAGTGTTGATTTATATGTTTCACATCTCTTCAAGCTCTTGACAACATAATGAGAATATCAGATTGACAAAGTAGTTAATGAATTGGTGTCATATATATATACGTGTGTGTGCGCACGCATTCGTGTGTACATGAAACACTCATTCAGATATAATTAATATATTTTAAACATGTAAAAACAAATTTAAATAAATATAATAAATTGGTTAATCAAACCAAACATAAGGATGTAAATAAATAAATATCTAATCACTCAAAAACAAAACAGGGTGATCAGATGATCCTGAAAATTAATATCAATACCCTCAGTAATTAATATGATGACTTAATATTTAAATTAGAAAAACGGAAATCTACTCAAAAAGAGAGGGACATTTTTTAAAAAAGCATATTTACAAATGTATTACAAAATTCAAATACTACACTGGGGACTATATTACATAAAACTAATTATTATATATAAATATTTATTCTATAAAATAGGAATACGTAAATCTAATCTTAAATATAAAGAATATTAGTAATAAACTCCTAGAAAAAGTGCATATTTAAAATTACAAATGCTTGATTCCATTCAAGAGTTTTATTATTATTATTTTTTATTCTTTTGATTAGATTCTGACATTTCTAAATTTAATAAATACATATAATAATTCATACATAATAATTAACTTTATAAAATACAGTTCCTGGTTGTAATATGTATACTGTATTTATATAAATGCATTTTTCAAAAGTTTTAATTTTAATTCCCTCTCCCTTGGATGAAATCAAGCACTATTAATTTAAATATTAAAAGTCCTAACATGAATATATGACATTTTTAAGATCATCTAATGAGATCCCTATTTTGAGACAATTAATTGTAACATGTTGAACTGATTGTTGTTTTTCTCTGCACATTGATATGGTTGGCTAATTAGTGTAATTAGTTATTTATTTACATGCTTGTGTATGGCTTGATTAACCAATTTTATTATGTGGGTGTACATATATATATATATAATTTGTAAAATTTTAGCAAATTTATATAGTAAGTATAAAGATTTATTAACATTTGCACAGTTTTTGCTATGTCACTACATCTTTTCTTAATACTATAAGTAGAGAATTCATGAATATTGATAATAACGCTATCTTATGCTCTTATGCCAAATTCTATCATGCCATAAAGTATATAATATTATAATTTGATGTCTCTATTTCTTCAAATCAATATACATAATCTTATATTTTAATATTTATAAATACAGTAATTATATATATGTAAAGTATAACTTTAAAAATTTTATCCACTTAGGAGTGCTTTCAACTATCCTTGTAGTCTTTGTCAACTAACACTTTGAAAGGTTAACCTTCCCACAATTCCATGATCTTAGCATTTGCTACTTGCCTGTTAATTAAGACTTGTTTGTATTTATACATTTGCTTAGCTTTCTTTATTTTTCTTTTGTTGTAATTTTTTTTCAATTTGCAATTATTATAATTGAAGTTAAAACCAGAAATACATGACTTATTATGACCAGTAGCAGAAACCAGTCTGGGGTTGGAGATATTCTGAAAAGCTTGTTAAGAGCTTATTTGCATGCTCTATATATAACATATAGCAATAAAAAATAATTTTTCTTTGCAAACATAGTTTCACATATTAGATGAATAGATTTTCTCACATAAAAACTAATAAATAAATATATATACATACATACACATATGATTATTCACAATTCAGTGCAAATTCCAATCACTCTTGGCATTAAAAAGAAGTTTTCATAAGATTAACAGTCTCAAAACACAAAATGATTAATCAAAAAGGTCTCTTTGATGCTTTTTTTAAATTTTTTGATTCAGATAACTTTTGAATCATCAAACAATATTTTATGACCAGTTCTATATTTATGAATATATAAGGCCGAATTTAGATATCTATTTTTAATTCTACTTTTATGTTTTTTTATTCTTTTATAAAAACTTAATTTACTCTCAACTATTTAATAATAATCAGTTATTAAGCTAAGGCACATGTGCTTTGAAGATTTAAATTATAAATGAATACTCTTAACTATTTATAAACTATTCCTGAAATACTTTTATATATATATGCTGTTTAGAATTAGTTAATACATTATAATTGTTCTTTTAAAAAATGTTTATAATCCCAGAAAAATGATTATTTTTTATTAATCAATTAATGACTTAAAAGAAATATAGTATTTTTTTCTCATTATAATTAGCAACATTTTTAAAATCAAAATTATGATTATTCTTTTTAAATATATCTTTAATAAACTCATGAGGATGATTTAGACCAGGCGAGTCAAACTCATTCAAACAATGGGCCATTTAATGCGATTGGTAAGATTCTCGTGTGGGCTACATCACACTTACAAATTTTCTTAAAATTTGATTTTGAAGTGAGAATGCAGGAATATAGGTGGGATAACTAAAATATGTTATGTAGTTTAACAATAAATGTAAAAGTAATTTAAAGTGATTGTTTAATATTTTCATGCTCTCATTTCCAGATACCTAAGATTTGCCCATACTTAAACGTTTGGGTTGAAAGAATAGGTGGATTCATTCTATTCCTCCACAAAGACTTTATCTTGTATTTGAAAAATGAGAATATTTATTTATTGTTAAAATCCACAAAGCGCATGTGCATTAGCTTAATGCATCATTAGTTTATTACAGTTTAAAAACATGGGCTATATAAAATAAATATCTTATTTACATATGTAGTTTAGTGAAATCAGTTCAATAATATACAATTGATATAGTATTGCTTTTATTTAAATATTTATTTTATTTTATTACATATTTATAAAACTACAATTTTTTGTTTTTACTGGAAACTTGTCAGCCCTTTCCTCCTACAATTTTCCAATATCTGAATTCAAAGACTGAGAACAAACAATTTTTATTATGGCAGATAGATGTTTATCAGTTAATTTTGATCTGTAAGCTGTTTTATTTAATTTCATGCATGAAAATAATTGCTCACATAAGAATTTACTTCCAAAAAAAGCATAAAATTTATGCAGCAAACTTTTTAATTTACAGATAGATATCTTTCATCTAAATAGTGATATATTTTGGGAGTTCCTACTTCTTGATATTTGTTTTTAAAATCAAATCATTCTGGAAATCAATTAATTCCAGTTGTATTGAAGTCGGAGCTTTTTCAACTTCAAAGGCAAAAGGTCAATTGAAAAGAGAAAATTTTTTTTCTAATTCCTTGAAATCATCAAAATATTTATCGAAATCGTTTTTTATTTTTTCAATTTTTGTAGAGTATTGTGAAAATGATCAACTTCGAGTTAGTGCTTTTAACTGCTCACATGTAGGAAAATATGTCAAAACATTCTTTTGCAAATGATTTTTAAACAAATTCAGTTTTTGTACAAAGCTTGCAACTGCATCACACATGTTCGTTATCAATTGATCTTTGCCTTACAATGTAATATTAAGATTATTCAGATGACCTGTGATATCTCTTAAAAATACTGTCTTGTACCCACAATGGATCTTTTATAACCGATATATTTTCCTTGTTTTTATCTTTTATTTCAAAAAATATTATTTCCTTCAAAAACAGATAAAAGCTCTTTAGAACATTGTGGCAGGACAACCAATTAACTTCTGGGTAATAAGAAAGATCTTTGAATTGGATTCTAAATCTTTAAGGAACGAAATAAATTGATGGTAAAGTGCTCTCGAATAAAGTTGACTATCTTTGTAATTGTTTTAAGTACTTGATCCATTTTTAATAATTTTAAACAGAGAATTTGTTGGTGAATGAGGCAATGAAAAGCTCTGATTTTTGGTTTATCTGTTACTCATCTTGTAATTTCCATGTCAGTCATGACACAAAATCTTTAGTTTCACCTGTCATTGATTTAGCTCCATCAGTTGTCACAAAAGCAAGTTAAATTTTTCTAAAATGTTCCATATGGCATCAAAAATGTCTTCAGGGAGTGTTGTTCCATGAAGAGAGATGAATTCCAACAATTCTTTGGTGATCCTCATGTTATTATCGCAACCACGGAAAAAAAAAAACAGCAACTTATGCAACATCTCTTATATCCGTGCTTTCTTCAATTGCAATTGGAAATAACTGGATTTTGGTAGATATTTTTTGTAGTTGCGAAATGATGACATCTGCTATTTCAGTAATTCTATTTGCCACTGTAGTTCTTGATAATAAAATGTCTCGAAATGCTTATACCTTTTCTGGACAGACAAATTCGACAGCTTTTATCATACATTCCTTGATTAAAGAGCCATCGGTGAATGATTTTGAATGTTTTGCTAATAAATAGCTTATTTTGTAACTAGCTCTTGTTATTGATTCATTACTTTTCATGAATTTTGTAAGCATTCCTTGCTGGCTACTTAATGAATTCTTCATTGTTTTTAATTTTTCTTCTCTTATTTTTGCTGCAAAGCACGAAAATTGTTCTTCGTGATTAGTGCAATAATGTCACTTAATGTTGTATTCTTTAGTGACACTAATCGTTTATTTGCAAATTAAGCACTTAATCTTATTGTTCACTTTCACACAAAAACAGTTCAGTTCTCATTTTCTTCCCTCGTCATCAATCTTTCGTTTTTTATTTAGTGTTGGAAGTGGCATTTTCTGTAATAAAAATAGGGCTTTAGATTTAAATTTTAAAAATTAAAAAAATTGCAACTACGTCTACTTACATTTTTGATGAGTTATAAAAAAACCCCACAAATTTTTAACACACCGATCGGGACAAAGAAACTAGCGCAACTGCCTTTTGTTACAATTCTAAGAAAAACCCAACTTCTGCAGATAGGATTGCTACGTTGGTGGTGCGAATAGTTGATTAAAGTTTTGCTGAAATGTATGTATGTTTTTGGAAGCACAGCAGTACATTATTAAGGTTGCCAGCTTTGATGTTCATTATATCTCAAATGCTTCATCATCATAACAGCGTGTTGTCAAAAATATTTAGCTATATGTGTAACTGAAAATTATAAATTAGCTATGTGTGTAGCCAACAATTATTGTATAAATTTTAGTTCATATAATTAAATATAAAAGTTTGTTCAAAAAGTTTTTTAAGATTAATTTATTGATTGCAACATATCATTTGGGTTTCATTTTATTGCATAGCATCATAGCCGCGGGCCACAAAAAATCAAGTCGAAGGCCGCCAGTTTGACATGTCAGATCTAGACCAATGGCAGATATTATATTAAATAAAAATGATAATAATTTCGATTTTAAAAATATTGATCATAATGATGAGAAAAAAGAATATATTTTTTATCTTTTAAATCATCCATTGATTAATAAAAAGTAGTCATTTCATGGGCATTATGAAGATTTCTAAAAAGGAAGACCATAATTTATTAAATAATTCTAAATAGGCTATAGATGATGAAAGCATTCCAGAAATTATTTACAAAATTTCATGCAGTTTTAGACGACACTGGATAAAGATTTTATAAATGAAAAAAAAAAATTAAAATTTTGTAAAATAGAATTGAAAATAGACATTTTAGTTCAGCCTTACATATTATGTGATGATGCAAATGTCTTTTCGCAGCACAATGAAATAAAGACAAAGGTCAAAAATACTTTTTTCATTAATTATTTTGCTTCTAAGACCATAAATCTTACAAGAACTTCTTTTATTATTATGAGTAATTGACATTTGTATTGATTGTTAATAGTTCATCATCATCATCATCATCATCATTGTCTACCATTATCAATCCACTGCAGGATAAAGATATCTCCAAGTTCAATCCACCTCCTCCAATCTTTAGCCTCCCTTCTCCATATCCCTGTATACTTTCTTATTTCATCCATCTACTCACATGTGGTTTCTTCCTGGGTCTTTTACAATCTCTTGAAATCCAGTTTAAAATTTCAATTATCCATCTATTGTCATCTTTTCTAGCAATATGTCCAGCCCAACTCCACTTCAGTTTTTTGTTTTTTTCAATAATATCAGTAACACCTGCTAGTTTCTTACCTGTGTATTGTGTTTTCTATCTCTTCTTGTTATTCTTAACATGCATCTCTCCATACTTTTTGAGTGGTTTGAAGTCTCTGTATTTCTCTTCTATTAAGTATCCAAGTCTCAGATCCATAAGTAAAAACTGGTAAGATATGTTTATTAAAAACCTTCCTTTACAAACACATAGGCATATTTCCTTTTAGTATTAAGTTATTTGTTTCAAAAGCACTGTAACCAAGTTTATTTCTATGATTAATTTCATCAATTATGTTTCTTCCTGTAGTAATAATATGACCAAGGTATTTGTAGTTGTTAACTTCTTCAAACTCATCATAATCAATCTGTATCCATTGAACATTACTTTAGTCTTTTTAATATTAACCTTTAGTCCTATTGTCTTATTTTCCTCTGAAAACTCTTGCAACATTTACTGAAGATCTAAAGCTTTGTTTACAAAAACAACTACATCATCTGCAAAATCCAAATGACTTAAATAATCTCCATTTACTTTTACTGCTTTAGTTTCCCATTTTAACCCACAAAATACTTTATGCAGCACTGCTGTAAAAAGTTTTAGAGATATGGAATCACCCTGTCTTACATCCTTTTCAATGTTAATCTTCCCAGTATCAATATGTAATTTAATTGTTACTGTTGCATTTTTATAAATATTCTTCAAAATATGATAATATCATAGGTTTATGCCTTGATGATCCAATGCTTTAATCAATGAAGAAATGCTTATAGAATCAAATGCCTTTTCATAATAATCCAAAGTATAATGAGAACTCATATTCATTGGTCCTTTTTATAAGTTTTCTCAATACCTGGATATGATCCACTGTACTAAAACCTCTTTTAAATTCAGTTTGTTCTTTTGGTTGGTTGAAATCCAATATTCTCTTTAGAGAAGTTATAATTATCTTTGTAAAATTTTTGTATAAAACTGATAAAAGGCTGATAGGTTTGTAATTTCTTAAATATTAATATTAATACTGCACTCTTCACTTAGACATTTGGTATATAACTTTGACAAAAAGTTTTCTATTTTTTTCACCTGCTTCTTTTAATATATCGATTATAATTCCATCATTACCTGGAATTTTTCCTTTCTTCATAGATTTAATTGCATGTCTCACTTCTTCATTTAAAATTCTGGGAAAATCAGAAGGTATAATAGATGTTGGAGATACTTGTTCTTTATTACTATATAATTCTTGATAGAAGCCTTCTACTCATTTCATGATGTCATCTTTCTTTTTAGTAATAGTTCCATACTTTTTTCTTATTGCAAATATAAGTTTTCTACTAATACCAAAATATAATTTTAGACTCCAGACTTTTATTCTCTTCTATAGCCTTCCTTGCTAGTTCACAATTATACTTTCTTATATCATTAGAAAATCTTTTTCGTAACATTTTACAAAATTCGAGATATTCAATCCTTTTTAATGCAACATTTTTATATATCTTCATATTCCTTCTTTCCTTCATTAGTTCTCTCGTCTCAATAGAAATTTTATTGGTTAATTGCTGCTTTTTCTACCAGCTATCTTGGTTGCAGTTTTTAAAAGTGTATCAGCTATTTTCTTATCAATTTCACTCAAATCTGAATCATGTTCAAAATCTACTAGTCCTTAAAACTGATTTGCAAGTTCTAATTTAAATTCATTAGAATGTTTCTGAAGATTAGTTATATCAATTGTAAATATTGTTTTTCTTAATAATTTTTGTCTCCCTAGTTTTGCATTAACACTTATCTTACATTTTACTAATCAATGATCACTTCCTGTGTTGAATTTATTAAGAACATTACAATATTAAAATATGTATATTCTGTTAAATCAAAATATAATCCAATTCTGCTGTATCTTCATTTAGATGTTTCCATGTTCATTTCATTTTAACATTTTTCTCAACAAAATAATTCATAATATAAAGTTTTTCTTTTTCTGCAAACTCCATAAGTCTATGTCCTCTCTCATTTCTATTACCATAACCAAATTTACCCACACCACTTTCATCTTTCATTTGTTTATAAATTCTCACATTAAAGTATCTCACAACAATTTTAAAATGTTGTTTTGTACATCCATATAAAAATCTTCTACTACTTCATCACTACAAGAACTTGTTGGGGCATAAACCTGAATTATCTGCATTTGGTATTTGCTATTAAGTTGAATAACCAATTTTGCGACTCTAACCATAGACCATCAATCTCCACAAAGTTGTTTTTTCATTTTTTATATATAATGAATCTTAGTCCATTTGTACTTTCAATATTTATGTCTTTGTAGTAGAGTACATGCCCACTTTTTAAATCAATTATCTCTTCACTTTTTTTTCTAACTTTACAAAGTCCAATAATGCCCCATTTAATATAAGAAAGTTTTTCTTCCAATCTTCCTTCACTTGAAAGTGATCTGCAGTCGTACATACCTAAATAAAATGCCATCATCAAATGACAGCCTGGGTTTGAAATTTGGGTATTCTTAGCACCCTTCACCTTTGGATACCAACAACAGCCTTGGCTGGTGACTTTACAGACTCCTGGGAATAAGGGCCATAATTTATTTTTGTCTGTTATGATTGAATATATCTATTGGAAAATATTTTTCATACACACACATTTATTCTGTCTTATCAGGCAACTGAGAAGAAACATTATGGGTGTTTCTTAATCTTAAACTCAGAGGTAAAAAGTCAATAAACTCACCACACTTGCTAATGCATGTTGGTAAGCAGCCCATCCATGTTGTTATATTATATGAATAATCACATAGTAATAAAAGCTGCAATTACAATAGCATATAAAGTGGATATCAGGAATTTGACCTGCTTGGTTTCTTTAAGCCTCCAAGAGGAATCAAAGGGTCTCCTTTCAGTTACTAGCAAATTTCTTTCTGCAGCCAAAATAAATAGTTACATATATATTGTAACCGGATGGACACTCAATCCCACTCTTGTTTGTTTTTATTTCCTGATGAGCATATTGTAGGAAAGAACTATCAATTGGCATTCCCCAATTCAGACATCACCCCACCTACAACAATATTTCCTGCTCATCAGAGGATGTAGCACCATAGAGACTGGAAACATCTAGAAATTTATCTGTTTGATTTCCCAAATGGCACCACTAGAATACCATCTCACTATAACCTTACTTACCATCATCTTGTTATGCCAAACATAGCTCAGGAGGCATGAAATTCTTGTGAGAAAGATGCAATAAATAGCTAGTGATGCAAAAATGGAACTAAACAGCTAAAATTAATTTTTAATAACAACAATTTTATTTATAACAATTCCTTTGAACATCCTTCTAAGATAGTTCATTCATATCCATATGAAGATTCATATCAGTTCAATGAGAAGAAATCTAGAAGCATTTTATTTAACAGTAACTCATTGGCAGTTCCTTTTAATATAGTTCATTTGTATCGATGTGAGAATTCATTTTTAATTCAATTATGAGCAGTCCAAAAGCATTTTATTTAACAATAATTCATTCGCAAATCCTAATATAGTTTCATTTAATTATTCCAATATATAGCATAGATATTTGTTGTTCAGTTAAACATAGATGTATATTTCTACAGATAAGTTTATTATCATTAATTTCATATTTGTAGAACATTTATAATTTTGAACATATAACACAATTAATGTTTTCTTATTATTTCATTAATTTTCTATAGTAAACTTTATTATAAAATTAATAATTGATAGGTAAAACATTTTACTATTAGAGAATTAATAATTGAATTATTTTTTTAATGCTTCCCTTTTAACTAGGGTCTTCATTTACTGCTGTTTTCTCTAAATAACTGTGGTGTTGGTCTTGAATGGATGGCACTGAAGGCTTGGAGTTCATATGGTGAACCGATGGAGAGAGGACAAGTGGTCTAGCTGATAATGGTCATTTAAGGATTTTTTATTAGTTTGTTTGATGACCTCATTTAGTCACTTTTTTAATACTCTTGTAGCTAAATTTTGTGTCTCTGGATCAATTAACTATAATAATTGTCTTCTACTGATTTTTCAGACTATTTATATTTTTTCCTCCCTGACAAATGGATTCAGCTTATGTGTGCCTTTTCTCTCATTGGTAGCAGCTTTTTCCTCTTTTTTCGTATTTTTTTCAATCCCCCAGATCATTGGACACTTTCTCTTTGGCAGGAACTGACTTTTAATTAGTGATTGTTTTTAAATATTTGCCTTCATGTGTTTTTGAATCTTAAATTTTTCTTGCCTGCAGCAATGCCTTAGAAGTTTTCTTCAATCTGAATCCCAATGTTTAAAGATTTTTATTTAATTGATCTTTAATTTAAATTATTAGTTTTAATAATGAAGGATTTATACTTTTTTTTTAATTGCAAATGTAAATGTATTTTCTTTTTCTTTTTTCATTTTAAAAAGTTTGAAACACTTTTAATTTGGCGGAACATTATGAATTAACAATTATTTTAATCATGGACAAATTTCATTACTTCTTTTTTTTTTAAAAAAAATATTGTTACTCTTTTTAATTGGGGGGGGGGGAGATCTTCTAATTATATACGTGAAACAATATATCTGTTCCAATATATATTTACATAATAACAATCAACTCATAAGCTATTAATAATCTCAACCTGTAGTTACATCAACTTCCTTTAACATTGATAAAAACCTATTAAAGCCTTGATAATTGGCTTGATTATCTTAGTAAATGTATTTACATGCAAGTTCTTGTTAGTAGTTTTCATTTGAGAAGGTTTATTTATCTAACAGGTGAAAACTTGATTGTGAAGAAAAGTTTTGTAATTTTATTAGTTTTTTTATTGCTATATGTTTATCTATTCTGATAATATTTTACTACTATTAGCCTTAGGCAGTATTACATATAGTTAGATTAAAATTTGGATACATAATAGATGTATATTGCATATATCTAACAATCGGATCTGGTTGAATGCTTACCATTGATATTTTTATTTATTGCTTTAAATCTTCATCTTTTCTGTTTTTTTAAATATAATAATAAATACTTATATGAATATTATACAAAATTCATTATTGAATTTTAACAAAATTATGAAAAAGATTTTTATTTTATTTTTGTAATATCTAACCGATAAAACTTTGAATTTTTTTTTGCAACAAGGTTAATTTTTTTTAGAGCAAATTTATGAATTTATTTATTTTATATTAGTGCCTTTGAAATTAAATAAAAATTAGAGAATGAAACACAATGGACAATTGATTACTATAGTTTTATCTGATACTGCGTTTTTTATGATTATAATAAAAGTCACCATTATCCTAAATATGTTAGAAATAAATTATAAAATTATCGATTTAAAACTGAGCAAATAAATAATTTTAGTTGATATTTAGTAATTTTTGATCTTATAAAGTTGATAATTAATGCACAAAAAGATTTTTTTTTCTGCAAAATAATTTACAATTATGATGACCATATTTTATAATTATGATAGTCATATTTTTAGCTGCAACAAAATAATATTCATAAGAATTTTAATCCAAGATTCAATGAGTGAATATATGTTATCTCATGTACACATTTTAAAAATTATTATTAATGCGCTTTATTACTGCATATGATCAAAATATATTTTTGATTATGTGATGTACTGAATGAAACTGGAAGTTTCTTTATTTTGAATATATCATAAATGAAGTCACTGATTATTTTGCAAGGATATTGGATAAAAATTAGGTTTTTTATTATATTTCAATTGTCTATTGTATAAAGAAAATGCTGTGCTTTACATTTTTAATATGAATGCCACCATATTATTCTTGGATGATATAACTTTAATAAATTCATTATCCTATGATGTCATCAATCTTACAAAATAGTTGCCTTTTTTTTAAAAAAAGGCAAAATGTTTTTTGAAAAATGTAGTACGATCCACTAATGTGCTTTGCGATACTATGCAAATATGCACACTTAACAGATCACTATCATATGATGTGAAGGTGGAGGGAATTCAAGTGGCCATAAATGTTGTAATAAGCATTCTAATTAAAGATCTTACCCCCTATCTGATGTACTATTTGATACTAATAATTGTAAGACCATCACCATGCTTCCCTATACATTTTGGAAGGTAGGAAAAATTGCAAAAGATCATGACCAAGCACCTTTTCCCAGAACTCATGCAAATAGCCATGTAAATTATGAGACAAATAAAATGTTTGAGGTTGCATGTAGTTTTGGAAATCATTAACTTTGTTTGATTAGTGATGACAAATTATTTGTCAACCCCCCCCCCCTCAAAAAAATATTAAAATAAGATCAAAACTGTTGACTTTTTCAACTTTGGGTTTTTTTTTTATATTTTAAAAAAACACGGTGACTTTCTTTTTGTTTGGCTATATGTCAATTTTTGTTTTGGTTTTATTTGTATACCACTGATAAACTAAAACTTTTTTTTTTAAAACCAATTTTTATTAACCTTTCTTTAAAAATAATAATAAAAAAAAGCCAAAAATAACTTTTGTTTCAGTGATGACAAATTATTTCTCCCTATCTCCCCCCCAAAGTTAAACTAAGATCAAAACTTTTGACTTTTTCAACTTTGGTTTTCTTTTTTGTTTTTCAAATATGGTGGCGACTATATGGCGATTTTTGTTTTGGCTTGATTTGTATTACACGATATTTTTAATTTTGCCATTTTTGAAATGAAAATGTACAAATATTTGAATCAAATCTTGTGTTGTAAATTATTTACAAAATCATCAAAATAAGGTCATATCAAATGTCAAAATATGTCAAAAGATGAGTAAAAAAGTCATATCAAATGTCCAAATATTTAAAAAAAAAGGTGGAGAAAATGTAAAAATATTTTAAAATAAAAGTTGGACAAATTGGGCAAAACAATATTTTAATAAAAGTCGGAAGAAATGTAAAAATAATTTAATTAAAAATAGTCGGGCCCAGATCAATATAATTGTGTTTTTTTAGCAGAGAAACAATGCCACCAAGCAGCTGGACTAGCATACTGATTAGTAGCCAAAAAAGTTTTGAAATTTTAAAAAAAAATCATTGTGTCGAATAACTGATTGTGAATCAAAATAATAGGTACAAATTAATGATGATTTATATAGTGAGTTCTTGCACAAAGATCCATCATATTTTGAGATAAAGATGTATTGCTATAAAATTAATTATTATTAAGAATTTTTAAAATTATTTTGTTAATAGAGAACTTTATATAAATAAATATTGCAACAAACTTTTTATCTCTTGATATTAAACCATCAAACATCACATGATCATCATTCTTTATGCCAACATAAGCTGTTTTTGATGGAGGCAAAACTGTCCATATAGTAGCACCACTCAGATATAGGTGCAGTGCTCTCAGATCCAAGGCTCCTCATTGATGAAAGCCACAAGCTAGAAACTAGTCTAATGATATTGGATGAGTAGGCACTAGATAGGGATTTTATGCACAAATCTTTCTACATCCAATGATTACTCTGGCTTGCACTGAGTGGTGCTACTATATAGAGAGTTTTATCAAAAATCTCTTGATATATTTAAGAACTTGTTTAAAATTGTCATGATTATTATAATAGATGTGATGATATAACTATCAATTACTAGCAATCATCAGAAATGATATTTCTCTAGAATAATTTACCTATTTAGTTTTTAGACTTTTTAAAGATACAATCATTTATTATGGCATATATCAATTCCATTGTTGCTAATGCTTTAATATTTTTTCATCCATTTTTGTCTGAAGTAAATTTCAGCCTGGCTATTTGTCTTCAAATAATAGTTCAACTTTCATCAGATGACTCTCCATGAGTATATTTTATCCTGCTATTTTTGGGATTTTGAAAGTTTTTATTAGTGTTACAATTCAAAAGCACCATTCAGTGACTACTTTTTACATTCAGGATATATTAATGCTTTTATTATTTTTTGTTACGGATAAACTATTCAATTTTTATGTTTATTTTGCTCTTAAAACACTTTTATAAAGACTTCTCAAGATTTAAAAAAGTTGAAAGTTATCTTACAATAATATTTTTTTTTTTTTTGTCATTTCTATGTAATTTTATATAAAACTGAGTCATGTATCATTTTATTATTTCATTGCAATCGTTTTAAATGATTATAACTATGATAATAGCCACATAGCACATTATATAAAACAGACCTAATTTTTCTTTTACTTTTTTTTATTATTTATATGTTAAACATTAATTTTTAAATGATTTTATTTAATTGTTAATTAAAAAAGATTTTATTAAAAAACAATAGTTTTTACAAGTTATTATATGCATTAATATAAGCATTACTTACTGGATAATAAAGAATAATTATTTATTTATTTTTTTATTATTACTTTATAAAGTTATTATTCTTAAGAGAGATATATACAAAAAGACTAATCTTTCACATATTTTATTATTTTACAATAATCTTATTATATGTTTCAAACAACAATAATTTTTACAAAAATTCTAGCTAGACTTCCAATATTGTTTGAAAATTGATTAAGTAACTGATATTAATTAGAAGATAAAGATCCCATGTTAATGTGGGATTGTCTGATGAGTGATTAATGTGTTAACTAAAAAAACAAAAAATATAATTGTAATTTGATTCAGTTTTGAACATAAGTAGAGAAGTAATATATTTTATGGGCACTGAATTAATAGTTAATTATTTGCCATTGCCTGCACCTTAATCAGTACATATATCATGAATCACCCTTTCAGGGTAAAAACTATAAAATGAAATATATAATGTATGCCACATAAATCACCATATATTAAAAACTAATCCTGTAACATTAATGATATGATACATAATTTGTTCTACAAAACATAGACAAATATGTAAAGAAAATATATATTCTAGCTCAACATTCCAAAATATTCTGTAACTTTATTTTTGTTTTTAAACTTGATATAGTTTATTTCACAAATTCTCTAATCTATATATTGTGAACAGATTTTTAGATGGAACATGTTCAATATGAAAATATGAAAGTACTTTACATGTTTATTTGGAATAATTCAAAATTATTCAATTAAAGCTCACATAACAATTACTACTTCTTTCTAGTTTTTATTTCAGCTTGCAGATTTATATCGAATCAAATTTGAATTATTTAACAATAAACTATCTAGGGAAATAAATTATTATTTAAGGATGTTAAAAGAATATATGCATTGCAAGTCCTCAAACTTATAAAAATAGCTGTCTGGATTTAAGTCTATATAACAACTTGTGTTGAAAATAAAAGACTTACCTCCTCTTATTTCTAATTAAACTTTTTAAAAAAAGCTATTATTGATTACTAAAGCAAATTAAATTAACCTTAATTCTATCATTGGTAATTAATGGTTTTTCTAGCAACATCTTGCTAATCATATCTCTAGAACATGGAAATAGACTGACTTTACTTTCTTTATATGTATTGTGTATAAAATATCATTAAATATGTATTTATTTCATATATACATTTCAAGTACTTTGTAAAGAAAATAGTCCTGATAAGGACCATAAAACATGATTAAAACATAAAGAATTAAAATAAGTTGTATACTAATACAAAATAAGATAATTAAAATTCAGGGAAAAATGATGTATGCTGAAATGTTTATTGTAATAATACACACACACACACATATATATATATATATATATAATAACAAAAAATAATAAATATAATGAAGATTAACTATTATACACAGTCTTTGAATCCATAGAAGCACTTTCAGTTAATTACTTAACTGTCTTCAACTGTCATATAAATTCAAAAAACACAATAAAAACAAACACCATCAACTTAAATCCCAGAATTCCTAAATTTTAATGTTAGTAGTTTATCTATTTATTATATTCATTTTATTTCTATTTATAAAAATTACTTTCTTAATTTTTCTTTTCTTCATGAAGAATCTTAACATTTTCAAGGTCAAACTAAAATTTATATTTACATGTCCTTTCATGATCCAAGAAAACTGAAACAGTCATTAAATCATTATAATTTTTACTTTTTACATGCTTGTATAACAATTGATGCTCTTTTAATCTTTTCTCTATAATGCACCATGATTCACCTATATATGATAACAAATATCCAGAAAAAATTTGATAAACAACATTACTTTTTTTCTTGACACTATGGCACTTTTAGAATTATTCGCTAACTTATTAACATTATTTGTAATACAAAATGAAACATTAAACACATCCTTATATATATCTTTAAAAATTTTCACTTGAGAATTTGAAATATATGTAACAGATATCCATTTCTTATCAATTTTCAGTTCCTTTAAATCATTATACTTCTTTTTAATTTGACATAAAGTATTATTAATCTGTACACACATAAACCAAACTTCAAGCAATTCTTTTGCAATATTTCAATATTTTTTGGTTAATTACTTTGATAATGACATAATTTTTCATTGCAAAACAAAAAAGATCTAAAACTTTCAATTTTATGCATAATTTGTATTTTTGATTTACATTTTATATATCCCCTTTTTTGCAATGGTTTGATTACTAATTTATAACTTAACATACTATTATCTCTTGTAATAAATAAATCCAAGTACTTAATATTTTTGACCTGGTGTGTTTTGATAGTCAATGTCATGAAGAGAGACACCATAATAAAAGAAAAATTATGGAAAATTTTTTATAAATAGAAATAAAAATGAATATAATTAATAGATAAGTTGCTAACATTAAAATTTGGGAATCTTGGGATTTGAGTTAATGACATTTGCTACCATTGTGTTTTTTGAATTTAAGTGATAGTTGAAGCAGGTTAAGTAATTAACCAATAATCCTTCTGCAGATTAAAAGATTGTGTATAATAATTAATCAATTATATTTATTATTGTTTATTGTTATTACAATATTTATTAATTAATGAACATTTTTTTTGTATATATATATTTGCTAACTAACCATAGATGTGAACAATATTCAAATTTAACAGACAATATATATATATTTGCTAACTAACCATAGATGTGAACAATATTCAAATTTAACAGACATAAATACATACTCATGCATGCACATGGAAATATATAAGTAAATTTACCTACACTGTATAAGAATATTTATAGCAGACAATGCAAATACATATATTGCTTTCTGAAATGATATAAATTTTAAATAACTTTTGATCAAATGGCATATATATATATATTGTAACGGGATATATATATATGCGTTACATTCAAATTTTAATAGTAACTTTTTTTATCTAATACATAATTAAAAACAAACTGTCAAAATGCACAAATAACTAATTATTAATTTATTAATATGTTAGATTGATTTAAATATTAAAATAAGCTTTAAAAAATAAATTATAGAATCGAAGCAAAGATTCTAATCTTTAAATAAAGTATAAAATAAAAACCTTTTTTAATAATAGCAAAGATTTTTTTAATTTTCAAATATAAAAATTACAAACAGATCCTTAAGGCAAAATGACAATTAAAAAAATGATTACAAAATAGATAAGAGTTCCCGCCCAGAGATAGAAACACAGACCTCAGTGGAAAACCCAAAATCTTACCTTGGACACAAAGAATAAACCAATAAAATACAAACATGAAGTATGTTTGATGAATCTTGCATTCCAGAGATAAGGTGCCTAGGGACAATAAAAGGAAAATCCAAAATATAATTAGTTAGTTGGAGATTAGAAAAATTAAAAATTTAAATTCCTTTGTCTGTTGCTGAAAAGTTAAAATAAATATTATCACCATCACCAAAAATGTAATGAGCTTCATCGTGCTTCTTTCGGTGTGGCCGGCCAAAGGCAGCTTTCCTATTCACGGATCCCAGGATCGAACCACTGGTGCCGTATGCAGAAATCTTTGTAAATGCATCTTCATAAATCATCATCACCCACAAGAAATGGATCTTTTATAAATTCAGATCTTCATCGTGAAGGAACGAGCCCAGAGAAAGAAAGGAAAGTATACATTATAAACAAAAAAACATTATAAACTCTTAATTTAAAATCTCAGAACTTTATTTTCCTTTAAAAATGATTTATAGACTTTCTCTCTGAATTAAATCTAAACTCTATAAACTTTTAAAAAATTTAAGTCTTATCAAAAATTGAAAAGTAATCTTTTAAAATATGTGTTATATGTTTTCATTTATGCTAAGTGTAAGATCTGTTTGTAATAGGGTGGGGGTTTGCGATTGCAAACTTAAATTTAAAAATAGAAACACATCGTTATTTGTGCATTATTAAATTTTAAAAATAGGTTAAAAATAGTATTTCTGGAAAGAAAATAAGTTAAATATAATGCTCATTTTAAAATGACTTTAAATCTAAACTAAATATTTTCTTTTTATTAAATTAATAAAATGATTTAAATGTTAGTTGAGTATATATGGCTGCTAGATTAGTTTAAATATATGTTAGTTTAAAGAGGATTTGATTTCAGACTATTTGCTTGTAGTTGTGTCAATGCTGGTGGAGAGATATATGGATGTTTATATCAATGTAATGTGAAGTGTCTTAGCAACTAGGGCGATGAGTCCAACTGAAGGCATGACCCCAAAGAGGCAGTCATACTGTTGAAATGGATGCAGACGTATTTCCTGCGCCACTGACCCATTCCAGCTCTATGGACTTTGGATGATAAGCCAGTAAGATAAGACCACTCTCCCATCCATACATAGCATTTCTTTTTATTATTTTATATGCATGTTTCCTTCGCCTGACAGATGCACATTCCTGTGGGATGAAGGCCATGTTTTCTCCAATAATATCATGCTGTTCAGATGCACATTCCTGTCAATGTGATTCTATGCTAACATGTTCACATTGCATTGGTTGCTGATATATATCTGGAAGTGAGTATTGGTGTGGCTGTGGATTTTTAGTTTGGAGTCAAGTGATTTGAAAATTTGTGAGTGTGTCTAGGTAGCTCATTTATACTCAACAGTTCTAAGATTAAAAATAAAAGTTAAAACAAATAAAACTAATAATAATAAATAATAATGAAAAAATATAGTTTTTTTTTATATAATAATTTTAAAGTTTGTGCGTTATTGATTATATATGTAAATAAAATCTTTTTTTGTGTTATTAATACCCAGTGCTTGCTTTTTTTATTCTTTATTATTAAAAATATATTTTAATAAATATATTAAGTTTCTGCATCTACTTGAGCTAGTGACTTGGGCTGGCAGTCGCAGTCTTAACAGCGCATATCTGTCGACTTTATAAATTTTCTAGGTTCAAAGTAGCCTAGCGACGCTCTGTCGGCAGATGCGGTAAGACTGGGAAACTTAATCATCATCCCCGACTATTATAATATATATATAATCTTCCCAATGGTTAATATTATATAATACATTGAGATTAATACTTCAACCCTGGTTTATTAAGTAAATGAAATATTTAAAACAGGCAAAACTCACTATACATATGCCGCACACAGCAAGCTAGAGTAATCAATGGATGCCAGAAGGCTTGTGCATAAAATCCCCATCTAGTACCTACTCATCTAATATCCCCAGACTAGTTTCTGGCTTGGGCCTTCATCAGTGAGAAGCCTTGGATCTGAGAGTACTGCATCTAGAGCTTAGGATCTAATGCAACCCTCCAGAAACAACCTTTTATCTCTATTTAACTACAAAACGATGAGTCTTAAACTGAAAACATCTTAAGGTTTCCAATTCAAGCCCATCAGCTTATATAGTGGGCTGAACCCAGTTCTGTTCCCATACATTTTGGTGTCTTTGGTTCTTTAACAACCATAGCCACCAATATCCTATTAGAAAGGATTGGTTTTAAGCCATTAAACATCACATGACTACCATCTCTTATGCTTGTGTATAACTGTTGTTAAAACAGGCTAAACTCACTATACGTAAAACTCATTAGCTTATATAGTTATATGGGATCTGAACCCAGTTCAGTCCCCATACATTTTGGTGTCTTTGGTTCTTTAACAACCATAGCCACCAATATCCTATTAGGCAGGATTGGTTTTAAGCCAATAAACATCACATGACCACCATCTCTTATGCTTGTATATAACTGTTGTTAAAACAGGCAAAACTCACTAACAACAGTTATACACAAGCATAAGAGATGGTGGTCATGTGATGTTTATTGGCTTAAAACCAATCCTGCCTAATAGGATATTGGTGGCTATGGTTGTTAAAGAACCAAAGACACCAAAATGTATGGGAACTGAACTGGGTTCAGACCCATATAACTATATAAGCTGATGGGTTTGAATTGGTAACCTTAAGGTGTTTTCAGTTTAAGACTCATAGTTTTGTAGTTAAATAAAGATAAAAGGTGGTTGCTGGAGGGTTGCATTAGATCCTAAGATCTAGATGCAGTGCTCTCAGATCCAAGGCTCCTCACTGACGAAGACCACAAGCCAGAAACTAGTCTGGGGATATTGGGTGAGTAGGCACTAGATGGGGATTTTATGCACAAGCCTTCTGGCATCAATTGATTACTCTAGCTTGCTGTGTGTGGCATACATATAGTAAGTTTTGCCTGTTTTAACAACAGTTATACACAAGCATAAGAAATGGTTGGTCATGTGACGTTTATTGGCATAAATGAAATATTCTCAATCCAAAACACAGGATAAACTATTTAAAAGAAAATATTCATTTGTCTTCTCTCTTTTACCTCAATTCATTTATAGAGACTTATCTAAAGCATTTTGGAAAGAGAGCATGAAGATTTAAAATCAATCACATTACTTTTTAAAGCTAATTGCTTTATCTTATTTTAATTGAAAAAAATTTGCAAATGTCAATTAAAATAATATAAAGCAATTTAAAATATAGCCTTAAAAATAATATGATTGATTTAAAATCTTTATGCTTTTTTCCCAAAGTACTTCAGATAAGTCTTTACAAATGAATTAAGATAAAAGAGAAAAGAATTACATAATATTTTGTCTTAAAAAGTTTTATCTTATAATACTTTGGATTGAATTTTTTTTAATTATTTAATAAACTAGTGTTGGAGTACTAATCTCAATGTATTATATGCATATACATACAATGATATAACAAAAAGAGTTAATAAAAAAAGAAGGGGAAAAAACATCATAGATAGATAGAAAAATACTAAGCTCAAACAAGCAATTTTAATTATTAAAATAATAGAGGTAAAAATACTTTATAATAAACATTTTTATTTATTTACTTTGGACTAAAATGTATAAATATTTTGTATGTTTTAAGTCCAAAGTAAATAAATAAAAGCATTTATTATTAAATATTTTTTTATTCTATTATTTTTCAGTTTTTAGCATTAAGACTGAAAGTAAAATCATACACATTAAATAAAGTTTGTTTACAATATAGTTTTATAATTAAGATTTGTTTTTATTTCAATTATAAAAGATTGGATTAAAATACTTTTTAATATAATTTTTTTAGGATAAAAATATATATACTACCCTCTCATGCTATTGAAATTTATTGAAGTGATATCAATAAATTTGAAATTTGATATTACAATATTTAAAATTTCATATGCCAACCCATGTAGATTTAAGAAATTAGGGAATCTACTTGAAATTTTTTAGTGTCATATTGCATTGTCGATGATTTATAACAAATGTACAAAATTTGAACAAATTATATTGAATATAAATATATTAAACCTTGATTTAAAATTTTTATCTACATAAACTATAAAACAAGCAAACAGAGCAAACAAACAAATATACAGAGATTGAAGCAAATAAACAAACAGAGATTCTGTCTTAATTGCAAATTTTAAAATATCTCTTATATAAGTAAATTATATTTACAACAAAAAGTACATATTATTAACAAATGTCAAAAAATATCATTTTATCTTCAAAAGAATCACTCTAGAAAAAAATGATTTTTTGCATATATTGACATATCAACAACTAGATATAGGCAAAGTTCATGATTTGTATCAAAATATAGCAATTTATTATTAATAACAATTATAGAAGATAATCAACAATAGATAATTTAATTGTCCAAAATATTAGTAAAACAACTAAATTAAAAATAAACATGGATTCCATATATATATATATATCTCAGACCTAATGATAATGGTAACCTATATATATATATATATATATATATATATATATATATATATATATATATATATATATATATATATATAAAAAAGGATGAAGCATCCATGTATTAAATGGAATGAGTGCTTCTGTAGAAAAATTCACTAAAACTTTCAAAAGCTTTAATTAAAATTCAATTTAAAAAATTTACTTTCAACTTTTTTTTACTAATACTTGAATTGTTTTATATATAATAAAAGAATAAACTTCACTAACTCATTCTAACACAATTTTTGTGTAATATGTATATATAGTAGGCACTATTATGTAAAAATTGTTTTGGCAAGTGAAATAAAAACAAAAAAAAAAGTGTGCTTTAGACAATGTATTAGTGGGAAGCTCTTGTGAATTCTTTAAAATGGCTAGACAACCATTATCATTTTCATTTAGCTGAATAGCACAACTTGATATCACTGCAAATAATGCATTAAAATCTTTTTAAGAAATAGGTAAGAATGTATGTGATGCATCAGTTATAAATAATAGAATAAAGAAAATATTAATGCATATCAGTAATGTGAAGGGCTTATTAGAGAGAATGGTGACAATGACAAAGAGCTATCACTTTACTGAAGTATCTATTATCTAGATTTCTTACTAGGTTTAGATAGAGTTATCAACATACAATCTATCTACTCAACACTTAATTAGAAAAAAAGATACAAAAAACATTTTCAGCAAACATATCAATAATATAAAAGATTATTTCAAGTTTAGACACATAAAAATCAATATCTATATACTAAGCTGTAACACATGATTGTTGATGGTAATTAAATATTATTGCTTAACCGTTATACTTGATTGTTTAAGTACTCAATCTGTCTTTGGAAACAGGGAACTTAACATATTATGTAAAAAGTACAATATATGTACATGTTCAAGCAAACTTACACAAGTGAAAACCCTTGATTATCGTTATTTTAATATCCTTACCTGACTTTGATCACTAGAGTGTTCTTTATATGTTTATAAAAAATATATATAACAAACGAAATAGATATTCTTGGTTTAGTTTTAAAATAATTCTTTATTCTTTAGGTCACTTTGGTATTAAAGGAAACAGATTTTTATCAAATTAATCTTTCACCTCAAAATAATCAAAAAAGTTAATGTCCTTAGATAGCGTAATCATTTACAGAGTATTTTTTATTTCGTTTGATTTAGATCACATGATTAAAATAATTTATATTTTAAAAATGTTTGTACAAACAAATTGAGCCTGCTTTTAACTTTTGGAAAAGATAAAATAGAGAGAAATAAAGTTAATGCTAAAACAAAAGCACAAAATGTTAATAGTAATTTATAAACTTCACACAATTACCCCCCCCCCCTTCCCAGAAACATTTTATGTAAGCTTGTTGGGATGAGTAGATTAAGATAGGAAAATATTTGCAAATTTTGATTATTGCTTTATAAAAAATTCTGATTGATAGATGTAATAATACAATATACTTATAACTTGCATTTCCCCACGCAATAAAGGCATCAGATAATGATAAATAATCCCACAAGATCTATTTTATGCAGAGCGCTCAGTTCTCACCGTTTCATATATCTTCACGATAGTTTCTCAGCTCATTATCAACTTATAATTTAATTTAAAGGTGCTAAACGTCCTATATTCACAATTATAGCAATGTTTTTTTCAGATAAATACCTTAATTATTATTAATGATTACTATTAATCACTAAAATATTTATCTGGTAAGATAAAGTTATAGTTGTTATAGTTATAATGTAATAGTACATATATATTTAATTTATGGAGAGCAATTTAAATTAATATAATAATTGTTTTATTTGGATGTTCCCCCCCTCAAAAAAAAAAATCAACAAAAGATAAAAGAGAACAACGAGCTCAGATCCCATGGTAGCATGACACCTTCTTCATCAATAGAGAAAATGTCATTACTTTTCAATTTTGTTTTATGATTAAATATTGGCCCCCATATGACAAACCTGAATTAATTTGGAATCTTGATCTTTCAGTTAAATAACTATCTACTCATTTTCAACTAATGAATAGATGTTTACATATGATAAACAGAGCAAAACTCTCCATACAGTATTGCCACATGTGCTAAACAGAGTAATCAATGGATGCCAGAAGGCTTGTGCATAAAATCCCTATCTAATGCATACTCATCCAATATCCCCAGACTAGTTTCTGGCTTGTGGCCTTCATCAGTGAGGAGCTTTGGATCTGAGAGCACTGCATCTAGATCTTAGGATCTAATGCAACCCTCTAGCAACTACCTTTTATCTCTACTTAACTACAAAACTATGAGAATGAAATTGAAAACACAAAAAATATTTTCAATCTAAGCTCAATAGCCTATATAGTTCACTGACGAAGGTCACAAGCCAGAAACTAGTCTGGGGATATTGGATGAGTAGGCATTAGATAGGGATTTTATGCACAAGCCTTCTGGCATCCATTGATTACTCTGTTTAGCACAGGTGGCAATACTGTATGGAGAGTTTTGCTCTGTTTATCAACAATTAATGTGCTAGTATAGGAAATGTGATCATGTGACGCTTAATGTTTACATATGTTTATTGAGTCATTTTATGAAAAACAATAACAATTTTGTAATCTTATTTAGAAATCATCAACTATCTAATAAATTAATCATTTTCATCCATATTTAAACCTCAAGTTGTGATACCATGAGATATTTTAATTCTCTCATTTTATTAACCAAATCAACATTTTTTCTTTTGCATTTTAAAATTCCAAATTTCTGCTAAGAACAAATCATCTGTGCCTGGTTAACAATTATCTCAAAATCATAAGAATAAAGTGTCATAAGTCAAAAGTTTTTTGAATTTTGTTAATGGGAATTAAAGACTGATGTGTTTAAGTGTTTGTCAATTCATCACAAGTGCAGGATACCAAAAGAATTTTGAAGTCATTATTCTTGTTTATCAGCAAGCAAATCATTTAATTTAAATATAGTTAAATTAAATGGCTATGTGCATTATACGTTTTTGCCACAATATTCAATTTTCCAAAACTGTATTTATATATATATATATAGAACTATTTCGTAACACTAGAACTGAAACAATGTTTAATTACTTGAATGGTGCTCAAATACTTCTGATTCAATTTTTATGAGCGCTAAAAAACTATCATCTGGATATTGAAATACGAATCTTACATTTTAATAACCATAAATATTAATTAATATTTAATGGTAGGAATATAAAATTTTTGACATGAATTAATATTTTTTATTTATATAAAATAGTATCTTGTATGAAGTAGTTTTGTGTTTTTAATGCAACCTACCAATTACTACAGTAAAATATTGTATGCTAAAAAGATTTAAAAATTATTATATTTTTATTTACCCATGTTAAACTCACACCACTCACAATTTTGACACCATCTACCTCAGATAAATACAATAATGATTATTACTAATCATTTCCTAAAACTAGAGATTATATCTAGCACATATATAAACTTTAAAACTCAGTTAAAGTTTAATATATCTGATTTTTAAAATTTTAAATTTTAAATATATACACACACACGGAGTTATTCACCTTTTTCTTTCCCACGTATAAATAATCTTTATAGATATTTTAAACAACTTTCATACTTCCCCATTCTTTTTAATTTCATAAATAAAGATACAATAAAAGACAAATGACCCACAAGATGCATTTCGTGCTGAACCAGCACTCATCAGTTGGCCCAGGTCACAATTAGTCAACTAAAAAAAGAAATGTTTAAAAGCTTAATCGTTATAAGAAGTAGAAGTCGAACTGAGATTTTTAAATAATAATTTTGTTAAGATTCAGTACCATTAAAAACAAATGTATAGATATATTATCATATTGTGGTATGGAAAAGTTAAAAAAAAAACACCCTGATTATATGCGTGGCAAATAATGGTAAAGAAAAAATGCACATATAATATTTATTACATACGCATGTTAAAAAGTTTTTTTAACCTATAGGCAACATAATTAAAAATTGAATCCAATAATCATTATTAATGATAGTTTACTATTACTTTTCAACACTTTGATACAGTTTTTATAATTTCTAGATAAAATGAATGCAGTGTGCAAAAAGCTTCAAACAATTTTAAACAGAATTTCATTGAATTTTTATAATTTTTCTTTTATATGTTGAGAAAAACAATATAGATTTTATCCATAAATTTATATTTATTAGCAGTAAAAACAATGACCACCACCAATAACAAACATTATTATATAAGAATTATAAATCTAGTTTTTATACATCGACAAAATTTTTTGTTAATAATTACAATGAAAATTAAACAGTGACTTAATTTTTAAATTTGTTGAGTGTCGTTTCATTTTTCAAACATTAAACATAATAAATTATATAAAGCTATTTTTCAATTACTAAAGACAAAAAATAATTACATAATCTGCCAACAAAGTTTAACTGAATTTCAAATTGATAATATCAACCTTTGATATTATCAAAATATTTTAACATCTTTTATATATACATGATCTCACTTTCTCACATTCCTGTAATATAAAAATCCTTAAGGTTATTACTTATAAAAAGTAATAATTGAAACAATATTTTCCAAGACACTAACTGAATTCTTATAAAGGTTTGTGACTTATTCATTCTAAATTTCTTGTAAAATTATATAACAAAAAATTATTTTAATTTTTTCCAACCTTAGGCATGTAACGCTCATAAAAGATATTACTATTACCTGCCTCAATAATTTGAGTGTAAATTAGTTGAACAATGCCCTTGACTATAAGTAAATAATTAATACAATTTTATCTACTATACTCACATAAATAAAGTATTATTTCACAGTGGTACTATTGATAGATTGAAAATAAATTATGATTATCAAATATAGCCAAAAAACATCACATGACTACCTCCTCTTATGCTTGTGTATAACTGTTGTTAAAACAGGCAAAAACTCACTATATATATTGCCACACACAGCAAGCTAGAGTAATCAATGGATGCCAGAAGGCTTGTGCATAAAATCCCCATCTAGTGCCTACTCATCCAATAGCCCCAGATTAGTATCTGGCTTATGGCCTTTGTCAGTGATGTGCCATGGATCTGAGAGTACTGCATCTAGATCTTAGGATCTAATGCAACCCTCCAGCACCCACCTTTTATCTCCATTTAATTACAAAACTATGAGTCTTAAACTGAAAACACCTTAATGTTTTCAATCCAAGCCCTTTAGCCTATATAGTCATATGGGTCTGAACCCAGTTCAGTACCCATACATTTTGGTGCTGTGTGTGGCAATATATATAGTGAGTTTTTGCCTGTTTTAACAACAGTTATACCCAAGCATAAGAGGAGGTAGTCATGTGATGTTTTTTGGTTTAAAACCAATCCTGCCTAAATAGGATAGAGGTGGCTATGATTATTAAGGAACCAAAAACAACAAAATGTATGGGTACTGAATTGGATTCAGACCCATATGACTATATAGGCTAAAGGGCTTGGATTGAAAACATTAAGGTGTTTTCAGTTTAAGACTCATAGTTTTGTAGTTAAATGGAAATAAAAGGTGGGTGCTGGAGGGTTGCATTAGATCCTAAGATCTAGATGCAGTGCTCTCAGATCCAAGGTTTTTCACTGATGAAGGCCATAATCCAGAAACTAGTCTGGGGATATTGGATGAGTAGGCACTAGATGGGGATTTTATGCACAAGCCTTCTGGCATCCATTGATTACTCTGGCTTGCTGTGTGTGGCAATATATATAGTGAGTTTTTGCCTGCTTTAATTATCAAATATAAATAGAAAAGTAACAGTAAACCATAGTCTAATAATCCTCATAAAAATGACATGTCTTATTTATACTATTTTTTTAAAAAATAAATACATCTGCATTTATCTGATCAAACTAGATTCTCCAACTAAAATTATTTAAATATTCACACACCAAATATTGCAATAGTCCTCATTGATGAAGCCACAAACTATGAAGATTTGGATGTGAACTATTGATTCTTTAAGCTTACAGTAAATGGTCCTAAAGTAGAATAAAACAAATGTATTATTGTTTCTAGTGCATAATATAGATAATCATTAAATGACCAATATTTGATATATAATTATATGATTATGTAAGGACTATGAGAAACTTATTCTGAGTTTTTTTTGGCAAATTCATGCCCAAAATAATATGCCTCTACTGTGAATCCCAACTCTTAAGTCTACCAAGCAAATGTATTAAAAGCTATATAACAATATTCTTAGCTAATTAAAGAATTTCTACAAAAATGTATTAATTTGCATTTGCTCATTTAATAGTTTAACCCAGTTCTCCAATTGATCGTCAGATTTTTAATTTCAATTTATTTCCTAATAATATATATGTTATATTAAACTTATTTTCCGACTTATGGTTATTTAATTTCTTCATCCACATCTTATTACTAATAAATTTTACATCACTTAATTATTATTATTACCATATATTTAGATTTGAATTTTTTGTGATATTTAATTTCTTAATAGCTTTTCCTCTTGGCATATTTGAATTTATATTTATTCTTTTTTATTTTTTAATTTTTTATCTGTCTTAGTAATCTAAAATGTTATATTAATCTCTGATTGATCAAGCACACACACACACACAAAAGTAAAATAAAAACCTTAGTTTTAAATATTCATCTGCATGGCAAAAATTTTTCAGAATTATTCTTTAGGTGATAGAAATAGTTTGGAAAAAACATTACTTATTAGACTATTCTAATTATGAATGCTGTAACATTTTCAAAATTATCTTACAAATGCTATAAATTATATTGGAAGATACGGTTTTAACTTCGGAGCGTAGTATTACATGACAAAAATCAGACCATAAGAATTAAAGAATATTCTAGAGAAGAAATTATTCTCTTGATTGCTATTTTGCTAGGAAAAACTTTTACATTTTTTATTTTATTTTGTTCTCTAGTTAGGAACAGTTGGATATCCATTTTCTAACTTATATTGAATAGCTAGCTAGCATGACTGAAAATGTCTATATAAAAAATAGCAGGTTTATTTAGAAATATTAGGATATTTAATTTTTTTTTTTACTTCTTGAAAAACTTTAAACATCCAGTTATAGTATAGAAAACTAATAGAATAATGACAACTGTAGATTGTTTATATGACTTTATCAATTACTATACTAAGAAATACTATATCTTATATTAGGAGAGCAATCAAAGCAAAATTTATATATTTTAAATATCACATCTTTTTATGGTCAAAAATAAGAACTATCAAACATCAACGTACACTTATAGAATTATTATTAGCTTTGTCTAATTGTAAAACTCTGCTTGAGTTAAAATGCATATCAGAAGCCACTAGCAGATTTTTTTCAATTGCTTACAATGAAAAATTGGAAATGTAGAGTGTAAATTGCGATTTCTAAAAACATAAAATTATGGATATAAATAAATAATTTATATGAATGGTTAAAATTAAATATAATAAATATCGCTACTATCTAATGTTTTCAAGCAGTATTATTTACATTAAAAATTCCAAATCAATTAGAAAAAAAAGTTAAAACCAAATTTTATCAGATACTCAATTTTTTAAAAGTCCAGGCAATAATGCTGAATTACAAAAACAAAACTAAATAAGCTGGAATGTTTTAAAAGCTCTCATCGATCAATTTTTTATTTAACATTTTAAGATAAGATTAACGGTAATCCTTCAATTATTGCAACAGTTATCCCAATTTATAAGATAATTTTCAAAGATATAAAAGGATTGCTAATTAATATTATCTATGTAAATATAAAATAAAAAATTCGATTGATTATAACAGTTGAAATCTCTCAGCTTATTTAGTTTTTATTCCTCTGGTATTCAATATGTATAATGAATTTAAAAATAAAAAATAAAACTAGTTCACCAAGCGCTTTCGTACTGTATATCAGATTCACGGCGACTAATTTAAATTGAACGGTTAATATTCCAGAACATGCTCAATGGGACACTCATATTAGTTGATTAATGACATCATTAGACTTATCAATAAACCAAGCTTCTTTTAACTTCCTCTTCCTATCATTAGGATCATTTTAAATAGCACTAATCATTTGATGAAAACATTTATGCCCACTAAATTTCTCATGATTAAAAAATACTGAATTAACCTGAGATTACATTTTAGATTTCCAATATTGATAAACATGATGCCACAACTTTGTTGATATATTAACTTTCATTTCTGCATAATAAATAGCATCACAACCAGACTCGTGGCAAATAATTGAATATACAACTCCATATTTATCATCACTATTCACACTATCCTTTAAATTATTTATCAACCTATTTAAATATAAGGATGATCTAACACTAACATTATAATCCTTACCAATTATTTCCTTCAATTTCGAATTTAAAGATGCCACATATATCAAAGAAATCCATTCTGTATCTGTTTTCTTCTTTAGATCCATGTTTTGTTTAAATCTGAGTTTATTATAACATAAATTCAATTGTCTATACAATAAACTTTTATTGTAGCCCACACTTATTAAGTCATTAATACATCCTTTAATATTTTTTTTCCTGTCTGCCTCACATTTCCACAAATATAAATTAAGATTCAAAAAATATTTAAATTCTGCTAATTTATTATTTAAAGATATTCTTGAAGATGAATGTATAAAACTCCTTACATTTAATGGTTTTAACAACAATTTTAAACACAAACTCTTTATGATCTCTACATATATTTACATCTAAATAATTCAAAGATATATTATTCTCAAATTCCATAGTCCATTCTAAACCCGAATTATTATTCAAATTATTGAATATATCTTCAATCAATTTTCTTGGTCCTTACACAAACACATCATCCACATATCTCCTATAAAAAATTATCATTGGCATTTATAAATGGCTGTACAATATATTTTTCCATTTACTCTGTGTAATATTTATATACATATTGGATATAATTGCAAATTTCAGATTTTCTATTTAATAGTTAACCACTAAATAATATGCTGTGGCTTGACCTGCTATTTTAAATCTAAGGCTTGAATATCCTAGCATCTGACTGAGGAAATCTGGAAGCTAGAAACTGGTCTGAAGATAAGGATATTTTGAAAAGCTTGTTAAGAGCTATTGATCACTCATTAGATTTTTTTTTTTTTTTTTTTTTTTTTTTTTTTTTTTTTTTTTTTTTTATTTTTTTTTTTTTTTTTTTTTTTTTTTTTTTTAAATTATTTTTATTTTTTTATTTTTTTTAAAATTTTTTTAATTTTTTTTTTTTTTTTTTTCTATTTTTTTTTTTTTTTTTTTTTTTTTTTTTTTTTTTTATTTCTTATTTTTTTTTTTTTTTTTTTTTTTTTTTTTTTTTTTTTTTTTTTTTTTTTTTTTTTTTTTTTTTTTTTTTTTTTTTTTTTTTTTTTTTTTTTTTTTTTTTTTTTTTTTTTTTTTATTTTTATCAACCCCTCCCCTTTTTTTTTCAATTTTTTTTTTATTTTTTTTTTTTATTTTTTTTTTTTTTTTTTTATTTATTTTTTCTTTATTTCAAATAAATTTTTTATTTTTTCCCTCCCACACCACCTCAACAATTTTTAAAATTTTTTTTTTTTTCTTCCAACAAAAACCAATTTAAAAAAAAAAAAATTTAAACCAAAATTATTTCCAAAATTTAAATTTTTTTTTTATAAAACAAAATTTAAAAAAAACCACCAAAACCCTCCCTTATAATTTTTTTTTTAAAATAAAAAAAAAACTTCTTTTTATTTTTATAATAAAAAAAAAACAAAAAAAAAAAGGGAATAAATTTAAAACACTTTACAAAAAATTTCTCCCCCAAACAATATAAAAATATTTACCAAAAAAAAAAAACATCGCCCCTAAAAAAAAAAAAAACCCAAAAAACTGAAAAAACCCCATTCAATATCATTATTGTGTTTACTGCAAATTATTTGAAAGAATTACATTAGGAAGACATTTGACAATAGTTAGAAACCATATATTTATAGAGCGAATGTTTTAACCCACCATCACCAATTTTAATTTAGTTAATAAAATTGAAAAAAAAAAATACCATTTTATGATGATTTATTTAGAGCATATAAGGACTTAAGTAACTTAAGTAATGGTTAACATTAAATATAACAATAAAAAATAATAAAAAATGTTTAATATTCTTGGACAGAAATGTTAGTGAATAAGGTTTTGAAAAATCTTCACAAAATACATGTTCCACAATCATATATCAAATTCAATTTCAAGTTATTAAATGGTTTCATACCAACGACAATTTATTTAAATGATTGGTTAAATATAAATTTTGAAACTTCAAATATTTTTTGTAAAATAAAAGATGTGTAGCAGTTAAATTTTTGAGATGAAAAGTATTTCATGCTCCATAACATAAATTTAAAACGAGAAATAAATATTTTTTTATTCACACAATGCAATGATTTTGCTGCATGTTCTATAAACAATAACTACAATAAAATATAAAATAATTTTTGATAACAAGAAATATAGTTGGTTAAAAAAACTTGATAATGATTGGAATAAATTCTTTAATATTAGATATCTCCCTAAAAAGATAAAATTTAGGCAAGGACTGGATTGTCTTCTTGTGAGTTATAAAAATTATAAATTGAAAAATTAAAATATTATTTAATTAAAGAAGAAATGTATAAAGAATATATAAATAAATATGAAGATCTAAAACTTAAAACTTATATGTAAATAATTGTTTAAAACGCATTTATAATTATTGTTTTTTTGTTGATAAAGATTTTATTTTAAAAAAAAGACCTAAAGAGAAGACTAGATTAAGTTCAGAAAGAGCTGTTATAAACAAATTTTATCTTTAATAATTTAGATAGAAAAAACTTCAAATAAATAAAAAATTAGCACTATATTTGTTAATCAAAACTGGTGTTATTATTCTCTGATGTATATGATCTGTTTGGAAAAATGGTCTTTTTCTAAAACTTTTAAAAATTCTTAAATATAGGAGAACTATCAATTTACTTGATAAAATGTTCTTTAAAATATTTTTTATTTCTAAAAAGACTCTCTTTTGTAAAGTCAAAATAATGTTAATAGCATATGAACATTTGAAATTTTTTTTTGAAAAGATTTTATTTTATTTTATTTTTAATCCAACAAAACCTCAACTTTTAAAGTAAAGAAGAATATGAAAACTTAATACAACCTTGCACAACAATAAACTAAAATACCCTATACTATTTAGCAACAATTTTAGATTGTAGTTTTATTTATTTTTCTCTTTATGTAAAATTAAATATAAAATAATTTCTGAAAAAAAAAACTTATTTGGAATGATGGCTCACTTTGTGATGCATGCAGTTTATTTTATAGGCAGCTTTATTAGCACTAGAATAAAACACTTGTAAACAACATGTTATTGTTTGGAGAAAAAGTTCCCACATTTAAATCCTAAATACATAATTAAATATTAAAATGACAAATTACTGTACATTTATATCTACTCTATTGAAAGAGTTCCCTTTCTTTTCCATATTTCTCCACTAGATATCATAATAAAAATTATTTCACAGAAAATGTATAAGAAGCTTGTTAAGAAGATTAAACTTGACAATAACTTAATATATAGTTTCACTTTTAAAGATCCATCTTAAATTCCTTTCTGAATATTCAACCAAGAATCTATATCAGAAGAATTATAGCATAAAAATGGACTTTTAATGAGTTTACAAACAAAGCCAGCTGTTATTTGACCATCCCAAACGTTACTTGAGTTTCATTAACAGTTTCAAGATGATACCTACATCCATTGTGCTCATCTGATTTACAAATGAAATTTAAGTTACTGATTTATGCAGATATAAACAAACACAAACCATGGGCCATATACTTCATGACTCCCAAATATATCATAGGGTTAGAATTAAAGACTGTAAAAATGACACAAGTAAATCTATTTTCTGGTTGATATTTCTATAGATTTTTTTAATGATATTTTAGTAATAGTTAGGATTTCTAAAAAATAAAAATAAAAACTACATTTTTAAAATAAGTACAGAAATTTTGAATAATCAGCTGATTACCAGATGCTAATACAATTTTCTTTTATCAATGCATTTTTCTTTATCATGAAACCTTGGGATTTAAAGCTGGAATTAATATATTTATTCATCTAGCAATTACTTTAACTATTTTTTTTATTACCAATATAAAAGTCAGAATTCAAAATATCTTAAATTTTGGAATTCTAATCATTCTGCTTGTATAATTTTGCAGATATGATTCCAAGTCATTAACGATGTATTTTTGTAGACTCAGTTTTTCACCTAACTAAATACACTCTTTTCTCCTAATAAAAAATATAAATACACACAGAATATCTGAACACTTGATTTATTTAAAATATTTAAAAATTAAGAATCATTTCTTTTTTTAAAATATTTTTTGGTAATCTTGAATTTATATAAATGTAAATTCCCCAATTTTAATTTTATCATCATTGCTACTTTTATGTTTTACTATTAGTTTGTTACAACTACTTTTATCATAAAGTATCGGAAGTCCTTGTAACTATAAATATAGAATGCAAGTTATTATTAAGATAATATAGTATTTAAATACAAATATATTATCTATATTGAACTCATTACATATTCAGCCTGTATTCTGTCCACCCCTCTTCCACATATTAAGGTCATATATGCGAGAGGTCAAAGGGATTTAAAATCAACATAGGTATAACAATAAGATAGGCATCAACAAAGGCTTTGAGCATTACATTCTCCAATTTTCACTGATATGAGTGACTGAAGAATTGGAGAGTAGAGAAGATTAAAGCCTGTCCATTAAAGTTTAAAGATTTGCTATCTTAATACAAGACAAGCACTGATTATATATTGTAACATCCACTACGTTATTAGTGGTTTTTATTACGAGTTAAATACTCGTACTCGATGACCAAATTATGTCCTATCTATTAAATTTGTTTCATCATACAATTCAGTAAGATTTAATGGACGCAATTATTTTTCCTGGTCACAGAACACTCTTTTAACTAATGTAGACACTAAAATAATGGGATCAAGTAAGCCAGCTTTTAATTTATTTGAAAGGTGCCAGAGTTCTATATCAGAACCCACTGGCAAAAATCCCTTTTTTATTTATTTAGCTATGATGACATTTTGGAATCTCCAGAGGATTGTGTTTCAGTACAATGTTGGCAATTTATTTGAATTATAATAATGTCTAAATTGTAATGAATTTAGAACTATAAGAATTAATAACAACGTAAGTTATATTTTACTTTATTAATATGAAACAAAAACATTAATATGATTGAGAGAATAAAATATAAAAAGACAATCAAAATATAAAACTACAGCTAACATTTGTTTCTTTTATTCATATGACTCATGGCAACAGTTCATCATGCTTAAGAGTTCAAGAAAGTGATCACTAATTTTTTTTTGATTTACTAAAGTTACTTACCGGTAAGTTTGAATGATAACGTGCAGGATTTCTAATGTTGACCATGCATGGATTTCTTTAGAATGGATCTGCAGTCCAGTATTTCGGCGATCTTTAAGTTTTTGTGGTTAAAATCTAGTAGGAGATGGCTTCTTCACTCAGGTAGTTCGCAACACAGGTACAAAGCAACTCCAGCAAATGAACTGCTACTACTCGCACATCTTAATATTTCAGTCTATTAGTAACAGTAGTTTGGCCCACTTTCATAATTTCTTTGTTTATTTTTATTTTCACTGATCTCTGCAGGAAGGACGATCTAAGAAGAACTCTCTGCACCAACTGTTATTCCTTTTGTCCTGTTTATTTTTTTCTTTCTGCGCAACTCCTATTGACACCTGCCAATGTGTACCAAATTTAAAATAATTTAGCCTACAAAGTCTTCCTTTTTTTCTTGATCGCCATCTTTAATTACTTAATGAATGTTATCGCTTTGTTTCCATGCTGCTGATGGCCTTGCGATAAAGGTTTCTTTTAATTAAATTATTTTATTTTTATTGTACTTTCTACATTCCTTCTCTCTTTTTAATTTCATTAAACACAAACCAAAAAAATATATACACTCACATTGTTTAAACTAATAGATCAAATATATTTACATAAATATATTTTTCATTAGAAATTTATTAATTTAACTTTTAAATTGCCAACGCTATTTGTACTAGGATAAAATACAGTACAATACCTCCACGGTCAATGACAAGAATAAAATATGGGGTATGACATTATTTTATTCTCAAAGCTCTATTAATCACTCTTTACTGATGTATTTTTATATATACATCAACTGATTGCTTAATCAAAATATTGATGTTGAATACACGATCGAGAGGTTTACATAATGCATTGCACACTAATTTCTTTCCTGCTCACAGTACGCATATACAACCCCATATAGTTTAACAAAGAGTCCAAGTTTAAGCACGACAGAGCATTGCTCATTTGTTTGAGATTTATGGCTCCGGGCACTTGGTTTGTCCTCTCATTTCTTGGGACCCTGCTTCTATAAGTCTGACAGGCACATAAAGACAATCTTTGCATACTATCTAAAAAGCATGAATTTCAGGGTTATTATTATCCCTTACTAGCGCATGCACCTCACGAATCACATCGACACCCACAGTTCACTGTCGACTAACCTTCCACAATTTAATAAATGATCACATAATCCCTATCCTATCTCATTTACCATTAATTTCTTTCCGTGGTCTTCAGGGTTTTGATCCATCCGTTCGATTGTCTACCGTTATCTGTTTGGGTATGTATAACCCGGTTGAGTTGACAATGATCTGCCCATTTCTCTATGCCGCTCACACCAATCTCTCCACTGTGTATCAAGATCTTCCCCATCATATTTATCTTGACTCCTGAACTTTTCTCCAGGGGATGGCAATCTTGCCCTATTCCCTTTCTTTTTAGTTATCTTATCCATTCCTTGATTTTCCGCATTATTGGTCAACATCATAGTGGTCAATTGCACTTGACCTTTATGACTTGGTATCTTGTTCGTGTACTTTGGGTTCATTTCTTCATCACTAGCCTTGTTGATCTCAAATGCATTAAGTTTAGTCATCCACTCAACTGTCTCGCATCCGGTACTTATCAATAGGTGCCCTACTGGATTAGGGAAATTTTTCTGTGTAATTTGTATAATCTGTTTTCCCATCAACTTACACTTCATTAAGGCCTGTAGTTGTGCTACTTGCTTCCAAAAAAACCGCATGTAACACTGCTCTGACTACATTTTTCTTGAGTCATTTTACTTTTGATTCTCTCTTGGTGGTCTTCATTCCAATAAAATTTCATTAATGTCTGACCATAATGCGCAAAGTTATTTGGTCTCTTGAAGAGAGCCTCCCACCAAGCCTGTGAAGTTCCTTGTAAATGACTAATGGCTAGAGTTAGTTTAATGTCTTCTGACATCGGGTTTATCATGAAGTATCTCTCAAGACTATTTAAATGTTCCATCGGTGACTCCCCCTCCTGCCCATAAAAGATTTTCAATTTCAGAAAAGGATTTATTGCACTCGGCATGTTTTCTCTATTTTCTAGAGGTTTTATTTCCTGACTCTTCTGTTTATCAGATCCTACTTCTATCACTTCACTTTGTGCCTTTTTTTAACCTTTTCATCTATCATTTCTATTAACTCTTCTTTCATTTCTTTAATCTCTTCCCTTATCTCTGTTTTCACTTCCCTAATCATCTCCACCACTTCTTTTTTTATTTCTTCTTTGAACTCTCTTATTTCTTTTTTCATATCCTCTTTGAATTCATTTAGTGCTTCATATAATAGCCTTTTCACTAATGTTTCCATACCCTCTTTAGATCCTTTTTTGTCTTCTGCCATATTTTCCGTATTTGTGCCACTTCTCAATTTCATACACTTCTATTTTTTTTTAAAAAATATTATTATTTTGCTTGATTTCTATTTTATTGTTTCTTTTATTAATACATTTGCTGAAGCTGCTCCACCCTGCTGTCATTTTACCTTACAAGCTACTTTATTTCCATCATTTTGCCTACTCTTATTTTTTTTTTTACCTACATACATGAAACAAAAACAAAAAAACCCACAAAACTCTTTTATATTTAACTTTTATTATTTACTCCTATCTCAGGACATGGTTCTCATCAAAGCCTCAAGTTGGGCGGCATTGTAACATCCACTACGTTATTAGTGTTTTTTTATTATGAGTTAAATACTCATACTCGGTGACCAAATTATGTCCTATCTATTAAATTTGTTTTGTCATACAATTCAGTAAGATTTAATGGATGCAATTATTTTTCCTGGTCACAGAACACTCTTTTAACTAATGTAGCCACTAAAATAATGGGATCAAGTAAGCCAGCTTTTAATTTATTTGAAAGGCGCCAGAATTCTATATCAGAACCCACTGGCAAAAATCCCTTTTTAATTTATTTAGCTCTGATGACATTTTGGAATCCCCAGAGGATTATGTGTCAGTACAACATTGGCAATTTATTTGAATTATAATAATGTCTAAATTGTAATGAATTTAGAACTATAAGAATTAATAACAATGTAAGTTATATTTTACTTTATTAATATGAAACAAAAACATTAATATGATTGAGAGAATAAAATATAAAAAGACAATCAAAATATAAAACTACAGCTAACATTTGTTTCTTTTATTCATATGACTCATGGTGACAGTTCATCACGCTTAAGAGTTCAAGAAAGTGATCACTAATTTTTTTTTGATTTACTAAAGTTACTTACCGGTAAGTTTGAATGTTAACGTGCAGGATTTCTAATGTTGACCATGCATGGATTTCTTTAGAATGGATCTGCAGTCCAGTATTCCGGCGATCTTTAAGTTTTTGTGGTTAAAATCTAGTAGGAGATGGCTTCTTCACTCAGGTAGTTCGCGACACAGGTACAAAGCAACTCCAGCAAATGAACTGCTACTACTCGCACATCTTAATATTTCGGTCTATAAGTAACAGTAGTTTGGCCCACTTTCATAATTTCTTCATTTATTTTTATTTTCACTGATCTCTGCAGGAAGGATGATCTAAGAAGAACTCTCTGCACCAACTTTTATTCCTTTTGTCCTCTTTATTTTTTTTCTTTCTGTGCAACTCCTATTGACACCGGCCAATGTGTACCAAATTTAAAATAATTTAGCCTACAAAGTCTTCCTTTTTTTCTTGATCGCCATCTTTAATTACTTAATGAATGTTATCGCTTTGTTTCCATGCTGCTGATGGCCTTGCGATAAAGGTTTCTTTTAATTAAATTATTTTTTTTATTGTACTTTCTACATTCCTTCTCTCTTTTTAATTTCATTAAACACAAACCAAAAAAAATATATACACTCACATTGTTTAAACTAATAGATCAAATATATTTACATAAATATATTTTTCGTTAGAAATTTATTAATTTAACTTTTAAATTGCCAATGCTATTTGTACTAGGATAAAATACAGTACAATATATATATATATATATATATATATATATATATATATATATATATATATATATATATATATATATATGGAGAGAGATGATCTAGACCAACTGATGAGTGTTAGTTTAGCACAAAATACATATGTTGGAGATCATTTATCTTTTTCACATTTATGTGATCATGTGTATCAGTTGTATAGGATGGAGTAGATAGCTGTGGAAAGCCCGAAGGTCTGAGTTCAAAAATCTATTCTAATTATATTAAGGTAATGATAACATAACACAATAGTTCAACAAAAAAATTGCATATTTTTTTAATAATTCAAAAAGATTGCTTTTAAAACTTGAACTAATTTTTGCACTATCTATAATATTTGTATAGTGTACCATTAGCAATTATGTTTTTTATTGTTTTTTTTTTTTTAATAATTTTTTTACAATAAATTATTTTATTTTTTTGAAAATTGAAAACAAACTTTTAAAATAAATAGAAAGTTATTGCAAATAATTTTTAATGTACTTCTCCTTTTCAGTTTTATACTTAGCAAATGCTTTATTTCCCAAATCAATAAAATCCAATTTTTTTTTCATAGTAAAAGGATTCACAAGACTAAATAAAATTCCCCAAAAATGTCCAAGAAGATTAAAAGCGTCAATTTCTTTTATTATTTGATTAATTTCTTTTTCCATATCAATGGACTTATTTGTGAGTTTTGTATATTCTTCTAAATATATTTTTATTATATATCTGACTTTTTCATCTAAAGGCCAGTTATCCCAATTTACTTCAATAAAAGGAGGATCGGGAATTATGCAAAAACAAAAGTTCATCAAGAGTCTACTCAAATCAATAGCTCTGTTATTGTATCCACTTAATTCCCAATCAACAAAACAAATATGGTCTTTTTCAGAGGTGTTACCATAGCTTTTTAATATCATATTATTCAAATGAAAATCACCATGGTTAAAGACAACTGGTGAATTAATTAATTCTCTTAAACCCTTTAACCATTCAAGTTCTTTATTTGGATTTAAACTCATAAACAAATCATATAATTTCAGCTTTGCTGGATCATCTTTAAATTGATCAGCATTGAGTGACTTAAAAGTATTTTCCATCACCCCTTCTAATTTCTGTTTGATAAAATTGGGATCTTTGGTTACTGGGAGACTTAGTGAATGAATTAATGCAAGCTTCCTAGTGATTTCTTCTAGAATCTGAGGATTATAAAAGTCAGCTGACTTTAGCAATCTTCCTTCTATATATTCATCTAAGCGCCCCCCATCAAAAACAGCATAAACTCTTGGAGATAATTTTTTATCACTAAGTAGTAAAACCACAACATTCTCAATCATGGCACCATATGATCCCATTTTTAAATTATCACTAAAATTTTTCATCAACAATTGCCTTGGTTCATTGTTGACTGATTTACAATCTTCTGGTAAAGATAATTTAAACATGTAATTAATAAAACCTCCTTCAATTGACTCAATTATTAAATCTTCCATATTAATATTTTTCCAGGCACCCCCAACATATTCTGTGCAAACACTGTGGGCTTTTTTTCTGATATCTTTTATTTCCATATTTTATACCACTTTAGCCTATAATTAAAAAAAATGTAACTATTATTATTTTATATAATTAAATAACTATCAAGTGTTAACTGAAATATTAATAATAACAATTGCAATATTAGAAACACTTTCCGTTGATTTCATAATTATTCTCAGCTATGAAAACATAAAAATGGTTACAAAAGCAACTGAAAATATTTTGCAGATTTCTAATTGTTATTATTAATATTTATCATTAATAGTTACTATTTTATTTAGTTTTTACAATTAATAATCTATAATGATGTTTATATATATTATACCTACTGAAATTTGAAATAAATTTCAACATGTGATGTAATGTCAATTGTAAAAAAAAAATAATTTTTGTTTAGATTTTAATAGTGAATATATTAAGCTGGGGACCACTAGAATATGTTGCCATGACAACAACAATATTGAAGAGAAAAATGTTTATTATTAATTCTAGTATAAAAATTTGTGAATTGACTTTATTCATTTTAAAAATGAAAATCTAAATAATAAAATTTATAGTCTTGATAAAATTATTATTTTCCTTTATTATGTATATTTTTATTACTGCATTCACAATAGTAGGTTGCAAATAATACACATAACTGTTTAATGTCTCAAGTATGTTTGGTATTTTATTTATATAATATTGTGTTGGAAAATATGTGTAAAGCATGTTTCTATTGTAGTATGAAAGAATATAGACCAAATTATTTAGTTTATGTTAAAGTAAATGAATAGTTCATATATATTGCTCATAATAAACTTCTTTATTTTCCTGACAGTTTTCACTGTCCAGCAGTCTTCATCAAAGCTTCTCAAATTTTCTCTACCTTCTAAAAAACTGTCAGGAAAATAAAGTTTATTAAAAAATTTTTTTTGCCTTAAAGTGTATATGAGAGAAGTTATTGTAAGCAGTATATATAAATATATAAAGAAATGCAAAGAAAGTAAAGGAGAAGAATATGAGTATATACTTCTAATATGAATAAATAGTATTGGTATTTTAAGACATAAGTGTTGTATATTATATGTTGATAAATTATAAAATATTTATTTTTATTTTTTATTATTATCATGTAATAAGATTTTTATTTATGGGATGCTAGATTTCAAATTGATCAAAAAATTAATGTGGAGCATTGCTATAGTTTTTTTTGACATCAATTAAAAAAATTTACAAATAAGACTAAACAGTTTATACTCTCCCCCTCTTTCTCATGTCTTGGCTTCAATAGAAGTAAACCTAAGTTCCTTCATGTAATTTTTGTTTATTTATTTATTTTTAAAAGTAAATAATTATAAACTGGATAAAATGATGGGGTAAAGGCAATAGTACTTATCAATAAACTGGATTGATTTATTAGAAATTTGTGAGAATTGACAATTTGTTGAAGAATAAAAATAATTCATAGGATTTAAAAAAATTATCAGAATATTTCATTGATTTAAAAATGGACATCACTTACTTTTCAAGGGTGAGATCTAAATGCTAACAACAGAAAATGTACACAAGAATTATGTTTACCTACCAATACAATTCTATGAGACCGATGAATTGTTTACACATAAAATATAAATTGGCTCCATTTCTATCACATTGTCATGGATGAAACTAGCATCTGCTAGTTTGTAATGTTTTCTGAATCAAATACTTATTAAAGGAAAGAATATTTACATTGCATCACCATGGATGTAAACCAGTGATTGTTCACGTATGATCTCACATAAATGAAATGCAATACAAAAAGGTATTTTGGATATCTTAAAAAAATCGTAACTAACAAAATGTGCTTCAAATCGAATAACTTTCTGTGATATTTCTATTTTTCTGGAAAACAAACTATCACCAGATTGTGGTTCAAGAAATAGAACCTAGAACTATAGTACTGTTTAGAAATATCAAATTTGTGGACAATTAATCAGGTCATTTGCTAATTATTTCTTGTTTATATATATATATATATATATATATATATATATATATATATATATATATATTATATATATATACCATTTATATCCTATGCATATAGATATATATATATCTATATCTATATGCATAGGATATAAATGGTAGTATAATTTAAGTTAAGTAGGAATTTATGTTACACATATATAAATTATAGGAGAGATTTATGTCTTTCTAAATTCAAATTTATATTATAGAGCTTTGTAATTATAATTACAATTTAAAAATATTTATCTATTATTTATTGACTATAAATTAATTTCAAGTATTTATTTTTGTTTTATTCTCTTATAACAATGAAAACAAATGGGTAGATTCATCTTTAGTATATTTTTTATTTCAATTAACTATTTTTTTGTTATACAAAGTTTAACTATGTTCTGAACTTTCTTATATTTTGAAACGTGCATATGTATTACAACATGCTTGTGTTACATAAATATACATTTTAATCTTAGTATTTGATAAATGAATTTTGATGTATAATCACCTATTTAATTTAAAAAAAATAATGTTAATTGGGAATCTATTGCATAAGGGATAGTCGGATCATATGTATATATTTTAAATGTTTATGGTGTTTTCCATATATATATATATATATATATATTGTAAGAGTAGCTTACAATCCTATATATTGTAAGAGTAGCTTACAATCCTATAGAAACCAGCCTTTATTTACCTACAGCACCAAATCAAACCCATTTAAAACATAAGCTTAGATAACAGGTGGTTGAATATGCACTATCATATATATATATATATATATATATATATATATATATATATATACACGTGACAAATGTTTGCTTTATTAAATACCAAATTAAACAAATGTCACAAGAAACTAATTTCTCTTATTTAAGAAAAATAAACACACAGTTAAAGAAATATATATATATATATATGCCAACAATGAGTGAATTATCAACGTGTTATACATCACAAATAAATACTTAGATTTAATAAATATAGTGATGACCTAATGTCAAGCCAATCTTTAGGCAACCAAGTGATAGAAAACAAAAATAGAATTTTGTTACATAATTTTATTTCTTAACTAAAACCAATATAATATGCACGACAATAGACAGCCACAGCAATGGAAAAGAAAATGAAAATGCTAGTATATATTAAACACTGGAAACTAAGTGTGGTACAATAACAAACCCAGTTCATTTCTGCAATAACTGTAAAAGCCAACATCTTAAGATTCGAATGTTCAAATACAAGAGAATATGGATGACTTGCTAGAATATTCCATGTTATCAGTATAATTTTCACAGTAAAAGATCATAAAAAAATTACAACTGCAGTTTAAATAGAAAAAAATTTCATAAACTCATGCAGTTTAACAAAAGAAGTGAACTGATTTTAAATTGATGTTAAAAATAAAAACTGTGCTATTATTAGAATACAGAGAGAAAAGAAATAAAACATTGCCAGCATTTATATAAATGATGAAATACTTTTTTCTTATATAACCCATAAAATGTCAAATAGCAAATGAAGAAAAATTAAATCTGTTATAAACTGCTGCACAATGTATTCTGCTAAATTAACATTGCCATAGGACTTGAGTACTATTGTCCAACCATAGAAGCATGATGACTTAACTTATTTATCTGTATAATGCCTAAGAAATATCAGATGTCCTACATTAAATGTTTAAATGGACCGAGAAGGAAAGCAACTGCAGAAAATGGACACAGCATTATTTTAAGTGTGTTGCCGAGAAATTTAGTGACTTAAGAATAATTTACCACAGGAGATTGATCTGAAGAGAGACAAACTGAATCAATAAAAGACATTATTGCCAAATTCATGGACATTAATCAAGATGATTTAAAGAGGATTTTGAGTTTATTATGTATTTTTTATATGTATTTATATACTTGTAAAGTAATAATCAGAAAATAATAAATTCTTATCCAAGCTATATAAATATCAATGTTTTTTTATATATACATAAAAAGCCTTTTTTAGCACCTGATTTGGTGCCCTTTTCAAATGTTAATAATCTATTACATTAACAAACTACTACAGACATAAAACCATCTAGTGTTCAAGAATGAAATTAAAACAACCAATCCCAATATAAATCTTTAAAATAAATCAAAACCTACATACAAATCCAGTAATTACAAAATAATTGACTATATCAAAACAAATCATAAATAAAATAAATTACATGCATTTTTTTTTACAATTATATATATGTCAATTTATATAATTTTCCATTCATTTTTAATTAACCAGTTATTAACCAAATTTATAGAAGTCTTGTAAATATTCATACAATTATTTAAATTATTTTTAATATAATATGTTTCGTATATTTGGCTTCTTTTTGGATCTTTGATGTAATTTAAACATTTAATACTTTTGTACCATCTATTCTATGCCAATATTTTAGGTAATGAATATATAATGCAGATTTATCATCTTTTCTATTAATTGCATTATCATGTTCTTTGGCTCTTACCTCTAATTGTTTGGGCAGTATGCCCAAAGTAGACTATTTTACTTGTAAAGTTCTAATTTTATTTTTATTTTGAGACTTGGGAGTTGAAACATGTCTACAAGTGGAAGAGTCCATTATGATTGAAAGTAACAATGTGAAGGGGTGGAATTATCAAGTTAGATTAATTTTTTTTTTTTACATTAAATAAAGTTTAGGTTCGCTTTCCCTCCATAGTGACCTTATATTTTACATTACTACAATGATATGGAATAAGGCAATATGTTTTATTATTCCATATTAAGCACATACACTTACTACAGGATGGAGTTCATGTTTTATTTGTTCATTGTTATCTAACAACCATTTATGTTTATTTTTGGTATCAATGACTAATTTTGTGTGGATGTTCTTTCCTATCAACCTTAGGAAATTGTACATAGATAGGGGGGGGGGGCAAAGAAGATGAACATCAATAACTGGAATTGAACAACAAGGCTACTATGGATATACTCATATAATATTATAAATTAGTTAGCTTCATGGTCAATTTAATAAAAGAGGTTTTTTTTGTTTTGTAAATAATTAGTGCCATGTTATGTAGTTCTACCATGAGTAAGAGTTGGAATAGTAAACTCATTTAATCATTGATATGACAGAAATAGATTCTTGACACACACAATTATATTGTTTTATCATGTTAAAAGTTTTGAATTTTTGTTTATTATTTAATAAATGTTAACTTGATTTAAATTAAACTCATCTCTAGTTTATCAAAATTATTTATACATTCATTCATCAACTTATAACCAGTAATATACCCACACCTTTTATTATTATATAATGATATAGTAATATGTTTGGATGGATCTCTAAATCAATTGGAACATGTATAGATATTTGGTAGGTGCTATCTAGTGTAAATTCACCCCTGAAGAGAGATGAAGGCACAATTCTCCCTGAATTTGAATACTGAGGTGTAATGGCCAAAAGAGGGGTGAGGTATGGATGAACTAGCCCAAATTGTATCTAAATTTAATGTGTATACTTAGTGTTAGCCCATTGGAGTTACATATGATTATAGGTTAGGTACTTCCATCATGTCATTCACAGCATCTTACCAGAAGACTCTAGATCTGATCATAATGATATCATCCCTCTTCTGGTGGAATTGCTAGACCATTACATTCTGGCACTCAAACTTTAAAGGCATGAAACAAAAGTTTCCAAGGAGGTCCCACCATTGGATTGGTAAATTAAAAAAAAAATTTTTGGAACTTATTCTTTTGCCAAATTTTCCATGGTATACAACCCTAATGAATTTACCTGAATAGCAATCAAGTGATACACCTGACAATAAAAAGATGGGATTCATGGATTTAAACCATTTCCAAGCAATCACTCAAAAAAGAGAAAATTTCATGTATAACATTGAATATAAGTTGACTGATGAGAACGAAATGAAAAACTGAGACTATAAATAAACAATTAACTAATAAACTAAATTAAAATAGATGAGTTAGGTGAATAAAAGGACAGGCTAAAAAAGTAGGCATAAAACAACAACATATACACAAATGAAAAATTACAGAGAGAAGTTAAATATAAGTGCTGCATGGCAAGGAGTAGCAGAAGGTTCTATGACATGTATCTATTCATATTTATAAATCAAAAAATAACTTCATACTTAACTATTAAAGAAAAGTTTGATAATAACCAGAAGTGAAAAACTTTTATCAAGCATAAATATGAAACAGTTTGAGAAACCAAAAAGTAGTAGTAATAGTGAAGTAGAAGATGGTACTATTAGTAGTAGGGAAGGGTTTTCATGAATTTAAAAACTAAGGGGGTCTCTGACCAAAGTTGGTCATCCTCCATAGGCACACATCACGAACTGAGCAACACCTCAAACACAAGAAGCACTTGATAATGAGATAGCTCAACTATCTAGAATCAAAATAGCACAGGCTACAAAAAGTCAGATGACCATAGAACAAATGCACCAAAGGATCATGGAAATGTACCAGAGTATGAAAAAAGAAATAATACATACATTGGAAGCAAAATTGGACAGCCACCTGAACAGCATGGAAGCAAGACTGATCTATAACATGAATAGTATGTGGGGAAATTCAAAGGCAAATAGGATAACCTTAGGGCAGATTTAAGAATATAAATAGAAGATATAGAAAAAAGCTGTCCACTGACATAGAACAGTCACAAATAAACCTAAGCAGTGTTAAAGAGACAACACTGAAAAGACACCAACCATTGGAGTGTGGCAGACTGAGATGGATCAAGTGACCCAGAATAGAGAAAATAAATGGAAAATGACATGGGGGAACAACATAGAGATCACTATCAAAGACCCAAATCAGATGAATGATGCCTGCAAAGAACAGGAATCCACTTTCCCACATCACACAAAGCCCAAAATAGAAGATTATTCTCTTGATTTCCAATTTAAAAGAGATAATCCTGAGCACCTATCCAGGCAACCCTGATAACCATGAGCCAAATGCTGAATCTATGAATGACAAGAAGAATATGTGATACCAATGGTCAGTTGAGAAGAGTTTGAGTGTACCATCACTAGTCAATTGAACAGTGAGTGTGCTGGAGTATGCACCACATTGTCAAGCCACAGAGTAATGACAGAGTTCAGACCACTCAGTGAATATAACAGTGGATAATGTAGAATTTAAGTTAGATTGTGAATCTCAGGAGTTGAGAGAAAAGCATTCAAATGATATTTCCAAACATCAAGTGAAATAGCCCACAGGATTTTCAAATTAACTCTGAGTCAAATGATGAACTAATGAGAAAAGAAATACCCACATATTCTAAAGACATCATGGGAGAATACATGAAAGAAGGCACTGTGGTAAATGAATTGGATGTATATTTGGAATTAACCTAGTGCATTCACATTCACCATCAAAATAAAGTTAAAATATTTCACAAACACAATGTTGATGAACTAAATGACAACCATCAGACTAAAGCATTACTAATTATAATGATACCACAAAAAAGGTTGTCAAAATGGAAAGACCAATTCTGAATGCACAAATGAAGTCAATAGACTTGATCATCTTGTGTATTCTGGCATTTAAAGTCCCTCCATAACTGAAGGGATAATCAAAATATAGAGAACTATTGTAGAATAACCAAGAAACAAAGAGATCCCCAGTTCCAAAAGTTATGCAATACCTATGAAGGCCACTTTACATTCATCAGGCATAGTAATGCTAATGCTTAAGAAAATATTAAGAATGGACCTCAAGGATTGTGACCTGGAACATGTAAACTGGACTAATCCAAAGGAATGATTCCAGACATAATGTTAAAAAAACAAGAGAGAAAACAACCAATTGTGACACAGACACAAGAAAAAGATGTTCAAAGGTGAGTAGGGCATGGATAGATGCACCTACATATTTTGCTAAACTACAGCTTATGGCCACCCAACCCAACATAGAGTATAGGCCAGCCAAGCAACTCAAGAGTGCCATGAAAGCAACTAAATAAACCAACATATTCAAAATGACACAGAAAGTAATATACAAAAAATGCATAGACATCTCATGGATAAGGTTGAGCAAAGGAATAAAAGCAAAAAGAAAAGTACATATAATTTTAAAATAGGAGATAAGGCTTTTATAAAAACACTCCATCTGGGCAAACAGCAGGAAAATAAATATCAAAAGTTTTATTCCCCATATGAAGGACTATTTACTATTGTGAAACAATCAGATCCAAATGCATTTTGGATAGATGTAAAAGGAGAAATTAGGAATATGTATAATGCCCACATTTGGAAGCAATATTTTGGTCAGTTAGAGTGACCACATAATTGACATACTTAGTTTGATGCTAGTTAAAAGATAGGCAGGAATTTGAATTGAAGCTAGAAAAAAAATGAGATGACATAAAAAATAGTCATTAATTTATGTTGACATTATATCCAGGTAAGTGCAAAAGATATTATTGGAATTCTTTAGAGCCAACCAAGACATAGGAGTTGAACATCTCCAATATTTTATTTAGTCCTTAAAAAATCCAGTGAGTCTCAAAAGGAAGCAGGATGAAGGCTAATGAGTTAAACTATGTGCCATCTGCAACAGAGACATATTACTGCTCAAGTTTAAATCATATAACCATTATAGAATAAAAAAGATCCATATATAAAACTCACTTTATTGTAATGTAGTTAATGAAGTAAAAAATTATTAAGGGACATAGATATAGTTGAAGAAGTATGAGAAGATAAAATGAGCAGGCATTATAACTTTCTTTTAAAAAACAGACAATCCAATGCTAAATCATTGAAGAAGTATCAGAAGATAAAATGAGCAGGCATTATAACTTTCTTTTAAAAAACAGACAATCCAATGCTAAATCAATACATAGACTAATAAGTGTTAAAATTTTGATTACATCACAAAATTTTAACTCTATGATAGTAGGGGAGTTGTAAGGATAACATACAATCCTATCAAAAACAGCAAATAGTTTCCCAACCTGTGGTACGCGTACCACTGGTGGTACGTGAGTTGCTGGTTGGTGGTACACGAAAAATAATCAATAATGGCGGTCATAAAAAAAATTAAATCGCAAAAATATCATAGAAACGTTTTTTCCTATAATTCATAAAAGTTATTTTAATTAATAATATTATACAATAAAGTTATTATTAATATGTACAGTCGATAACGATCTTTAATGTTAATGATAAAATTGAAAGTATGATTAAGAAATTAGATTTTTGGAAACTGTATCAAAAACAATCAACTGGAAGTATTCGAAAATCGACTTATTTTTTTGTTTGAAAATAAAGTTAGTCTGTCTCAAGATATATGAGAAAATATAATAGCACATTTAACAGAATTAAAATTGTCTTTCATGGAATATTTTCCAAAACCCGAAAACACAAATGATAATTGTATTTCAAATTCCGTCTATGCAGAAAATTTAGAAAAAGCTACATCATTATCAATAAAGGATAAAGAAAATTTAATAGAATTATCATGTAACAGAACTTTACAAATAGAATTCAAATGACACAATCTAATTAATTTTCGGTTAAACATTAAAGAATATGAACAACTTTCTGAGAAAGCTCTTAAATTATTATTACCGTTTACTAGTACGAAATTAGTAGGAAGAGCTTTTACTTCATATATTTTTAAAAAAATAAGTATCGAAACAGATTGAACGCAGTTATAGACTTAAGGATATATATACCTCGCATGTTTTAAACCAAATTTCAAAAAATTATGTTGTTCAAAACAACACAAGGATTTCATTAAATTTATTTTATAAAAATATTTGATTATGATAAAAAAATATATTAATTGTTTTTTTATAATTTTGTGTTTTTATTAAAACCATTTATTAGTAAACGAAATATGACAAAATAATAGATAAATAATGAGTCGGATCAAGGCAAATCAATCTAAATTATTTAATTTGAAAGAATGTATTAGAAAAGGATCATAACCAGAAATTAGACTCTCCTTAATTTTTGATCATCTATTGTGGATTACTAGATGTAAGCTAGTATTTAATCATCAAAATTTTAATCCTATTAACTTCATGCAGAACAATATAAATAAAACAAGAACAAGAGATAGCCTGGTAACCCCTGAGGTTATTTTTACCAGGACTTGGGACATGTTGGATTTATCCTCTCCATGGCCCAACCAATAGCAAGATGCTCTGAAAAAGAGAAAACAGACTCAAATTTGGGAAAACCAAATGAAGGAATAAGAAAATACTTTGAACAAAATATGTACCAAATAATTTTTAATGTAATAATGTAATCTTTAATAAATTATTTTGAAAAAAAAAGTGAAACTTTGAACAAACACATACATACAAATATGTTACATTGAGTTTATAATTTCAGTGAGTTTATAATCAGGCATGACGGTTAGTCGTGTTTCAATGTAATTTGTCCCATTATGTGATGTGAATACATACATGGTCACCTTATAATATTTATAATGCAAATAATATAACACACTCGCAATAACAAATTTCACGAAATACAATCATTTTTACGAAGTGGTACAATTTAGCGTGATGTACTACCAAGTGGTACGCGAGCCAAAAAAGGTTGGGAAACGCTGATCTACACCACCAAAATCAAACCCTTTTAAAACATAAGCTTAGCTAACAGATGGTTGAATATGCACTATCATTTTTCTTTAAAAACATACATATGTATATATATATATATATATGACAAACATTTGTTTTATTAAGTACCAAATTAAACAAATGTTACAATAAACTATTGTCTCTTATTTAAGGAGAAATAAAACACACTTAAATAAATCCTTCATATATATATATATATATATATATATATATCATATATATATATATATATATATAAATATAGGTCAATAATGAGTTAATTATCAATGTGTTATACATCATGAATAAAGACTTAGATTTAGTAAACATAGTGAATAAAGACTTAGATTTAGTAAACATAGTGATGACCTAATGTCAAACCAATCTCTAGGCAACCAAGTGATGAAAAATAGGAGTAGAATTCTGTTTTACATAATTTCATTTTTTAACTACAACCAATATAATATGCACAACAATAGATAGCCATGACAATGGAAAAGGAAATAGAACTGCTAGTATACAAAATTGGGAAACTAAGTATGATATAAAAGAAAACCCAGTTGATTTCTGCTGTCTTTTGTTATTTTTCAAATGAGGCAATAACTGCAAAAACCAGCACCTTAAGATTCAAATGTGCAAAAATAAGAGAAGATGGGAAACTTGTTCAAAGATTCCATATTAACTGTATAATTTTTACAGTGCAAGATTTAAAAAAAATTACAACTGACATTTAAATAGAGAAAAGTTTGATAAACTTGTTGTGTGGTTTAACAAAAGAACTGAACTGATTTTAAATTGGATATTTAAAAATAAAAACTGTGCTATTATTTAAACTCAGAGAGAAAAGAAATAGAACATCACCAGCATTTATATAAATGATGAAGTAATTTTTCTTATATAAGTCATGAAATGCCTAATAGCAAATCAAGAAAAATTAAATCTGCTATAAACTGCAGTGCAATGTATTCTGGATAAATTAACATTGCCATAGAACTGGAGTGCCTGTGAGTGCTACTGTCCTAACACAGAAGCATGATGACTTATTACCTGTATAATGCCTAAAAACATCAGATGTCCTATATTAAATGTCTAAATGGATCAAGAAGGGAAGCAACTGCTGAAAATAAACATCATATCAAGTGCATTGCTGAAGAATTCTATTAACTCATGAATAATTTACCACTGGAGATTGATATGAAGAAAGATGAACTGTAACCATAAAAGACATTACCCCCAAATGCATAGACATTAATCAAGATGATTTAAAGAAAGTTTTGATTTTATATATATATATATATATATATATATATCATAAATTTCTATATATATATAAATATATAAAGTATATATATTTATTTATTTCCACACTTTGGAGCTGAAACATGATTACAAGTGGAAGAGTCCATTATGATTAAAAGTAACAAAGTAAAAGGAAAAAATTATCAAGTTAGATAAAACCTTTTTTTTTATGTTAAATAAAGTTTAGGTCAGCTTTCCATCCATAGTGACTTGAAATTTGATCACCACTATGATATAAAATAAGGTAAGATTTTTTTGATAAAATTCCATATTAAGCACTTACACTTACTACATGACAGAGTTCATGTTTCATTTGTTCATTGTTATCTAACAACTATTTATGTTTATTTTTGGTATGAATGATTAATCTTCTAGTGTGGATATTCTTTCCTATCAACCTTAGGGAATTGTACATAGATAGAGGTCTCTAAAGAAGATGGAACATCAATAACTGGAATTGGACAATGAGGCTACTATGGATATACTTGTATAATAGTATAAATTAGTTAGTTAACTTCCCAGTCAATTTAATAAAATATATTTTTTTAATTTGCTTTGTAAATAATTGGTGACATGCTGTGTATTTCTACCATGGGCAAGGTTTGGAATAGTGAACTCATTTAATCATTGATATGGTAGGAATACATTCCTGACACACACAATTATATTGTTTTATTATGTTAAAAGTTTTGAATTTATGTTTTGTTATTTAATAAATGTCATCTTAATTTAAATTAAACTAGTCTCTCATTCATCAACTTATAATCAGATATATATCCACACACATATCATTCTTATATAATGATACAGTAATACATTTGGGAGGATTTTTAAATCAGTTGGAACATGTATAGAGGTGTGGTAGTGACTATGTAGTATAAATTCACTCCTGAAGAGAGACAAAGACAGAATGCTCCCTGAGATTGAATACTGAAGCATAAGGTGAGGTATAGATGAAGTAGCCCAAATTGTATCTAAATTTAATGTGTAAACTTAGAGCCAACCCATTGGAGGTAGATATGATCATAGGTTAGATACTTCATCATGTCATTTACAGCATTCTACCAGAAGACCCTAGGTCCCACTGTAGTGAGATGCATTCACCCTCTTCTGGTAGAAAACCTGGACTGTTACATTATATAATTTTTACCCATTTGTTAATAAATGTTGAATTAATTTAAAACAAGTAAATTTGTTTGGTTGTTATTCAATTCTACAATGCAAATTTATTGGGTAATGGTTCTTGGATATGATACTATTCATAACATAATTCATTGGAAGCAGTTACCAAAAGTTCAAAAGTCCAACCTCAGGTTGGGCATGAGATTATAATTACATATCATTTTCTTTGTATTGAATTTAATGTTTACTATCTGACCAAGTGTAGATTAATTGGGTTGACATTCTTAAATATTCAATAAATAATTAGAAGCTTATTGTAATTATTCTCCTAGTTAAAAGTAAGTTATATTAAGATAGAAATCATATATGAATTGATCTGATGAGTGATAAAGGTAAAAATATGATAATTGTTGAAGATGAATAAAGGTAATTGCAATTAGATATTCACATATTTTATTTTAGACCACTATAGATTAAAGAGAATGTTACATTCAGTATACAGCTATAAAAATCATAATCTTATTCAGTTATAGAGCTGGTAATAATAATAAATTTTGTTCTATTACAAATTAGAATGATTTGCTTTAATTATGTTTAGAGTTTGATGATGTGGTCCATAAATTCAGTTTAAATATTAAATTTATTATTAATATTTAATTATAATAAACATCAATAATCTTTCATATGATTTGATAATTATAGTCTAAAGTTTTAATAACCTAGCTCTGTTGAACTGAAGAGTAATTGGAGATGATTAATCAATTGTGTTTGAAATTAAATTGAAAGGCTGAAAACCTTTCATGCTTATCATAATTCTTATCTGAAAGCTAATTAGATGTTATGATGGCTGTCTGAACACTGATTGCCTGTCAGATAAATATTATAATAAGTGCAAAAAATTTGCAACCTTTCAATTTAATTTCAAGTAACTATCTATGCTTTATATAAAATAAATTGTGTTTAAGCATCAAATAGGAATCTATCATTTATTTTATATATTGATGTGACTGGATATTATAAAATTTAACATTACCTAATAAAAAGATTTTGTTTTAAAGTAGTTTAAGTTGGTGAAAGTGGAGAGATATGTTACATTAATTGCTTTTCTATTATTATTAAGTATTTAATCTTATTACAATCAACTTAATTAATAAGAATATGTTGACATTACTGGAACAGTATGGCTGAGTTAGCATTACTTTTATTTTATTTAGTTGAAATTGGAAAATAATTACTGAGTCATCTATTTATTTAGATATCATTGATATTTTAGATTTGTAGGGCATATTAAAATGATTATCTTATCCATCCATGAATTATTTCATTTAAATACAAATATAAATAACGGTTAATTTTTAGTATAAGTTTGTATTATTATAAGCAGTGTTTTAATTCATAAGGAATATGAAAGTTTATCTGTCTATTACAAGGGGTTTATATAGTAGGCATGAATCATTGTTTATAAGATAATGGTGTTTGGTTTTATTGCTTTATCTTTAACCTATTGCAAATAATGCTCACATTTTAGGGTAGCTTGAAATAATAATTTTATTTGTTTTTTATCCATTCTAAATGCTGTCTGAATCTATGAGACTAAAACAAAGATTATTGTCATTGTTTTAGTGAATTAAGTGTTAGATTGTTATTCAGTGATTGATATTCACTTTAGTTTATTATTTTCATTCTGTTACAAATATCACTATAATTCATGGGCCTCCTTAAACCAGGACCATTCTTTTATGTCCCTCATTTTTAATCTGTAACAATATATATTAGAAGGGACTTGAATTTAAACTTTGAAGCTCCCTCTAACTATCCACTCTGTCTTATACAAGTGATACACATGATAACATACATGTGGAAAAAATAAATGATCTCCAAAATATGTATTTCATGCAGAACCAGCACTCATCAGTTGGTTTAGATTACAATCTTCTACACATATATACAGTCAGTTGTCAGATTATATTAAGTAGCAAATCTTTAAACTTAAATGGATGAGCTTAATCTTAATATAAACTGAGCATCAGCTGTATATATGTGAGGGAGATAGTGATCTAGACCAACTGGTATGTGGTCATGTGTATCAGTGGTATAAGATGGAGTGGTATAGTTGTAAGGAGTTTGAAAGTCTGAATTCAAGTCTCTTCTAATTACATTAGTTCAGTATAGACAATATACATGTATATATCTATGTAATAATATTATAAATTGATATCTGCATTTTCAAAGCAATATACATAATCTTATATTTAAATATTAGTAAATACAGTAATCAAAAATTTTAAATTTTATATAAATATAAAAAATATTAATAATAAGGTTCATTCTTCTACTAATAAAAAATTTGGACATCAATACCATATATTTTGAATCAACAAGCAAATTTCATAAGGAAAATTTATAAAGGTATATGTGACATTGCATTTTATGCACCTCCTGCATTAAATAAATTAATAAATATCTCTAAAGATAAAACTCATAAGTAAAAATTGTATTATTTATAAATGGATATGTAGGGGTGGTAGTGAATATATAGGGGAATCAAGATGTACATTGGAGAAAAGAACTAAAGAATACTTGTTGTTATTAAAAAGAGTTTAAAATATGAAACAAAATTGCAAAGGTAATAATAATGTATCTGCTTTCATTTTTTATGACCATAATCAATCATGTATATATGTTTTTAATTTCAATTATAATAATGTAAAAAATATTGCAAACTGAAAGAAATAAGAATAAAAAAAGAATAAAGGAAGCTATGCTAATATATCATTACAAGAAAGACTTAATACATAAACAGATTGGTTCAAGTAAACTCATATATGACTTTAACTTGTTCTAATTCTGGCACTTTTTATGTTACTGTAGCTTATTTAGGCTTATTTTAAAGCTTAAAAAGTACCATAAGATGCTGCCCTTTCTTGAATTATTTTACAAGTAAAAAACCAATAATATAGGTGTTCAAAGCTAGAACAAAGAGAGAAGCCTGCTTTCCTAGATGTTGATTGCTTGGGTAAGCATTTCTTTTAATGGAAAACTGTCTATCAATAATTTTCACCACTCCAACTTCTGTTTTGACATTGAAAATGAAAATTAATGTCTTATAATGGTTTTTTATTATTTTTCTTATATATTATGAATTATTTTCATAAAATATACTGAAAATATAATTATTTTAGAAAAATAGTAAGATTTTAGAAAAAAAAGTTGTATACTTTTACATGAATGTAAATTGAAAAAGAAATCAGCACTAACAACAATTTTGACATCCTGTCAACAGTTTACATTGCCCCTAGCTCTTTATTTGATTTTCAAACAAAAATCAATGTTTCAGAATATTTTTCTGGCATTTATTTACATATTATAATGTATTTTGGTAAAATATGCTGAAATTATAATTATTTTTAAAACAATGGTAAGATTTTGCTAAAAAATTCTTTAGTTTTACAATAATGTAAATTGAGAAGGGAAATCAATGACATTTGCATCACTTTGTAATTTGCTACCAACTTTTTTTTGAGTTTTTTCACTATTGAATATTTTTATAATCATAAATAAAAATTTATTTTTGAAAAAACTTTGTTCACTTTCATAACCTGACAAATTATTAATATACTTTCTACAAACAAAACTAAAATAAATATAGTATTAAAAGATGAATCTATTTTTATGGCTAAATTTCCTAATTGACCAATCAAAACTTTAGAACTTTAATTCACTCAGCCAATAATATTTTGAACAAGGGAAGGGTTAATCAATAGGCAGGTAGCAAACATTAAGATCACGGAATTATGGGAAGGTTAATTTTTCAAAAATTAATTGACCCCAAAGACTACAAGAATAGTCAAAAGTGCTCCTAAGTGATGATTATATTTTTTGTCCTTTTCAAAATTTTTGATTACCATATTTAATAATATTTAATTATAAGATTATGTATATATATATATTGCAACATAATATTTATGATTACAGTTAATTAATATAGCCAAAAAAAACCTTAAACAATTTGTATGCTTTCTTTTCTAGTTAAACAAAGTAATTCCACTACTATTATTGAACAAATAGCAGGTAATAAAGTCAAAAATAAAATTTAAACATCTCTTATATTATTAGAGAATACAAGTTTGTAGAAAGTATTTAAATATGTCTTCTAAGCAGATTTTATTAAACAATGCATATCTAAAATATGTACATCTATGTTATTATTTTCTTGTTAGAAAAGGGCTGTTGAATTTTTATATGTACAAACAAAAAAACACATAAAATTGATATTAGATGAAACAACAAACAAAACAGGATACATTAAAGCAAACATAATAAAATATAAGATGTGAAAACAGTTCAACCATCCATACCATTGAAAATCTGATGATAGAATGCCCAAATCCCATGCTGATGCCAATATTCTTATTATGCCCATGTTGACCTGAAGTCACTCTGACCCCTCATGTATAGGACAATATTCATTTAAATATCTAGAAGAGGGATGGGTATTCTATCATCAGTATTTCAATGGTATGGATGGCTGAAGAGTTCGAATAGATTGAAGCCCATCCATTAAAGTATAAAGATTTTCTATAGCAATATAAACTGAGTATTTAATATATATATATATATATATATATATATATATGTGTGTGTGTGTGTGTGTGTGTGGGAGATGATAATCTGGACCAACTGATGAGTGCTGGTTCAGCATGAAATACATATATTCATGATTATTTATCTTTTCTACATGTGTGTGGTCATGTGCATCAGTAGTAGGAGATAGTGTGGATAGTTGAAGGTTGCTTGAAAGTCTGAGTTCAAATACCCTATATTACAATTTAAGTTCCTGGTATATGAATGCCTGTATTTCAAATCTTGCACATTAAGCATGCATTCTGCTTATCCCTCTTCTATGTATTTAAATGGATACTGCCCTATACATGAGAGGTCAGAATGACTTGAAGTCAACATGGGCATAACAAGAATATTGGCATCAGCATGGGATTTGGGAATTCTATCATCAGATTTTCAATGGTATGTCTGGCTGAAGAGTTGAAGGTTGGAATAGATTAAAACCTGTCCATTAAAGTATAAAGATTTGCTATCTTAATATAAACTAAGCACTGATTATATATATATATATATATGTGTTTGTGTGTGAGTGTGTGTGTGATGAAAACCTCGACCAACTGATGAGTGCCTGGTTCAGCATGAAATACGTATATTGGTGATTATTTATCTTTTCTACATGTGTGTGAGATAGTATGGAGAGTTGAAGGCTGCTTAAAAGTCTGAATTTAATTCCCCTATAGTTCTACAATAACTATATTATGATAATTACAATTGATAATTGAAAAATATATGTGTGCATGCAAATAATTTCTTTAAGTTTAAAACTTAATCAATCCAAAATATATAAATGTAAAACTAGTAATTTAATTCATTTTATTTAGCATTACAATTCAGGTGAAAAGTATTTAAAAAAATGAATTTATTAAAATAAAATATCCGATAATTTTACAGGGACATCATAAATTATTTAGTTGTTAAAAATAAATAATTGTACAATTTTTTTAATAATTCAAATTAAGGAATAATATTAAATGATTTGGTACTACTATTACTACTACTACTCCTATTTCTTCTCCTCCTACTACTATTACTCTGACTACTATAGTTGCTACTCTATGACATCTACGATAACTATGATTACTATTACTACTACTACTACTACTGCTACTATTGATGCTTCTACTACTACTTTTAAAGTATACTTTATTTAGTATTAATTATTTGGTTACATTATATTCACAATTAGTTAAATACATGATTTGAACAAGTTATACACAATAAAAATGTAGAAAGGAAAAAAAAGATTCTATTAACATATATCTGCCTAAAACAGATATTGAAAAATTATTAAAATAATTCCATAAATTATAATCCACTGGTGAAAATTATTGTTTGTATCTTATTATATGTTACTGCATTTGAGGCAGGGTGACTAGACTCCAAGTAACTGCATAAAAATCAGGAAGCACTAAAGCCTTGTCTCTAATTTTTATCTTTCCCAATTTATACTAAAATAACGAACAAAGTTTCTAATATGTTGGATTAAATGTAAAGTGGCATCTTAAAAACCATAGAGTAAAATGAAGAAAAATCATTATTGTTATGTTAGGAAAAAGACCTCTACTACTATTAGTAATTAGTGTAATAAGAGAAGAGATAGATGATTTTGTAATTGTGGCTATGAGTGAGCAGTATCTGTTTAATGCTGGACAATCAAAAATAAAATGTTTTAGTGTCTCTTCCTCTTTATGATCCAATGTGCAGTGGGCATCAATATTGCTGTATATCATTCTTTTAGCAATGAAAAAAATGTAGGTAGTGCTTCCAGATTGACATTATTGAGAAAATCAAAGTATGTTGGCTCCAACTACCAATGTTTAAATTTCTTGATTATATGTTTGTTGTTGAAGATGAATATGATTTGATGAATATCAGAGTCTTTTGATTTGTGGACAATCTCATAGTCTTGCCAATAATTGATTTTACTATTAAAGAGGAAGAGGATTGGATGAGTGTGATTTGAGATGAGTTTGATCATATTAGAGAAATTATTGTTTTTAATTGGAGGTGGTGTATCTGACAGTGTGATTTTAATAAAATTTTTAGTATCTGGGTATGAAGTGATAATTTTGTTGATTTCATTGATTGCTCTTTGTAGAGAAAATATAGAAATACAATGAAGTGAAAGACCATTTATTGTAGTCTGTTTCTGCATATTTCTTATACTTATGGCTATTGCTCCTCCCCCATATTAGTTTTGTGCAGCTTATAAATGAAAATGATTTGAAAAAATATTTCTATTTTGAAAATACAGAAAAAAATAATAAAATAAAATTAGTAATCAGAACAATAAACTTTCTTCTTATTGGATACTTACCACATTGCCAATAGAATATGAAATTAAAAAAAAAAATTGCTTTCACTTTTTAAACTCAAATGAGTTATTGTTCAGATTACATAAAACTAATAAAATTCTATCTAAAATTTAAAATTGTACTTATAATTGTTAAAAAATGACAAAAAAATGCTATAGTAAATATGAATGCATTTTCCAGCCAATTATAGGTTTCAGCTTAACATACTTGATTTCTTTTGACTTGTCTAATTCTAAAAGTAAATACTTTAGAATAAAATATGAATTTAATCACATTATTCTTTTAAATAAATATATATTACATAAATATTTTGCAAAAACAATCACAAATATGTAAACAAATTATGAAAAGTACATGTTATTTTGAAATTACTCAAACACTCTGTTGGCGTTCTCTTTTTGAGATATCAAGAAACTGTCAAATCTAACACTGTCAGCTTGTTGATATCTCACTTATAGTAATTTTTCTAAACAATCCTGAAATTTTGAAATATTTTTAAAAATTGATAAATCAGTTTTATTTAGTTTCATTTTTTGCTATAAAATGATTTAAAAATTGGAAAATTGGCACAAAAAATAGCTGTTGAAGAGTGGGTTAAAGTTGAAGCCACCACAGCTGTGCATTCTGAGAAATTGTCAGAGAAATCATTAAAAAGACTAATTAATAATAATATATTATTATGCTTGATAAATTACATTATTAAATTTAATTTTTTAAAATAACAAAAAACAAAAATGTTAAAAATTTTATAAACTTTGACAATGAAAAATATAATTCATAAATTTTAATTTTAAATTATTATAAGAATTTAAAATAGCATCTATATATTATAAGAGTTGTTGAATAAATTTTTTTAATAAAGCATTTTTTTATTATAAGTAATTATTCTTAAAAATAACATTCATATGTAATTTCTTTGAATTTGAAATTAAAATGTTTCTCAAAGTGATTTTCTTCTGTAAAGATCAAGACAAAAAGATAAGAGAAAAGAAATTAGATTTTGAATTGAAAATAAGTTGAATTGATAATAAATAGAGATAAAAATATTTTATAGTAAATACTTTTATTTGTCATGCACTAAAACTAAAAAAATAATTGTTTCTTTAAACACACTTGGAGTTTTTAGATGAAACTTGAAATAAAAGCATGGGGATTCACATCTGGATGGAGTTGATTAATTTCTGGAACTCCCCCACTTTTATTTCAAGTTCAATCTAACACCTGAATTGTAGTTGAAGAAAAAAATATTTTTTTTTGGTTTTAGTACACACTAAGAAAAACATTTACTATAATATATTTTTTATCTTTATTAATTTTTTTAAGTTTTTAGTATTGTCATAGTAAATAAAAATGTCCAACTATATTGCATTTTAAGTAGATGTGATATACTAGTATATAAAATATTTAAATACATGTATTTTGCCTATACTAAACTTAATGTAATTAGAAGGGACTTGAACCTCTCAGACTTTCAAGATACCTACAACTATCCATTTCATCTTGTACAACTGATACACATGATTTTGCATGTGATAAAGATAAATGATCTCCAATATAGGCATTTCCTGCTGAGTGAGCACTAATCAGTTAGTCCAAATCACCATTTCCCATGCATATGTACAATCACTGTTCTGTTTATATTAAGATAGCAAATCTTCAAACCTTAATATACAAGTTTCAATCTTATCCATCCTCCAACTCTTCAGCCATCCATTTTATTAAAAATCTGAGGATGGAATGCCTCAAAGCTTTTGTTAATGCCAATATTATAGTTATACCCATGTTGAATTTAAGTCACTCTGATCCCTCATATATAGGAACTTGAGTTCAAGTTCCTTCTAATTAGATTAAGTTTAAATATAGACAGTATAATGTATCTAAATATGACATATTCATCCTGTATTCTGCCCAACTCTCTTCTGTATATTTGAATGGATGTACTAACATCCTATATGTGAGGGATAAGACTGACTTAAAGTCAATATGGGTATGACAATAATATTGAAATCAACAAGAACTTTGAGCATTCCAAACTCAGATTTTCAATTATATGGATGGCTGAAGAATTGGAGAGTGAAGAAAATTGAAGTTTGTCCATTAAAATTTGAAGATTTGATAATTTAATATAAAATGAGTACTGATTGTATATATGTGTAGGAGATGGTAATATGAACAAAGTGATGAGTGCTGGTTCAGCATGAAATACATATACTGGAGATCATTTATCTTTTTTACATGTATGTGGTCATCATATTTAGTATGCATCCATAATTATATATGTATATAATAAATATTTTTAACTTAAAATATGAAGACATCTTTTCCAGTGAAAAATATTTGCTATTTTTTATTTTTTTAAAAAATTCTTACCAAATCTATATTGTAAATGAACTTTCTTTAGTAGTATAATTTTATTTTAAATGGATTTCACACTTCTAATTTATATATATTTCATTAACTGTTTATTTAATATGTATATAAAATCAAGCTTAAAAAAATTAAAACCAAAAAAATCATGGGCATTATTATTTTAAATTGCTTAACAAAACTATATTGTAATCTAACTTTTTTTAATAAATATAATTTTACTTTAAAATAAGTTGGAAACTAACTTTATTTTAATACAATTTAAAGAAAGCTTTTAACTGAAAAAAAATCCACTTATTGCTTAAAATGTATTAAGGTTGACTTAAAAGTTGTCAATTGAAACTAAAAGAATCTCTATACCACCGTCTAATGCATCTTAGTTAAACTATATCTATGAAACAAACAAACTCACATACATAAAAAGTAAATTGAATAGAAGCATTTGATAATAATAAAAATGTGTGATCACTTTGTTATTTTATTTTTATATCACAGTACATTATAGAATTTCTGGTTAATTTACAATTTTGTTATTACAATTTTATTATAAATATTTTCTCTATATGATTATTTTAATAAAAGTTATTATTACCGAATAGATCCTTTAATTTTAACTTTTTTTTTGTAAGTATTTTTTTAATAAATTAATGAATAGTAAATTTAGTTCTGAGTCTACAGATGTATTAATTTTTAATAGATGATTATTATTTGATAATGTAATTATAACTCCAATACAGATCAAAATTTTGATAATATTTAATTTATATTGTACTATTCTATTACTTAAAATTTTTATTTTTATTTAATGAACTAAAACTGAGTTTTACATTTTTTATATTTTCTATGATTTTTCATTATCTTGTATGCTAGATTAATAATATTCATGTTTATTTTAATATTAGAATTATTTATATATGTATATATTTTGGGAGTTCTTGGATTTTAGGTAATCTTGAAAATGCCATCATCTATGATCAATTTAAAATATACATTCAGGGTAGTGCTAAAATTTGAGCTTTCTTCATTTAATGTAGGAATGCTGCTGAAATAATATAGTTATAGACTGTATCAAATATAGATACATATTTATATGTAAGCATTAAAATATAAGTGGATTTTTTCATGTAATAATGTAGTTAAAATTTCAGTTTTGATGTAGCCAAAGAAACAAACAATTAAAACTGGCAAATTAAGTTGAATCTATGTGATCTAGTGATATTAAGAATATTTGGCTGATCTAAATTTAAACCAAAATAAAATCACTTTTAATTTAATATTCTGATATAAGAATTGAAAGACATAAATATATATGTAAATTTTGAAGTACAACAGTTTTTTTGAATTTTCACAAGCAATCAAGTTTCTATCACAAAGAGTTATATACTTTAAATCGAATTCTTTCATAGACTTATTGATGTAAACATTAAAATATAACAAGATTTTTTCATGTAATAATTTAGTTCTAATTTTAGCTATGATGTAACCAGATAATCAACTTATTAAAACTGGTAATACAAGATAAGATCATATTATCTAACAAAAGAAATAAAATTTGTCTGACCTACATTAAGTCAAAAATGAAACGTATTTAATTTTTAATACTCTAGCTCATATAGAGCTTGTAACTTAGATATAAATACTTTATATATGTGAAAATTTGAAGTATATATACTTTTTGGAAGTTCACGACCCTCTAAACCTCTTTCACAAATATTTATATATATATTAATTTGAAGATTTTTATGGGCTTAAAAATATAACTATCAAAATATAATAGGATCTTTATGTGTAATAAACATAATAAAATTTAAGCTACAATGTAATCAGATACATAATTGATTAAATCTGGTAAAATCTTTATATATTAGATAAAAATCTAAGCCATTGCAAAATATATCTTCAAAGTTTAATTCAGTGGAATCCACTTTAAATCTAATAGAAACCATTGGCTTTTGAATAATTCAGTTAAATAACTGAACTAAATTCTTCTGCGCAATTTTCATTATAAAATTCAATTTTAATTGCATATTTATAATGAAACAACAACCTTGATATCGATATATATTACTGCTCTACTTTAGATGCTGCAAACACCATGCAACAATATTAGATTTTTTGATGTTTTAGCTCTATGACAAAATTTGTTATCACCTTTTGTCCAATGCTTGAGACAAATATATTGTTTTGCTTCTTATAGTATACTAATAAAATTTGGCTATTAAATACATTTAATATGGGAGTTATTTGTAAAATAGAATTAGATTATTTTTCTCAAACAATTCAGGATTAAAAATTTAAATAAAAATTAAATTGCAACTACACAACAATGTAATAATGAAAATGAATCATGAAATCTCTTTTCTGTTTAATGTTGATAAATTATCATTATCATTATTTAAATTTAACTATTTGTTTTGTTATTTGCATTAAAAGATGAATAAGATAATAAACCTTAGAAAGTTTGTTTACAGATAAAATATTCTTCATTATTTAAATTTTGATTTAAAATGTCTCATTATTACTCTCCACTTTCAATAAAGACAAATTTATATTTATATTCTAAATCGATTTACTTTTAATACCAATGATATTACTTCAAAATTTGTTCTGAAAAATTTTTTTTTTCATTCATTAGAGCTTATTAAGTATACACATGTATTGATAAATGTTATTTATTAGAAAACATTTAGTTACACTTACTTTCAACAAACATGTAATTTATTAAGTTAGAAATTAGTTACTGCATTTCATATACTGATGTATCAAACTCATTTTAAATGTAATCAAATTTAAATATATTTGTAATATTCTTTATATGAGTGCAGAATCATGTCTTTGTTTAACTTTTAATCTCTTTCTATTTACACACTACAACAGGAATTAATTATAATTTATTTTCCAGTCTCATATTTTAAATATAGTAGTTGTAGCCATTGGAAAAAGATATACTGATTGCTCTTAAAAGTGCATTTGCTTAGGCCTCCTCAGTAAGATCAAATCCCACCCAGCTCTTCAAATATTATAGATGCTTTTGTGCTCACCAACAATACCACATGACTTTTTATATGGTACTCATATGCTTCCAAGAGTACTTCTCTTCATTCTATTCTAGTGTCATGCACTGTAAACTTGAACAATTGTTAGACACCAGAGCATATACTGGTAGAGTGAAAAAAATTGGTCTTATTGATAATGGTTAAATTCTATTATTAATTAAAATATTGCAATAAATAAATAAAAATAACACCTTTTTTTTCCTCATGTGTCAAAGCATCAGCCGGGAAGCGAACTCGCAAACCCAGGACAACTGCTTGCAAGGCAGCTGTACTAACCACTCGACCACCGACACTCGACAAATCTTTTTAAACTCTTTGTGCATTTGAAATGACTATATTATTATTATTAATTTATAACACATATAGTAAAAACTATTCACAAAATGTAATTGCCCGCTTATAAATAATAATCTATTTCACTATTTATTAATATAAAATGGAGACTAAGGTATTTTATATTCTTATTGTAATGATCCGGAGAAAAGACTTTAACGTAATCTGCACTACAGGGCGCCATCTAGGCATTTGAACCTAGAAAAATTTATAAAGTAGGCAGATACGTAAGTAAAAAAAAAAAAAAATTTTTTTTTTTTTTATATTTTGCATCCGGTCGTTAGCCCATGTCACTAGCTCAGTGGAATAGCAGAGATTTAATAATCTAATCTAAGAGTATATATAAAAAAAGAATAAAATAAGCCACTGCCAGTAATTAGCATACAAAAATTTTTTTACGCATATATATATAAAATTTAAAATTGTTCTAGTATTAGTTTTACCTTTTAACATGTAACAGTATTTTTAACTTTACTTTAGATTTTAATTTACATTTTAATTTCTATTATATTATAAGTTTACATTTTAATTAAGTTCGCACAGATGGAATTATAAAAAAAAAATTTGTTTTAATAACGTTGATTATAGATCGGTTACATAGATTACAATGGTTAAAAACATTTCAAAATAAACATAAACGATCAAAATATAAAATCATTGGTACCGACAATTGCAGAGGGAAATTTATAAGTAACCCAATAGTATTCACCATAAGATACTTGCATTGTCACCAATAACTTAAAAGTCATCTGAATAAATACATTTTAGATACTCACCATAAGGTATCATTATTTATCGAATGTCTATATATTTTGATCAAATATGAAAACGCAAACATAGTTAACCGATAAACAATCCATGCAAGCATCTATACACAACTTAAATTTAATGCATTTTTATTTAGGGTCGAGTATGAATAGACTACATAGATTTGCATTTGAAAATAAACATTCTATCCCTATTTAACCTTAGGCTAAAATTCGTAGTCAAACTGGCATCAATTCATCTGATATATCGATGTATTCAATGTAATACGGAATACGGCAGCACCAAAAAGATTAAGAGAAGACATTGATTCTTGTCAGATAGGAATTTTACACCTATCTAACAAGAAGAACAATAAAAAAAACTCCATAGAAAGGAACTGTGTTCTCCGTCTTATAATTCCTTTCATAGGCAAACGGGTGAGTGCGGCGTATATATAAACGATTCTGCCAATAGCGAATCTCAGACTACATCTACTAACTACATCAATATATCCAATCCATTGACCCAATTTAACAATGACACAAATAACCTAAGATTACCCTCCCCTAATATAACTTTACAAATCTATACAGCCATTCATGCCCGACTTAAGTTTAACATTTATATCATTTAACTTAACGGAAAACAGAAATCATAATAAAACTTAAAGAACAAAAAATAAATAAATAAATGGAAATGATTTTACAAAATAATTACATTAAATAAAGTTATAACTAATTAATAAATAACGTTGGTCAGATAGGATAATATTGCAATCATTTAAATATGGAAAGTTTTAATTTAATGTTCATTATTTATAAAGTTCTTACAGTTTTATAAGACTTCCAATTTTATCCATTGCTCACCATGAACGTGAATTCCCACACCGTCCTAAGATTGGTATTCTGTTGGCTAATTTATTTTTACCCATCCGGAGGTTTTTTAGTTTAGTTGGTCCTCAATGTAGAAAACGATAGTTCATTTCTCCTTCTTTCTTAGCAAAACTGAAGAGATTGAAGAGTGCGTCTTTTTCAATCCCTTCTTCTTCACCTCTGCACTAACACATATCTGTCACATCTCTCAATAATAATCAATCACTAATTAATAATTTCCAAATTTTCCTTTTATACGTATTCGAAGGATTGACTTGGCATTATGTCATCGATGTGATGATCCTTTCGCTGAGGTCCGATTTCCCGATGGATTTCTTTCATTGGCTATTTGTTTCTATTGTTTTCCTATCTGACCGATGTTTTTACATTTAAATGCCCAAGGCTGGTTTACATTTAACTAATTAACAATCATTTCCATTTCTGATTAATTTCTGTGTTTTTCAAGATTAAAGATATATTTTTATCTCTAAATCTTTTTAAGTTTTTGTTTTTAAAATACCTTTTCTATTTTTAATACAGTTTCATTTTAATAATTTTTTTTATCTGTGCGATTTAATATATATGAGTTTAAGATGATATTTAATTTCAGTTTTTAATTCTTAAAGAAAATTTTTAAATGCGAACTTTTTAATTTACTTTCATGTTTAATAAATATATAAAAAAACAATGTAACGAACATCTGTGCTCGTTACATATCAGTAAAGTTGCTTAAAAAAAATGATCAAAAAAAAAATTTTACTTAGGGTTAGTAATTATGGTACATGATTGACGAAGACATTTACAAAACATCCGGTTAATAATTTTACAAAAAGACTATATACAAAAAGAAAAAGAAAATGTTGACTATCGCTTTCCCAAGGACCATCCACGTCTACACCTCCTCCCCACAAGAGTTCTATTATTATTTTTTTTATACATTTTATTTTTACACACGGCATGACAAGCAAATTATTTAAATTATTTAGGAAGGTTGCATTGAGATAAATATGTTTTAAGAAATAATGGATTTAAACGTGTATATTTGCAGCACAATTATAAATACCACCAACTTATTTATGACTGATTGAAATGCATACATAGGGTTACACTGAAGTAATTCCCAAAAGTACTTTCCATAAGGTACCACATTTACCATCATAAACTTCCGTGGCTGTGCGCTCCTATACACATTTAAGCATAATTTATATTAACAACAAAAAAAAAAACATATCAATCGCAACCTTTTGACTTTGTTTTTAATGAAATACAGTTTAAAATTATTTATACTTTCTCGTGTTTAATATATGTGCTATTTCTTTTACTGGCAGAGCTTTTATAAGATCTAAAGTATATGACTTTATGTAAACAGATAAAAATATTTCATTTGGATAAAATTTGCTCAGGATATATGTGGTTTATTAAAGATCGGCCCCAGATTGGGAAAGCCAGTTGTAACGATCCGGAGAAAAGACTTTAACATAATCTGCACATACAAAAATTTATTTACACATATATATATAAAATTTAAAAGTGTTCTAGTATTAGTTTTACCTTTTAACATTTAACAGTATTTTTAACTTTACTTTAGATTTTAATTTACATTTTAATTTCTATTATATTATAAGTTTACATTTTAATTAAGTTCGCACAGATGGAATTATAAAAAAAAAAATTGTTTTAATAACGTTGATTATAGATCGGTTACATAGATTACAATGGTTAAAAACATTTCAAAATAAACATAAATGATCAAAATATAAAATGATTGGTACCGACAATTGCAGAGGGAAATTTATAAGTAACCCAATAGTATTCACCATAAGATACTTGCATTGTCATCAATAACTTAAAAGACATCCGAATAAATACATTTTAGATACTCACCGTAAGGTATCATTATTTATCGAAAGTCTATATATTTTGATCAAATATGAAAATGCAAACATAGTTAACCGATAAACAATCCATGCAAGCATCTATACACAACTTAAATTTAATGCATTTTTATTTAGGGTTGAGTATGAATAGACTACATAGATTTGCATTTGAAAATAAACATTCTATCCCTATTTAACCTTAGGCTAAAATTCATAGTCAAACTGGCATCAATTCATCTGATATATCGATGTATTCAATGTAATACGGAATACGGCAGCACCAAAAAGATTAAGAGAAGACATTGATTCTCGTCAGATAGGAATTTTACATCTATCTAACGAGAAGAACAATAAAAAAAAACTCCATAGAAAGGAACTGCGTTCTCCGTCTTATAATTCCTTCCATAGGCAAACGGGTGAGTGCGGCGTATATATAAATGATTCTGCCAATAGCGAATCTCTGACTACATCTACTAACTACATCAATATATCCAATCCATTGACCCAATTTAACAATGACACAAATAACCTAAGATTACCCTCCCCTAATATAACTTTACAAATTTATACAGCCATTCATGCTCGACTTAAGTTTAACATTTATATCATTTAACTTAACGGAAAACAGAAATCATAATAAAACTTAAAGAACAAAAAATAAATAAATAAATGGAAATGATTTTACAAAATAATTACATTAAATAAAGTTATAACTAATTAATAAATAATGTTGGTCAGATAGGATAATATTGCAATCATTTAAATATGGAAAGTTTTAATTTAATGTTCATTATTTATAAAGTTCTTACGGTTTTTTAAAATGTCCAATTTTATCCATTGCTCGCCATGAACGTGAATTCTCATGCCGTCCTAAGATTGGTATTCTGTTGGCTGATTTATTTTTACCCATCCGGAGGTTTTTTAGTTTAGTTGGTCCTCAATGTAGAAAACGATAGTTCATTTCTCCTTCTTTCTTAGCAAAACTGAAGAGATTGAAGAGTGCATCTTTTTCAATCCCTTCTCCTTCACCTCTGCACTAACACATATCTGTCACATCTCTCAATAATAATCAATCACTAATTAATAATTTCCAAATTTTCCTTTTATATGTATTCGAAGGATTGACTTGGCATTATGTCATCGATGTGATGATCCTTTCGCTGAGGTCCGATTTCCCGATGGATTTCTTTCATTGGCTATTTGTTTCTATTGTTTTCCTATCTGACCGATGTTTTTACATTTAAATGCCCAAGGCTGGTTTACATTTAACTAATTAACAATCATTTCCATTTCTGATTAATTTCTGTGTTTTTCAAGATTAAAGATATATTTTTATCTCTAAATCTTTTTAAGTTTTTGTTTTTAAAATACCTTTTCTATTTTTAATACAGTTTCATTTTAATAATTTTTTTTTATCTGTGCGATTTAATATATACGAGTTTAAGATAATATTTAATTTCAGTTTTTAATTCTTAAAGAAAATTTTTAAATGCGAACTTTTTAATTTACTTTCATGTTTAATAAATATAAAAAAAAACAATGTAACGCACGTCTGTGCTCGTTACATTATAGTAGTTCACTTTTTCATAATTTTGTTTGTATTTTGTGCTTCATAGTATAACGCCAATATTTTTAATAAAAGAAAGTGATCTTTTTTTATATCATAAAAATCTCAGTTGCATCGATTATTTTCCATTTCGATGCTCAAACTTCATTTGATTCTTTTTAACAACTCATCATCCCCAAAATAAAGAAAATAAACTATCTTTAAAAACGATAAGAAACATATAACTTGGTAAGATAATAGATTAATAAGTTAACAGCAATAATAAATAAACCCAATTAAAAGTTATTATTTAATTTAAAGAATAATTTAAAATGATTTTTTTAAATTACCTGTATATTAAAATCTTTCTTGTATCAGTTACTAATTTACAGATAAACTAGGCAGGTAAATAAAACAATAAAGAATATTACGTTTGCGTAATATTTTAAACTATGAATGTTAAAGTTCATAGATAAAATTGTATTTCTAGTTTAATAACTGATAAATTTATTAGATTAGTTGACAAGCTCAAAAAACTATTTTCTAAAAAGCGATCATAGCCAGAAAATAATATATACTTTGAATGATATTATTAAATTCACATCTATAAATAACAATAGTTTGTAAATATAAGCAATATATATATAATAATAAGATTCTAAAAAATATTTAGTAAGTCTAATGTTTATATGCATACATTAAGTCTTCTGCATAGTGGCAATTGAGAGAATTAAACAATTAAGCAATAATATCTTAGATTCAATCACCAGACAGTAATTACTTATTGGTTAAAGATAATTTATTGTAAACTTACTAAATCTTAACATCGTTGAAATGCAGATGTTATTCTTTATAGATTTACGATTTCTGCTTATTGTCATTAAAATAAGTTTATATAAAAATTACGTTTTAAATGTTAACTTAATAAATTAGCAAATTGATAAATAACAATTTCAACAATATGTTAATTATTTATTTTTATATACAATAATACTAATAATAATAATAATTTCTAATTACTAGACATACTTTTTTTTTTCATATGTCAAGGCATCGGCCGGGAAGCCAACCCGCGAACCCAGGACAACTGCTTGTAAGGCAGATGTGCTGACCACTCGACCACCAAAAAAGGCAACTTCTTAGACCCTTGAGTTGAAAAAGTTGCCAAAATTAGTGAGCAATGATTTTTTTTTAATACTTTGTTTTTGTAGAACTTTTAGAGATATAATCTTGTGCAATTTTTTCATATATATTCAAATTAAAGTTTGCAGAAAGAAATATTTATACATCCTTAATATATAATATTTACTACTGAAATAAATAATGTATAACACAAATTCTATCCAAATGCTGAAAGTCATTTTCATTAATCAAACTTTTAATAATTTAGAACAGCCAGTTTTTACATTATATTGTTTTTAAAATGTATAGTATTTCAGTTGCTTGAAAGCTGATAAGGTTTGTTAAAAATCTCCAATATTTAAAACTTTTTTGTATTTATTGCCCTCTATAATGTGCATTAATACGTTAGAGATATATTATACTTGCATGAGTCCTAATTTAAAGACACTAAATACTAAGATTATTGTTATTTCATTATAAGTAAATAAAAATGACATCCTTTAGCAGTCTGAAACACTTGATTTAGTTTATTACAACATTTCCATTATCTATATATAGATTTGAATTTATGGATTTCTAATATAATTAAGTCTCACTTTAATGTCTGGAATGTAGTCTGTTTTTTGCTGGATAGGTTGCAATATTAACATCAACATTAAATTTAATAGTCTTCATGTTATTTTTTATAATATTTCTATATAATAAAACAGACGAGAATTTAATTTACCCTGATATGAATAAACCATTGTTCAATGTGTTAATCTTATTTTTAATACTGGTTATGTTTTTTACTTCTTGTATTTGAAGAAATGATAAACTTTTATGATTTTCAGTAAATCATATATCAGTTTATGTTAGAAATATATTGTGCAATTTGATATGGGTTTCGTTGTACTATTTATGTCCTGGAGTTATTAATTTTATATAATATCTAGTAGCATCATTCAAGTGCAGAGAAGGGAAATTTTTTTCCATTCTTTCTAGAACAATCACATTGTTTAAATATTATTAGTCTATAATTCAACACATATTACAATTTTTAATAAAAAAATTACAAGGTTATGTCTTTTCTAGTAAATAAATAAAATATTTAATTGTAACTAAAATAAAATATGGTGTTAGCTTATGTTTAGTGCTGATGGAAGAACATGAAAATAATCTTAATATCATTTATTCCATATAACTTTTTCAAAAAATAAACTATAGTCATAGCATCTATATTATAATGGGATGGGGAAATTTGAATGAACTTGAGGTAATGGAATGATCAACTCCAAGTAAACAAAATATAAATATTTCAAACAATGAAATTTAAAGTATAATATTTTAAGATATAAAAGTATAAGTATTAAATATACAAAATTAACAAAGCGTATGACACACTTGAATGAGAAGCTATAAAGATACACAGAAATTATTACAAAGCGCTTTTGAGGTCTTTTGCCTCATATTCATAGCGCTACTGTGAGCTGCAGAATGAAGAAATAGGGCTATTCTTCATTCTGCAGCTCGCAGTACCGCTATGAATATGAGGCAAAAGGCCTCGAAAGCACTTTGTAATAATTTCTGTGTATCTTTATAGCTTCTCATTCAAGTGTGTCATACGCTTTGTTAATTTTGTATATTAAATTATCGAATGAGAAGTCTTAAAATCTTTAATATTTTATAAGTATTAAAGTAATGTTATAGTATTTATATATATATATTGTAATAAAAACCCGGCGATCAAAAGCTTAACTTCCTTTTATTTATGTATAATGGGGAATTCTTAAAATTCAAGATCGTCCACTTTCCGCTACTGCAAGCAGAGAGAACATACAGACATAAACGAATCTATATCCGTACTTGGCCGAACCTGTATACTATATGGGTATAGCCCCAGGTTATTTTTCCTGGACAACCGTCTCTCGACTGCTGTAAGATTTAACAGAGTTACAGCGCATGGATATTTATAAATTTTAATGGGATCAAAATACTGCACCACTAGCTTCACGTGTTAATTCAGTACTCAAACTGAATAATAATTATTTCCCAAACCCTAAGACTATATTACTTTTTGAAGTGGCGAAGAAAGAGACGAAACAGATTTAAAATCAATAAAAGATATTTAATACAATAATTATAATAAAAAGAAACACTCTAAATCATTTACAAACAATAAAAAAAAACAGATTATTTGCTATAATGCTACAAAATAAATAAAATAGATGATCCTATAAATGATTGTAATCTGTGGAAATAAATTATCCCTTTATAGTCATTCCAAATATTAGAAAGAGTCTAATTAATGTCTATCTCATTAATATTTGGGATTGGCAATTTGTTAAATTAAAAGTATGTGCACATAAGTTATATAAAATGTATTATACATAATTACCTAGGTTATTAAGTCTTTGAATTAACTTGGAGTCAAGATGACCGTCACGTGCAATTTCTCCACTTCTTTAGCAGGGAATGGTCGCTCTTTGGTTAGATTTGATTGTGGGAACTCCTCCATATTTTGGACATCAAGGACAAGGCACAAATGAACCCTCCGGCAAGCACTATGTCGGCAGTTGTTACATCGAGACGCGAACCATTAAAGCACGGGAGTCTGGATCGACCGATGATCACGACTGGCCCTTAGCCACACATCCTTGAAGCTTCCCTTACGTTGTAGTTTGTTTTCATGTTCATACAGTGTTCAATCTGCTATGTCAAGATCCTTTGACTCAGCTTTCTGTGCTTTTTTTCCAAATTTAACTTTTCATGGCTGCTTTCTATTATATTTTTCTGCTTCTTATCAGAGCAGTCTCCTCACTGAAGTCTCAACCAATACTGTTTTTTAATTAATTAATTAATTAATGTCCTTTATTTTTCAAATTCTTTCCTTATCTTGATCTCCTGCTTGGTTTTTCTTTCACACCTTTTTACTTTAAACTGCTTTCAACAACTTATACAAAATTACTTTTAATTTGATATAATTTTATAATATTTATCAATCACTTTCTTTAATAAAATTATTTCATTTTGACATGCAATAAACCTTGGTCTCTTTATTCATACATTCACATATGCATTTCATTTTCTTCAAAATGTGTAATTTTAAGAACATATCTTTATCTTCCATTGTATTCTAAATTTTACTTATATTTTATTAAACTCCCCAACTACCGCTTTTTTTTACATCATTAAGTTTCTATTTTATTTATATTTCCTTCCTCATTTTTTAATCTTACACTAAACATATGATATCGATATTTCTAACCTTAATATTTCTATTCTTTCTAAAATCTGAACTTTGGAGGGTAAAAGATAAGAATCTTTTCGATTGTAATTCCTTCTCTTTTCTTAATTAAAACATTTCTTTGTTTATAATTTTTTTAAGCTCACTTTTTAATATTCCAAACACAATATTTAATATTCTTTAAATGTTAAATATCTATATGAGTGATCGCAGTATGTGCGATCATCACAATATATATATGAGAGCTAATGAGAACTCTTTGGGGGATCAACCCAGTTATCATCTCAGTTAACTCACTATTACAAGCATAATTAATTCTAAATCTACTAGCATTATCAATAAGTATATGTAATACTCAAAATAAATAACTATTCAGCATCATAAATGATCAACAATAAAAATAAATTAACAATCAATCTTATGACTAGATTTGAAATGGGGCTACTGTAGACCAGGCCAATTATTTAACCTTTGCCAGCTTGGGGTAATCATTTAACCATTAATTTCGATGCATCAACTTAAGTGCCAATCCATAGGATATACAACTATAAAAACAGTAATTCTGGGATATTAAAACATGTTGATTATCCTCAATGCTGTGGCCACTTAGTACCATTAATCTGGCCAACTATAAACTTAAATTCTGATAGATATTAAATTAAGTAAAATGTAGTGCATGGGCTTTAAAGAATATTCTGTTTGTGCCAACCAGAATGCTGCTCCTGATAATTTATGAGAATATCATCATCATCACTGAATATGCATAAACATTAATATACACCCCCCTTCCCTATATCAGACTGTTATGCTTGAATCTAGCTTAGAGAACATAAACTCTATTACTGTTACTGTGATCAAAAGATAATGCAATACATAAAATCAAAAAATCCATTTAGAATTAAGTCACTGGAATAATTTTAACAATTGGATACACATTTATTAACAACAATAATAAAATGAAGTTAAAGTCTATAGAATAAGACAACACACATATAAGATTTCTGATTTTGATTAACATACCATTAAAAATTATCACATTGTGATTTACCATAATAATATACTAAATTCAAGTTACTATATGGTGGTTTACATATATGTTACAATAGGTTTACTTAAAACCAGTCAGCATACAGACATATAACTTAATAATTTCTGAACATATTTGAATTGTCATAAAATAATAAAATGATCAAAATTTATATGTCTATTTGACAGATATTGATATTTGCACATATATGTGCAGTACAATTGATTTATATTTCAATCACCATATAAATACAATAAATGATTAAAATTTAAAGTTATCACATTTTAATGATATATATATATATATATATATTGCATTATGCTAGGTTTACTTAAAACATATATATATATATATAATCTGTGCACATATGTGTGGTATAATAATTGATTTAACATATAAATGAAATTCATCTATCATATTTGAATTTATAAAAATAATAAATGATATTAATTTTAATAACATGTAATTAACATATATTAAAACAGGAAAAACTCTCTATATAGTATTGCCACTCAGTGCAAGCCAGAGTAATCAATTAATGCCAGAAGGCTTGTTCATAAATCCCCATCTAGTGTCTACTCATCTGGTTCTGGCTTGTGGCCTTTGTCAATGAGGAGCCTTGGATCTGAGAGCACTGCACCTAGATCTTAGGATCTAATACACCCCCCAGAAGTGACCTTTTATCTCTACTTAACTACAAAACTATGAGTCTTAAATTGAAAACACAATAATATTTTCAATCCAAGCTCATTAGCTTTTATAGTCATATAGGTCTGAACTCAACTCAGTACCAAAACATTTTAGTGTCTTTGGTTCTTTAATAACCATAGCCACCTCTATCCTATTAGGCAGAATTGATTTTAAGCCAATAAACATCACATGATCACCATTTCTTATACTCATAACTGTTATTAAACCAAGAAAAATTCTCCATTCAGTATTGCCACTCAGCACAAGCTTAATGCCAGAAAGCTTGTGCATAAAATCCCCCATCTAGTGCCTACTCATCCAATATCCAGACTAATTTATGGCTTGTGGCCTTTGTCAATGAAGAGCCTTAAATCAGAGAGCACTGCACCTTGAGCTTAGGATCTAATGCAACCCTCATACGAACACCTTTTATCTCTACTTAACTACAAAACTATGAGTCTTAAATTGAAAATACATTTTCAATCCAAGCTTCTTAGCTTATTTAGTCATGTAGGTCTGAACTCAGTTCAGTACCTATAAATTTTGGTGTCTTTGGTTCTTTAATAACAATAGTGACCTCTATCATATTAGGCAGAATTGATTTTAAACCAATAAACATCATGTGATCACCATTTCTCATGCTTGCCTATAACTGTTATTAAAACAGGCAAAACTCTCCATACAGTATTGCCAAAGCCCCTCACTGACAAAGGTTACAAGTCAGAAACTAGTCTTGGGATATTGGATGAGTAGACACTAGATGGGGATTTTATGCACACAGCCTTTTGGCATCCATTGATTACTCTGGCTTGCTGTGAGTGGCAATACTGTATGGAGTGTTTTGCCTGTTTTAATAACAGTTATAAGCAAGCATAATAATTTGTGATCATGTGATATTTCTTGGCTTAAAACTAATCATGCCTAATGGGATAGAGGTGGCTATGGTTATTAAAAAACCAAACACCCCAAAATGTATAGGCACAGAACTGAGTTCAGATCTATATGCCTATATAAGCTAATGATCTTGGATTGAAAATATTATTGTATTTTTAATTTGACTCATAGTTTTGTAGTTAAGGAGAGATAAAAGGTAGTCGACTGCTAGGGGGTTAAATTAGATCATAAAATCTAGGTGCAGTGCTCTCATACCCAAGGCTCCTCACTGACAAAGACCACAAGCCTGAAACTAGTCTGGGGATATTGGATGAGTAGGCACTAGATGGGATTTTATGCACAAGCCTTCTGGAATCCATTGATTACTCTGACTTGCACTGAGTGGCAATACTGTGTGGAGAGTTTTGCCTGTTTTAATAACAGTTATAAGCAAGCATAAGAAATGGTGATCATGTGATGTTTATTGGATTGTTATTAAAATGTACATTTTCACAATTAAATTCTTTGTTGGAAGAATATAAATTTTATTCATTATTTTTATAGTGTTTTACTCTTTATTGATTAGTTTTCTTTTTTTTTTTAAAAAGTACTATCACCTTTTTTTTAATAGTTTATGATTAACTAGATACATTCTTTTTATTCTTTCTACAAAAGTGTCTATGAGGTTGCTTTTAATTATAATGTCTTTAAATTAATCTAAATGATTTTTAAAATGTCTTTTAAATTAATTATTTAAAAAAACTCACCTTATAGAAATATGATGTGAAGTGTTTGTGATTACTTGAATCTAGATACATCAGCATATGTATACCAATTCTTCAGCAATCTGATGAGTAAGTCTCACCATCAGGACAGGTATAACCAGGTAATTATAGGCATACCATGATCTCCCTTCTGTTTAGGATTGTTGTATACTTCAGGCAAGTAAATAATGTTTTAGGACACATTTGTAGCTATGAACCACTTGAGGTTGGTCCTTTTCTCTATGTGAATTCAAACCCCACCATTGTGAAGTATAGAGCAAATTTTTAACTTGTCTCCTTGTAGTCTTATACCAACTGCTTCTCAAAATATTATTAGCCAAACTACCAAAAAATCTACCAACTAAATCTTCTCAAAAGATGGGTAACCAAACCATTAGCCAAACTAAAAGTAATCTTTTTATCAACTCTTTTTATATGGTCATTGAAGTGACAAAAACACTAAATTATCTATTTTTATCTTTTTATCTTGATTAAAAACAATTTTAATCCTTTTGAAAGCAACTTTGAAATTTTAATCAAAGTATGATCTACCAAGTTTTCAAAATATATAGTAGAATGCATACAAGCATCAATTAAAAGATTTCAAAGATAGATAATAAAATTTTTTACAATTATTAAAAACATGCTTGTTTTTAATTTCAAAATCAGAACACAATATTTATATTTATTTAGAGCTTTTTAAATGTTTATTTTATAATAAAATTCTATTTTAAATTCAAAATTATTTAATATTTTACTTATTCCAGGGAAATGTAGAAAAATATCTACAAAATGTTTGTCTGTTTATTTCTACTTTTCCTTTCAACTTTACACCCAAAACTATGTTGTTATATGCCATCTACCATGTGTGGTTACAATATGTACATGGCACATCTTTCCCATGCTAAAGATAGCTACCTATAATGTTATATTTTAACTCATGCCATATTTTGGTTTTATTGTTACATTTATTATCTTTAAATTCTAGGAAGTTGCACCATCAATGTAAAATTTTATATTAATAGAAATAATTATGCTTGTTTGAATTATTTTGCACATCCATAATTTTTTTTTGCCAATATTCTAATGAGATTTATTGTTTTAGTATATTATTCTAACTTTGAGACTCTAGAATAAATTATAGTACTCCAATAATAATCTATTATCATTTAATTTTTGTATCTTATTATAAAGTTACTCAAAGTTAATTTGAACTAAGAATTTAACCTCTTTAAAAAATAAATTTTTAGTTGTAGAGCAAAAACTATTTTTAGTGTGTATATTACTAGTTATTTTAATCTGTTAATATATTAGCTCATAGTCTGTATTTTTCATAGATCATTTTGAAAAAGAAGTTTATTCTATCACTTTTAAAATATAATTTATAATGGTTTAGTAAAGAAATCTGGAAATGAAAATATTTACAATCATGTATGAGATAGAAAGAATGCAAATTTTTCAAGTTTTTAAATCTAAATTAATAAATTACAATAATTGTTTTTTAAAACATATGATTTACTAATCAAAGATTTGCTATGATGTTTTATATGTCTCATTATGGATAAAAAAGTTGAGCATTTAAACAGTCAGATTAAAAAATTACTATGAATTTGATTTATTTTACTGATGAAGGCTTTTGAGAACATCTTGGACAGGATTACAGACAAATAAATGGTGTTTGATTAGATTAGATTTGTGCTTTCTGTTGAGTCACGAAAGGTCAGTTCGAAATTATTTTGTAAAAACTATCATAAAATATTTTAATTTATTTGAAAGTATACAATATTTGCAAAATATAGTGATAACAGAAGAAATCAACAGTAGGAGGGGGGGTATACTCATTATTCGATATGCCTTTGATTACCTTGAAAAATAAAACTTAAAATCTGGATAAATTCTCTCATAATATAATTATCATAAGATATCGTTTTGATAATAATTATAATATTTATTTAAAATAAAATTAAAAAATATGGCACTTTGTAGTATAATGCAAATTTTCGTGGGTGAGTGGGGGGGGGGTTCTTAATAAAAATATCAAGTTGCTATAAATTAAAGTTGCCACTAAGATACTTACAATTAGAAGATATAAATTTTGTCAGATGATGTAATATGATAATATTTTTCTTATATAATTTGCCTATGACAAGGTGGCAGCTATACACCCTTCTATATACATTTACATTTCTTATGGGTTTTTCTTTTATCTCAGTCTTCAAAAACTTTAATTTCTTTATTATTTTTATTTTATTTTTTATTCAACAAAACTTAAGCAAAACTCCATTTTTTTCTTTACATATTTTTATTCACATCTTTTCATTATGAATATTTCTTAGTTTCATCAATTGTTATCAATCTTCATTATATCTTTGATATTCCTGTGGTAAATGTTCTACTTTTTAATAATCTATTCTCACGCAAGGATCTTCAAAGCCGATTGACGGATATTCTATAGAAAATAGTAAAAGGTTGTATGTATACATTTAGAGAAAAAAATATTTTATATTTCATTCCTGGATCGGTTTATCGGTTTATGCATTGTTTTAATTAAAAATAATGAAAAGTTTTAACATTGTACATATTATTACTTTTTTCAATAAGCTATTTGATATTAAAAACTATAGTAAATCATCAGAATATTTTTAAACTGTATATGAAAATATTTTAAGCATTATATTATAAAGCATATATTAAAAACGTCATGCAAGATTTACATTAGAAGTTGGTATCAGCAAATTTTATGAATTATCTTAAAGAGTATTCTGAGAGAAACTGCAGAACCAAAGCTAAAGTTCATATATCATTTTACTATTTTTACGATAACCCAGAAAGCTACATTTAATGAACTTTTATTAAATTTCTAATAACTAATAAATAAACAATTGCTCTTCCATACATATACCATAACCGCCCATTAAACTCAGAAAGGTATTTTTGCTAAATTCCAAATATGATTGCAAATAAAGTAGAACAAAATCTTTTTATAATTATTTACGATTATATATCGTTATCAAAACTATTAGCAGCAACATTAAATTAGTATGGCCATTTTGAGTAGGCAGAGAGAGAGAGAGAGAAAGAGAGAGAGAGAGAGAGAGAGAGAGAGAGAGAGAGAGAGAGAGAGAGAGAGAGAGAGAGAGAGAGAGAGAGAGAGAGAGAGAGAGAGAGAGAGAGAGAGAGAGAGAGAGAGAGAAAGAAAATAAAAAAGAAATGAAAAAACAAAAAAATTAAAAATAAATTTTGCAATATATTATTTACAGAAACCAATCTTGAATCACAGATACATTAATGTTTATTTAAACTTCTTGGTATCAATAATTTCAGTCTCTATGATCAAGTTGCAATATTTAGTGTGTGTATAAATATATTGGACCATAAATAAAGGTGAGACTTCACATTTATTGTTAAAAGGAAATTGCCTTGACAACAAATTGAGATTGTTGATTGTTAATGATATTAGGATTATCTAAATGTTGACTGATTTATATATATATATTGAAACAGACAGATCGAAGGATCGATCTTAGTTTCATAGTTTTATTTTGAAGTACAGTAATTCTAAATCACTATTTACCCGCAACGAGGTTTTTTTTTTTTTTATTCCAGGCCACATAAATTTTAAGTTAGTTATTTTATGCTTTGTGTAAAAGAATTTAATGTAAATATTACAATTATAAATATTGCAAATCATGATAAATAATATTCTTGTGTGTGGTTTGTAGGTTTATATTAGCTCAATTTAAAAGTTTCGTTGCGTGTATATTTTTTTTTTTAATTTTAAATCTTTCAAAATTATACAAAGTCATTTAAAAATGCTGATCAAAAGTCACATTCCTTTGATCAGTATTTTTAGTCAAATCTTACATGTACAGAATGTATAGAATAATTAGTTTGTACTTTGATAAAGTTAAGATAATGAATTTCAATTTTGTATTCACGAATTCCTATGTAATTATTTATTTTGTCAATTTAGAATCATGTATTGAATTTAGAAATAAATGTAAATCCAACAATGGGAATGAGAAATGTAAGTCTCTTATCAAGAAATGCGAATGCAATTGTATAGTCAAAATTAGATTTCGCTGGGGGCCAGAAAATCAAAGGAGGCGGAGTCATGTACAAAAACTATGCAGAATGATCAACCGTAGCCATCTTATATTATAATACACTAGAGGACTCTACTTTTTGACTGGGCTGTGGTTAGATCATCTTGGGACAGCAAAGTAGTTGTTCCAGAGAAATCATCTCAACTGTGATTAAGAAGTTGCCCGGTAAATTGCAATAATGTTGGGCTAAGTCCAAGAAGCTGATCTCTGTTCTGCCGATTTAAATCTTTCAAGCCGCTGATCTATAATGTTTCCTGTGCCTCCAGTTTTCCAAATTCCAACCTTTAAATCAATCATGCCATTCTAAGGAATCCAAAATGCGCGCCTACGTTCTGCATAAACATTACCACAAGGAGAAAAGCCGGACGAAGAAAGAATGGTAACTCTTGTTACATGAACTTTTTAACTTTCCTCTAAGCTTAATAATTTTATTATTTAATCTGTTATGAATTAATCTAAGTAATTACATGTAAATTTCTTGTTTTCCTTTGTTAAAATGTTACACTAAAACCTGTCAGTAAATTTCTTCTCTAATATTTCGGTGCTCTAGTCTCTAGATGATAATTTATTAATATTTGTGCCTAATAATAATTCATTAGTGAATATATTTATATTTTTATTATTACTTACTTTTATAAACAAAGCGATGCCAATAATAATATTTTTCAACTCTAGTTAAAGCCATTAAAGTTTATTTCATAGTATTATTATTATATTCATTTTAAAAGTAATTTTTGTTTATCGAACTAAAAAAATTGGTTCATTTATGTTGAGTTGAGAAATATTCGAGTACCTGTATTGTTCCTTTTATTTTGTCAAAATGATATTTTAATCTCTGCTCCAAATAACAAATATTTAAAATAAAGTCTAAATTTTTATTATATCATTTTTTTTTTATATATATGAACGGATTGGTACTATAAAGTGAATATTTTTGTTACTATTATTACCTTCCGAATAACCTGGGGAGTTATGGGTTTCAGAGTGAAATTAATTAATTGTTACTTTTGTGATCTTTTGATATCACCATGTTTTATTTTGAATAGTCATATCAGATTGTTGCGTAGAAAATGTTACGGAGACATAATCAAGGTTTTATATAGTTTCGCTTTAAGTCCACTTCCGATCACTCTTCCTCGATGTTACTGTGGCAGTGCCTTTTCCTTCGCCTAAATTGGCATCTCGTTTTTACTACCAATTGGAAAGAAATTCTTCTCCAGATAATCTCTTGGATCACCAGGGTTTGAAAATGATCCCGGCTGGTTGTAGTGTCCCGGATCTACTTAGGGGCATTAAGACTTGTCAAAGTACAAGCTGCCCGGTCTTCTGTCAATGCACCGCAAGTTATTATTGTAGTATATCTTAATCTCTGCAACCATCAGTACATCATTATTATATTATATTCTTATATAAAGCCTCCTCCAATTATCCGTATACGTAATGGTTTGAATCTATTAAAATCAAACAACTTAATATAAAATAGGAATTAAATATTTTAAATGCTCAAAGTACTCTGATTCCCATATCAGCTCGTACGACCATTTAAAACATATAAATATTGGCATGCATTTTGTTTATCAGTTTCTAAAACGATTATTAAGGACTAGCAGCAAATTATTATAAATATACGTATGAAGATTTTACCGTATCTGTACATAGTATTCAATGATTTCAATAATTATTAAAAATTTATCTAATCTATTTTGGTCTCTCTTTTCTTATTACTCCCGAAATCTAGTTAATCACCTGCTGTCTGTATCAACAACTTAGATATATATTGAATTACTGACCGTACCAATATATCGAATATAAGATATATATGAATAACCGATTGTAGGGTAATTTAGTCTATGTTTTCCGACGAGCTAGAAAAGGGAAAACCACGTACCATTGTTGTGTTGTTCATCGGTTGGTCATGCCAGGGGTTTGGGTTTGAATTTAGTTTGCATCTTGGAATTTATTCCTAGACGTGGACTGGGTTTGAATTCGAATTACTGTGCGTGATTATGCATGGTGATTTTACCGGTACAATATATATATATATAACAAAATACTCTAGACTAACTGTACAAAATTCAAAATCCCTATATAAAATTAAAAAAAAAAATTATTTGCTATAGTCAATATATTTTGTTAATTATCATTTGATATTATATAGGTATGAAAGCTATACATATATGCACACACACACACACACACACACATATATATATATATATATATATACTTCATGGTCACATATAAAAACATTATGAACATAATTTAAATTCAAAAGTTTAATAAATTTAATAAGTAAAAATTACATATATGTATTATAAATTCATAGATAATGTATACAGTAAAATTAATTATATAGTTATTTTGTGTTAAATACAAAATACTTTTTTAAAATTTAAAAAAGATAATAGATTCTAAATTTAACTTAAAAGTAATTTGAAAGAAGAGTGTTTTTCTAATAACAATAAAAGAAAATGGAAACGACACTCTATGAAAAGTAATTAAAATGCTTGTAAACAGATTACTAGATTAAAATTTAGGAGATAAATGATTAAAATAATTTAATTAAAAAGGCTGTTTGTTATTCCTGCTCAAAAATAAGAGAATGCAAATAAAGTATTGGTCAAATAAACTCGGACCTCAATGAAAGTAATGGAGTTATCTATAATCAACAGATCAAAGGATTCAAATGACAAGAGATCGATTCAAAATTTACAGATAACTCCAAATTATATAAATAGTGCTGGAAATTATGTTCAGGATTATCTTCTTAGTATTCTATTTTATTCTATGTTTGTAATTATCTTTCTATTATCCTATCTTGATTCTGTGAGTGAATATTATTCTGCTAGTATTATTATTTTGCTTTTATTAATTTTTATTAGATATCTCCAGAAAGTCTACCATGCAAGAGTAGAAAAGCCATTACTTGTCTTGCTTGATGAAGCTGGCAGAGGGAAAGCCATAAAACAAATGCTAAATCCTGAAAAAGAATCCATCTGGATATGAAAAAACCATCTGAACATATGTTCATTATGTATCCACTTTAAAAAAGTCTGATATCCAGTGCTGCAGGAAGAATAAGTTGCCAAACCAAAACCTAATTAATATCTACATGTCCAAAATGAATGTGAAATAGTGATTTAAACCTTCATCCACAATAGGTATAGTTTTAAAGAATTAATGCTGCCAATATCTAAAGACTGAACCTGAACTTTTAAAGAATAAGTATAAACTTTAAACTAATCTTTAGTTAATTAAAGTCCCCTATCTAAAGAAATATGACAATGAAATATCTATATAATTAAACTGTTTAAAGTAGATATGGCAAGAGATTGTCATTTGCTTTATTTAAATTTCACACCACAATTTAGTCAGCACTAATTGTAATAAATTAGTTTACAAAAGACAATTAGCTTATAATTGCAGTCTCTTGTCATGTTATTAAAAAGTGTATATTAATTATATCATTATTTCTACTTTATTTAATATCATAAATAAATTATGACTGGAGGGTAATTATGCTGCATAAACAAGCTAAATTGGGATTGTATTAAGTAGATGTAAATTTTAGCTAACTAGTCTCATATTTAAATTATTATTATTGATAAGAATGTACAGCTGGTACCTGTCAATTCATCTGACTTTCATTCTTATGTAACACATTAGTATTAGATGACTGTAAAATCATTTGTGACTGCTGATCCCTTATAATCACTATCTTATTTCTTTAAACAATAATGTGTGGCAGATGATCAATTCCTACCATATGCCATCCATTTTATTTTCATTCATGTTTAGTGATATGCATGTATCTGCCGGTCACTATATGCTATATATGCAGTAAAAGGTTAACTCCTACCATAGGCATACAATTATCACATATATTTGTTCTTATATAACTGTTGTAGTGCAGATACAAATTTCTGTATTTTACAATTATTTTATTACTTATTACATACTAATAACATAACCCATAATTGATTGCAACAATCAAGTAGAAAAATCAGCCATAATTTATAAACTTATATCAGTTAGCATTAGAACAGCAGTGAGGATAGTAGAGAGCTATTAGGAGTCTATGCAGTAGATTGGAATCCATTTAAACAATTAACACTAATGATATTCTGAAATAGTATAAATTATTTTAAACTTTTATAACACTGTATACTATATCTGTGCATAATTAAAATTAAATTAGTCTTAGAAAATCTGGAAAAAATTTATTTACCTTAAGTTAATTTATAAATCATTTAACTAAAATCATGCTAATGTATGTTTTGTGTTGTTTATATGTAAATAAATAATGTTGTCTCATTATTTTTGGCATTTTGTAATTTTTATTTGCAATCAACAATTTAGATAATTAGTTAAGAGTCTTTTGTTTCCCCCTGATCTTTGTGGACTTTAAAAGAAAAAGTTAGTATTGTGTGACATCAGAATGTAGAAAGCACATGTGGATTGTTCTCAGCTGATTTGCATGTAGATTATACAATTCTGACATTTACAATATATATTGAGATGGTTATGGTTCTCATGACCTACAACAACATAGTAGAGTATGGGCATATATATATATGTTAAAACGAAGATTTGCACGGGTTAAATATATAAAATACCTATTTTGCGGGTTCATCCATGTTAAAAACTTTTAATATTAATATACTGACATTTCGACTTGGTCACAAGCCATCCACAGAGTTATAAAACTCTGTGGATGGCTTGTGTGACCAAGTCAAAATGTCAGTATATTAATATTAAAAGTTTTTATAACTCTGTGGATGGCTTGTGTGACCAAGTCAAAATGTCAGTATATTAATATTAAAAGTTTTTAACATGGATGAACCTGCAAAATATGTATTATATATATATAATAAGCAAAAGTAGAAATAAACACAGACAATTTTTTTTAGATATTTTCTATACACTGGAACAACACTTAAGGATTAAATAATTTTGAATTAAATTTTTTTTATTCTAAATTAAACATTTAAAAAGTTCTAATTAATATTTTATTAATTCTGATTTTGAAAGTAAAACAAGCATGTTTTGATATTATAATAGATATACTAGTAATTATAAAATTCCACTATGTATTTTGATTAGATTAATTTTTTTTATTTAAAACTTTCATAACATATTTTGATAAAATCCTACAAAGTTGCTTTTAAAAGGATTAAGTTAAATTGAAAAGAGCCATGAACTTTTTACAATAAAGATAAAGAAAACATGTTTTGAATTACTGGGGTTTTCCCACCCTGACTATAAAAAGGTTAAAAAAAGATTAGGGGAGTTTTTACTGTTTTTACAGTTACCATAAAGATATAACTGAAGGCAAGACAGTGCAAGTCAGCCTCTTCTAAGTCACAATAAGAGAGTTTGGATTCTCATGGATGCAAGATTTAACCTTTGTGTGGTTTATAGCCCATATATATGTGTGCATTAGATGGAATAAAGACTAAAGGGAACTCACTGCTGTCAACAGTGTCCAGATTATATCTTTCCTAAAAATGACAATAAGCCAGTTTATTGTTTTAAAAGCAACCAGCTTCCCAAGAGAGTCTATCAGATCACTGAATAAATAGTTTATATGTATACTATTTTATCTATATGCAGAGAAAAATAGATAAAGGTACTGTGGCATATATATATATATATATATATATATATATATAGCTATACTATATATATATATATATATATATATATATAGTACAGCTGGGAAGTAGAGTATGTTATATATGTTGAAAATGATATTATTTAAATAATTTCTTGAAAATGATGGTTGCAATTTTTAAATTACAATTTTTTTTAGAGTAAATAACTTTATTTAACTAAAAGTAAGATGTGTTTTCAGTATATTTTATTAAAAAAGGAAAACTCCAAAAATCCTTCTATATTGAACAGAAAAATTTACTCCAGACTTTTTAAAGACATTTACAATTAATTAGGAGTAATTTGAAAAAAGAAACTTTTACATTAGACTGTCAAAAAAGTAATATATATATATATTTTAAAAAGGAAATTTTTTTTTTTACCATTAGATATAATGAATTAATAACTTTAAATCATACTGTCTATATATACACACATACTTGTGCATTTATGCATTATTAAAAACAAAGTGAATTGTTTTTAAGTCTATCACAATTCTGATATGTAAGTTTTTATATAGGCATGTCTGTGTGCTGATATATATGTGTTTTATATAAACCTATTCACATATTGTAAATGACAATGTGATATCTTCTTTATTTTTGTATTATTCAAAATCAGAATGCTGAATTTATATTTATAGCATACTCAGCAGACATTAAATTTATTTTAATTGTTATTAATAAATTGATATTTTATTGTTAAAGTTGTTCCAGTGAATTTATTCAATCCTAAATAATTTTAGAATAATTATATGTTTGTATAGCATCTCTTATTCACAGTAACAGTTATAGAACTTGCTCACTGAGGCCAATTTGTGCATAATGATCTGGAGTATAAAAGAGGATTATATTTAGCATCTATGGTCATCCAGTTGATGATGATTTCATTATTTCTCTGATGCTGGATTGTGCAAAGGGGATATCCTTTAAAGTCCATGTACTACATTTTATTTTAATTATTTATTTAGAAATTAAATTTATAGTTGGACAGTACATTAATGATACTAAGTGACCAAAGCATTGATGATGATCAGCATGTTTTAGTATACCAGCATTATTTTTTTAATTGTTATATTCATGGATTACCACTTAAGTTTGTGAATCCAAATTATTAGGTTCTATTGCTGCCCTAAGTTTGGCAAGGGCTAAATAATTAGCCTGGTCTATAGTAGATCCACTTCAAATCCAGACCCAAGATTGTCTTGAATTTTATTGTTGATAATTCATAGTGATAAATGATTATTGTTTTTAGGTAATTCTGGTGAACTTATAGTAACTTATAATTAATATAGTTAGTGTTTTTGCTGAACTCCTATGCTCATTATATTATTTATATGTTTAAATGTGAGTTCTTGACTTGGGGTTGATGATGATGATTTTCCATCACTCCAGGTTTACTCTAAAGATAGGTACCATTACAATATATATATATATAAAATAAGTAAAAAAATGGAATTTTGCTTAAGTTTGGTTGAATAAAAAATAAAAATAAAGTAAGAAAATTAAAAAAGTTTTTGAAAATGGAGATAGAAAGAATACTCATAAAAAATTGTAAATTTATGTAGATGAGTGTATACTTCATAATAGCTACCACCTTGTCATAGGCAAATTGTATTAAGACAAATCAGATTTTATTTACACAATATAACCATGAAAATATTATATATATATATACACTCTGTAAATAAACTGATTAATAAAGAACTTAAGATTTGTTTTTCTATTGTTTTTAATGTAAGTCAAGTTTGTATACTTTAATATACTTTGTTTTTTTGTCTATCTGAGAAATTTTATAATTTAATTTTTACCCACTTTCCAATTTCTGATCCAGTTGAAACTTTGCATACCTTGTGTTCATGATGATAATACATATTTTTAAAAAGTGTACAAATTTTAGCAAAAATTAATTTTATGTGGGATTTAGCACTCTTTACATCATTGCTATTTAATAATATTAAATTGTACTTAAACTTTTTTCATTTCTAATTTATGAAACTATATAAACTAAAATGTAGAAATAAAAATATAAAAAAAAAATTAAAGAAATATTTTTATTCACATAAATAAACCAATAAATAAAAATACAAATGTAATAAAAAATAAATTTTCCTCAACTTTAATAATATTTTTTACATATGCAACTAATGTGACTTTTTGCGACTATTATTTCAACATTTGATGGTACATACTGTGTTAGCTTGTTATCGGGCAACCAATTTGCACATGTAAATGCTGAAGTGATTGCTTGGTATTTTGTCTCTTAACTATAGTGCAATTAATAAGATGCCATTTCTGGATCTTGAATAAATTTAAGTATACTTAAAACTGATTTTTGAAATCTAAACTAATTATTATAATAATCAATCAACAGCATTATGCACAAATTCAATAATAACCCAATTAGGTCACAGAATTATTATCACTACAATAACATTGGAGAAAAGTTTATTGTTTTCATCAATATTTATATTAAAGCAGAGATGGTAAATCTCAAATTCGTAGACCAATTCCAGCCCTCAAAAGCTCTCAATTTGCTGTCTCCTTCTAGTCATTTTCAAAAACATATACACAAATCTTCTATTTAAACATATATGTAGTGCTAATATTGAATAAAGAGTTAAGTAAAAAAATACATTTTTTTCCTCCAACCTTTATAATAATTATGCTTCATTATATCAGAGGTGAAATATTTCAACAAATTATCTATATTGTATGATTTACTTTTCTATAGATTTAATCTACAACATTGAGAGCATTTTATTTTTTTGTAGTAATTTTTACAGATGAACATATAATAAGCAAAAATAAAACTCAAATTTTACTTCATTTTATTATTATTATTTTGCATTTAATTTTTTTATTAGGATGGCTACACTGAGTAATATAAGAAAAATTGACCCAGAAATATCACACATTTCAAAAGAAATGGAACAATGCATATTATTTTTATAGAAAAAAAGACAGTAAGTTGATGTGGCTGATATATCTGAAAAGTATTTCAGTTAATAAAAACTTATTATCAAGAGGCACTGTTTATCAAAACATTCTGATTACAACAAAATCATAGGGGAAGAAAAAATATTAAAATAGCAAACTTAAAAATAAAGTTCATCAAATAGTTGATATGTTTTATAAAAGTACAAAGAAGTCAGAGAATTCTGTAAAAAGAAGTTAAATTAAAAAAAAAATGCAAAAAATTTGAAATCATTTTCTGAAGGAAACTTAAGAAAATACTGCATCTTAGCTGCTATAGAATTAATCTGATTATAACATAAAAAGAAATTTGAGAATATAAGTATGTTCTAAAGATAGATACAAGGTGAATTGGAAAAATTGTTATTAAAGGTGAAACAGTTATTAATAATAATGATGCTACTTTATTTTTAATTCACAAAAACTCATTTAAAAAGAGAAAGTTGAAATTACCTGTCAGTTGAAAAGGGGTTGCTTAATCTTAATGATTAGAGGTAATTAAATTTTTGATCAAATATATCAGGCTAATTTTTATGCCACTAATTTTATATGGCCTGTGAATGATATTATAAATATTTAAATGACTCCTAGTAGAAAAAAGTTCCTCATCCCTGCATTAAAAGTTTCAAGAAAAAAAGGCTGTTTAATGATATTGATGCAATTGGACTATTCAAAAAAATATAAAAACTTTCCTCTCTGAATTTTTTGAATGTAATGTTGAATATGAACATTCATAAAATGGGCTCATATAACTTTAACTAAAGAAATTTTAATATCATTAGTCTTTGACTGATATGTTTAGAAATTCCTAAAATTAAAGATACAAAATTAAATTTTAGAGCAAATCCAATATTATTCAATTTTCTTTTACTGTGGTCTATTCTTCCAAAATAATTTGAAGTTTTATATCATCGTCCATTTTTATTTTTTATTTTTTGAAAGAGAACTATACTAAAGAAGCTATATCAATTTAAAACTTAAAAAGTCTCTAATTTCAAGTGTTGTATTTATTTCTTTTCTGAAAAATTCATACCAAATAAAGCTTGAGATTCTAGGTGTATTGTAAAATTCTGATTATAGATAGCTATATTGTTAGATATACCCTATCTTATATAGGAAACACAAAATTACTTTAACTTAATTGATGATATATCAAAATCAAAAATGGAGATCTTTTTCAAATTAATTGCTTTCAACATAAAGTTGATGCAATCGAAATTCAGGAGTGCCATCATTTTTCTAATAATATTTTCTTAAAATTCCTGGATTTACACTGATTATTGATCAAATACATTTTATACATAGTATAGATACTTTTGTATTAAACCATCTAGTAAATCAAATAACTTCTATTGAAGATAGTTCAAATGATATTGCAATCATTTGGGATAAATAGGTTTCGTATGCACCCTACAATACAAACTGCACACACTCTGTTTTTACAGATTTTGTTACATCTTTTGTATTTATAGATTTCACTTGACATAATAGACTTAGGGGCTAGGATCAAACAATTGTTAGCTTTTCAAATGGTTGAACTTAATAAACATGCATTTACTTTATGATACAAGTAGAAACATTTTATACACATAGATGGAGATCAGAAACAATTCTTGATTTATGTTTGTTTCAACAAAAATTAATCCACCAATATATGCTGATCTACTTTCTCTTGTAGCAAATATTAAACAAAGTCTAACCATTCTTGGAATTCACATTCCTATATTTGAAAGTTATCCTATTCCAAGATGAAATTTAAAAAAAGCCAACTTGATCCTGATTTTAACGAGAAGTCAGATCTAATTTATGTTATAAAAATTGTCTTACAATATCCTGAAAAATATGCTGTAGTGAGTGCTTTTATTAGAAAGATATGGCTAAAATTAGAATATAATTAAGATTTACAATTAGACTAGATATCAAAACCTTTTAGAAAAAAATAGTTAAAAGGGAGCATTATATAACGCCAAAAATCCATATTAAAAACGGAACATGTCATAGATTTAACTGGTAAATGTGTTTCAAAGATTGGTTGATATAATTATTGCAAACTTATTTTTAACTTTTTTTCTCAATTCAATTGCAATAACATGTCTGCACCACATAAAAGCATAATCATATACATAAATATAAATGTAATAAAAATTGTAATCATATAAAAATATATAATGAACAGTATTTTAACATCAAAAATATTTAAGTAAATAATTTATTTTCACAATTGATAAACGCCATTTTCAAATAAATTATTGCAAATATTTTTTAATGTATTTCTCCTTTTCAGTTTTATATTTTTCAAACATTTTTTCTCCAAAATCAATGAGATCTAGTTTTTTGCTCATTTCAAATGGATTTACAAAACTAAACTGAATTCCCCAAAATTGATTAAGAAGATTCAAAATATCAATTTCTTTCAATATTTGATTAATTTCTTTTTCTATTTCAAAAGAACCATTTGTAAGTCTTATATATTCTTCTAAATATATCTTTATCACACTTTTAATTTTTTCGTCAGAAGGCCATTTATCCCAGTCTAATTCAATAAAGGGAGGATCAGGAATTACATCAAAACAAAAATTCCCGAACAGTTTACACAAATCAACAGCTCTGTTATTGTAGCCACCTATTTCCCAATCAACAAAACGAATGCGATCCCCAGCGCTATTCTTAGGATCACTTTTCAATATCATATTATTCATATGAAAATCGCCATGACAAAAAACTACAGGAGAATTAACCTTCTCTCTTAACATTTTTAACCATTCCAGCTCTTCTTTAGGATTTAAACTCATAAACATTTTATACATTTTTAATTTTGATGGATAATCTTTAAACTGATCCTCTTTGAGTGAAGTCAGAGTAGTTTCCATGACACCTTCTAATTTCTGTTGGATAAAACTGGAATCTTTTGTTGCAGGTAAATGCAGTGAATGTATCAATGCAAGCTTTTTTGCAATTTCGCTTAGAATTTCATGATTATGAAAATCATTTGATTTTAATACTCTTCCTTCTAAATATTCATCTAATCTTCCTCCATCAAAAACACCATATACTTTGGGAGACAAATTTTTAGTACTGAGTAGTAGAACTATAACATTCTCCATCATGATACCGTACGATCCAATTTTTAAATTGTTACTGAAGTTTTTCATTAATAATTGCCTTGGTTCATTACTGACTGATTTACATGTTTCAGGCATGGATAATTTAAACATATAATTAATAAATCCTCCGTGAATAGGTTCAATTATTAACTCATTTGAAGCGATATTTTTCCACGCACCCCCAATATAGTCAACACACACACTGTGGGCTTTTTCTCGGATATCTTTTACTTCCATGATTTTAAACAATTTTTAGCCCACGATCTAAAAAAAAAAAAGAAAAACATTTAACTGAACTAATGTGTTTAATATTTTTGTTTTTATAAAATACTCTTGCTTATATATTAAGCATACCCACACAGATACTATGTATATAAATGAAAATAGTTTTAAAACTTGTAAACATTCCTTGTAATACAAAAAAACCAACAATATAAAATAATAAAAATTTAGACTAGAATAAAAAACGCACACACATACAAATAAAATATTTTTGGGTTAAACTTTATATTATTAAGTATTAATTCCCGACGTTTAGACAAAATAATTAACTTACTTTCTTAATTATTATAATGGTCAAATATCCAATACAATTTATTTGTCTATGTCACAAATACATAAATAAATAATCAATCAAATTAGATTGAACTAAAATATTATTAATAACTATATTATAATATTTATCAAACTGGCTCTCACCTCCATTGAGGACTTCTCAAAATATTATACTATACGATTCATAGTTATCATTGTTAAGGTCAAGTTTTTTTTTTTTTTTTTAAAAAAAAACCCGTTAGATCTATTGACATCAGCTTCTTCTCATGGAAATATTTGCATCATTACTGATATTGTTCAGGCATTTTTTGACGATATTTGTTCACATAATTTATATATTGTAACTTTTCTTTCCAGTTCTTCCAACACATCTCTCTATCTTACCCTACCTTCTTTATTGTACCCCTAATATACTAGCTCAATAGTACACCATAAAGTAAAACAACAATAAAGTCTAAGACTCTTTATGGAGCTTGAAACTTGCTAAATATTAAAACATAAGATAGACTTTAGGGACGATTACAAAAGAGTGATTTTAACATTGAGAAATATATAAAATACACTCCACAATGGCAATACTATTTTGACAATTTTTCTACTACTATCCTATTATAATCATTAGGAAAACATCCACAACAAGAAATAACTAACATAATACTCTTTTCCAATTTGAGAATCCTAAAAATAAAAACATTAACCAAATTGCATTAACTTAAAATAATTGATGCTATGCTATGGCTACCTCAGGGATCATAAGTATTCTATTCTAAAAATCAATATAACAATTAGATTGATAATTAAATAATTGAATCTCAAGAGGGATTTTACTGGAATCCAACCATTTAATAAAAATACACTTACTATTACAAACCTTGATTAACCTCCTATTGGAAACCTAATCTAACTATAATAAGACATGGAAATTAACAATTATTATCTACTCATTAGCTTCTCTTAAATAGTTGCATCTATTTTTCCTAAGATTTATTCACATACTTATGTTAACGACAATTACTCTAGAATACTTATTTTTTTATAATCAAAGCTTCATCACACCATTATTATCTACCAAGTCTAATTCGGTGAAATACATTTCTTAATTAATTAGTATTTGTCCATTGTATTCACCCACTGTAATTAACTCCTTCAGAATTCCAAAGTTAAAATATATTTCATTAGTAACTTGTACTCTGAAATTATGTAAATTTTTAAATTATGATATAACATATATTTCAACTGAGATTGCAAATTAGAATGTGACTATCAAATATATTGCTAATTTCTATTATATGCTCTCCATTTTGTAATATTTAATAGTATTTTTCATATGGTTTTTCAAAATTCTTTCCATCTAATAAAATATGGAAGTACCATAAGCTTTCTTTAATATAGTTATAATTTAAAGCCATTGGTACTCTTAAGCATAGCTTCTCAAATGAGGCATTTAATCATAATTTGATATGTATAATTTTATGTAGCTAAATGCTTTATTGATACAACCTTGTGATGGAAATGACTCTCAGACTTCATAAAATTACTATGATAAAGTTTAAATCAAAATATTCATTTATTTACAAAACAGAATAAATAACAAATAATTATACATATAAAGTTAAATACTTCATTAACAATACAAAAATAAACATTAAACTATTTTACATTGACAGCAAATTATTTACATTCTTTACAAGTACATAATGGTTATTATATAAAATTAATCTTTCCCTTAGTTTGTCTTTTAGTTCTTTTGAAATTCTAAATTTATTATTTTATTATGTATGCTTTCATACTAATCTGATATATTTGCATCATTCATGAGTTATCTGGAATCTTCACAATCATTTTACATATTACTTGATATTTCGTAACTCCCAATATATTGACCATCTTGTAATAATTAAATTATATTTTATATTTAAAATTTGGTTTAAAATATTATACTTCCATTTTATTAACAAAGTTATTACTGATGTGGTATATATATATAAATAAAAGACAATATTTATGATATATATATAAATAAAAGACAATATTTATGATGTATTTAAAATGAATAATAAAGTTAAATTTCTTTTTTTTAATGCAATTTATTTATGCATTCATTCTCTCTCTTACTCGTGTTTTCTGTTAATCATAGATCTCAGGTATTCTTACTCATATAATCATTTATTCAAGTTTTATTCAACTATACAGAACATTTGTTCTGTACATGGTTTTATAACCTGCAAAATGATCTGTCCAGACTTAGGAAAAAACTATAGAATCCTTTAAAATATTGAGTCTATCTTCAATGCATACTATATTATTATTTACTATACAGCTTTATTAAGATGAGCAACTGATTTTATTAAATAATATCATAATAAAGATATGGAGATTACTTTTATTTATGAGGGATCATATTTTGGTAGGTAATCATTTTTTTAATGAACTTATCCCAATTTTACCCTGGCTTCATGTACCACACTTGAAAATCCTCCCATCTCATTCCAATAACTATTGGGTATCACAAAGATTACACCCACTTAACTATTCTTCAGTTCATCAGAATGATATTTTATATATCCTATCCTGGAATTTCAATTCACCTTCTCCTACATTATATTTAGCATCTAATATTCTATCAATTCTATACCAATAATATAATATATTCTTCCCATGAAATACTTTCCTATCTATGTTTGCAATCATATCACAAAACAAATAATCTATTTTTATTATTATTATCAATAATATTTTTTTCTCTAACAAATGAGATCATGATATTGTCTTACATTAACATCCACTGTTTCTTGCTCTCATAAACATTATATTTTATAACAAGTTTATTATTCTTTTCAGGGAATCCTATCAGATTTTTTTTATAATCACTAGTTCATTTCCCTTTTTGTTAAATATGTTTTAACAATAATAAATTTGAAATACCTTTTAACATATTTTATCACACTTAATTTTCTAAAAATATATCATGGCTCAAAATATACAGTTTTAACACTACATTCCACTCTCACACACTTTTATATTATAATAACTCATAGGTACTCTCTTCCTATATTTAAGCATACTTTTTTTTCTAACAAGAAAAAATAACAAAAAATATAATACTTTTAATATTATATACTAAATTGCATATATCAATTCTTTAAATCACTATTATGAAAAATACTTTGTATGTATATTTGATATCAAACAAGAAAAATATTAGTAATAAATTTAAAATTAAAATCTTTTTTTTTTTCAAACTCACTTCCAGTTTCTAATTTAATATTACAATGGTTACTCTTTAAATGTGTACCATTCATCATGCTTTGAGTTATTTCTTCTATCTTCTCTCTATTAAAAGACACATATAGTTAAACAAGATATTAAATAAACAAGCCCAACTGATGATGAGACATAAGTTTTTGATTGGATGCATCCTTCCTTCTTATCTAGTTTTAATTTACATACACATAGTATTGCTCTTCAAAATGCACTATGAAAAGTTTACTAAATATTTTTAAAAATCTCATATTATTTTCCCATGCTGCACAAACTTAAAAACATGTTCAAATAAGCCATAAATAAGTTTACTTTTTGATCTCTCTCCTTTTCCTGGTATTCGTTAGTCTTGTAAAGTTTTAAACACAGATTAGATAATTCATTTAAATTTCTAGCTTATAGTACATTTTAATCTTAGTCATCTTTGCTCACCTCCAAAGCATTTAGCCTGGAATTAACTCATTTTGATTGTTTACTATTAATAGCTTCATCAACCAGCATTTTAAAGTGCTTGTATATGCTATTATGATTATTAGAGAAGTAAACTAAATTATTTTTGCAGATCTTTTTCTAAATATAAGTTAAACATTTTCTTCAGAATTTTGCAAAAAAAAATTTTTTTTTATGAATCAACTGTTTAATTCAAAATGATGATTACTTTTTTTTCATACATCCCTCATGATTAATGTTGTATAAAATATTTCTATAAACTTTACAAATTTAGTTCTAGGAATTTTTAATCTGTTTTTTACATTTAATCTATGATCAATAAAATTTTTTAATTTAAAATAGATAAATGAGTGCTTTCTTACATGACTGTGGTTACATTTCTTTTTGAAACAATATAGTTGTTTTTCCTTTATCGTGGTTATCCTAGGCAAAAATTTAAATAACAACTTTGATTTTTCAAACTCCTTTGTCATATTATCTTGGCTAGAAGTAGACAATCAGAATTAGTAATGAGGTTGTAATGAAGATTAATTTACTCACTCCATAGTATTAATAATTACTTTAAAAAATATTTCATATTGTTGGATAGCTATATGAATACGATTTTTTCTGCTTAAGACTTTAAACATTTTTAAACAAAAATCAAGATTGCTATCTATTTCATCAGTTTTCTTGAAACTTTCTCTCTCAGATTGTCTGCTATGTTTTTTCCCTTAAAAACCCCAGGATAAAATAACATTAGAAAATTACTTGCTGGATTCTCACATTGGTCAATTTCCCAAATCAATTTTTACAACATTTAACTTAAATATTTTTTTGTTTCTATTTGAAATATTAAAATCAAAAAATGTTTTACAAATAAAATTAATTTAAATCATTATTTTAAGACCAAAGTTTTGATTCTAACTATACTTTAAATATATGATATTATTAATTTGATTTAAATACAAAGTTTAAGAATAAATATTTTTGTTTACAAGATATTGCAATTACAATAATTTTAAAATAAATTCATATCTTGTGGTAGATAATTGTTCCTTCTTTAATTAACTACAATTTTAGATCTTTAGGTTTTAAAGGAACATTGCATGAAAATAAATTAAAGTCAAATTTATAAGTAATGGTGTTTATTTAAATGGACAAATATTGTATTAAAAATTATATAGTAGATTATAATATAAATTATTTATAATTAACAATGATTATTAAATCTCTACAGAATTCTCTTTTTAATCTTCGTGTATTAAGTCATTTGTTACTGTTATACCCAAGTTTATAGCATTACTATTATAAAATTATAAATTTGAAATTTTGAAGCTATAATTAGCATTTTATATGCTATTCTTACCATGGATAATCAATCAAAAAGTTACAACATATTATGAGAACAAGTACTCTCAAAGAATATCTTTAGAATATCAATATTGACATACTTCCATGAGAAAAAGCTGATGTCAATAGTTCTTTCAGATTTTTCTAAACGAAAAAACATTCAAGAAAATATTCATCTGAAAAAATGATAAGTAGATGAATACCTCTGATAAAATCATCATAGCTATGCATTTAAGTTATTTTTCAGGCTTATCCTGAAGAAAATAATAGACTGTGTATAATCACAATAATGAGCAGGATTATTCACATACAAATTTTTCTCTTAATGAACAATGTTTAACTTACTATTAGACATAAAATAACTTGACAGCTTTAGCACATTCACACATAGAAATAAATATTTTTAGCTTTTATATTTAAGTTAATTTTTATATTCTTGTTAAAACTTTTACACAAAGTTATCTCCCAACAATGTTGTTTAAAAGGATTGTATAGTAATGTATAAAGTTAAATAAAATACATAAATCTTTTCTACTATTTCAATGCACTACTTATTTTAAAGAATTATAAAATATAATTTACAGTATATAAATTTCTTCTAAATATTAAAGTTAGGAATATTTATATCAAATCATTATATGTATTATATGATTTAGTTTGAATATTTTGTTGATAGTATTTAATCTAATTAGTATAAACTTATTCTATATATTCAAGTATAAAAAAACAAAACAAAAAAGCAATGTAACTGAAATATATATGTTCTTTGTTATCTAAACAATTATTTTGAAAAGTAATATTAGTAGTTTTATTGTTTTATATTAAAAATTAAAAATCTGTCAATTATTTATATCATATATTAATTTATATATGTAAGTTGAGTCTGTTATTTAAAGTGAAGTAAGTTATCACTAATAGTGAAAATTAGTTTTAGAAATTATATATATAAAATGTTTAATTTTATTAAACAAATTTACCTTAAAGATATTATCATTTTTTATAGTGTGTACAAGCTTGCAACTTAATTCTAATATTGTATACATTTTCAGATAGAAGAATAAAAATATTGTTTTCTAAACGCAGATAATTTTAATATTGTTTATCGCATTACATTTATAATTTTAATATTGGAAATGGTTTATAATAGAAACACAAAATTACTATTTATCAATGAAAGATAGTTGCATTGTCTATCCATCCATTTATTGGTCAGTAAAGGTATATTTAATTCTTAACTAAAAGTTTAAAAGAAGAAAACAAAAAAAAAAAAATCCATAAAATCCTCATCAATTGGCAGTTGATTAAGTTGATAAATATTTTTTCATTGCTTCTCTTTGGAGAAACATTGTAAAGATCTTTGAATTGCAAGAGCTATTTAACACAGTTTTACATGTATATTTAAAGAGATGTAGAAAATCAGGTAAATCAAGCTTAAATTTTTTTTTTTTTGCTATAACATTTAAAGACATTGATTCATACCCATTTGTATAATGTTTTTAATGAAAACCAGTTATAATTAAAATATATCTTATAAATTAATTATGAATCCTTCTCTCTTAGTTAACATTAGAAATAAATAAGTATGCATATTTAATGTACTTATAATATAAATCAGTTTTTAAAAATAACCAAATGAATCTAACAGTATAATTTTTTTTAAACACGCACACAATATATTAAGTTTAAGTTTACATGAAGGACCTTTAAAATTTATTAAAATATTGTTTTTTTTTTTTAAAAAAAAAAGTAACATTTTTTCTTAATTTCAGAATGATTACCATTATTACTGCTATCCTTATAATAATGTAGCACTTAAATTTTATAGAAATACTGACTGAAAATAAAAATTAAATATTCAGAAAAAATTAAATATAGACCTGGAGAATGAAAACTCAAATCGCAATTTATAAAACATTCACTATTCAGTCATCATGTTATGTATAAAAATCAAATCATTCTGCAGGATGCATACATGTCAAAAAAACCACCATTATTAGTCATGCAAAGCATTAATAATCATCTACCCAGATTCAGCTCTTCATTCAATATTAATAATATATTGAAAGAGATTGATTTATATAAAGAATTGTAGTGTTGGTTATTTACATTTTGACAACAAATTGTTGTTTTATTATTATTGATAGGAGAAAGAGAGTTATTGTATTTACATGGCTGATTGATAGCATTCTGGATAACTGATGTTGGATATTTTCTTGAACAGTAAACAGACTGTAGGACGATTGGTTGACTTTTTTTATATGATGTGGTAACAAGTTATGAATGTTTCATGAATTAGCTTACAACCATCCTATTACACTCCTCAGTTATATTACCCTGTAAGTATTTGTATATAAATCTTATAAATTTTCTCATTAAATGAAAATTTTAAAAAGAAATTATTTTAGTAATTACTTTAAATTTAATAAAGTTCATAGGTGCAAAGTAATTTCTTTTTAAACAACTACTTTATAATTATACTGTACAAACTCATATTTTCTAGTCATTTTATATTTTAATACCAATATAGAATATTTTTAATAAGCTCATAAATAAAGTATAAGTCCAAATAGTTACTATAACAACAACTCACAAATACCCATTTTAATAGACTTGTAAATAATGTTACTTTCTTATATCAGTGCTAATCTGTCAGTTAAAAAAGGTAACTATTTTAATTTAATTATCATCTTTTTATATATGCTGAATAAATCATTCATATATATTATCATAATTATATATTTAATAGTTTAATTTATTTATGGTCTTATTAAAATTATTTGAATTTATATATTGATTTTTTATCTAAAGTTTTAAGCTAGAAAACATGAATATTATTTACAAGTTTGTTTGAAATGACTCTCTGAGTTTGACTTGTAAATTGTTGTTATGGTAATGCATATGAACTTAATTGCTCCATGAAAAAGGTTACATATTTAATAGTCATATTTATAAAGTTAAATTAAAATTTTGTTTTTGCTAAGGATATGAAAACGGAATGTTTATATTTATATTTTAAATTTACAATCAATCTCGTTCTTTCATTTTATACATTTAAAGAAAAAAAAACACACGAATGTGTCACAATAATTTTTATTAGTCATTGAGATTATACAACAATGAATAATATTTTATAATTTTTCTACACTATACTTGAACAAGGTGAAAACTGGTTTCTATCCACTGGGGCTCATACAGTTGTCTCATTGGGATCCAATTCTAAAAGAACTTGTGTTGCAAGTTAAAGAATCAAAAGAAAAGGAAGAATGACTTCAAGTACATTATCTCTGTGCCAATTTCCCAAATAAGTTAATTGCTGAATGTTCCTCACTTGTAAATCAACACATGTTGGAAGATAGGAAAACTTCAAAGTACTTTGCTATTATTCTTGATTCCATGTCAGATTTATCCCATGTTGAACAAACATCATTTCTTTTCCATTATGTAATACTATATGCAACCAGTATGAAATTGTAGAAAGGTTTTTACAGTTTGTCAACACAAGCCATAAAACAGGATATGACATAGCACATATGATAGTAGAAACATTGAAAGAACATGATATACTATTGTTGGATTGTTGTGCAAAGATCTATTATAAAGAAGCCAACATGGCAGGAAAATATGAAGGTGCAGAATCAAGATTACTTGAAAAATGTAAAATAACTTTATTTTCATCATGTAGATGCCACACACTTGATTTGTGTGAAAATCATGCTGCAGAATGTATTCTGATGGGAAATTTTGTAGAAGGGTATTGACATTTCTCTTCATAGAATGTCTAACACATGATGAAAGCCCTTTATAGCCAACCTGCCAGATATCAAAGTAGCATTAGAAGACCTCTCAGAATTGAACCTAACTGCAAAAAAAAAAACAACAACAGAGATTAGTGGAGCTTTGTCTTGTGTCACATCCTTCATCTGGATGATAATGTCTGTTGTATGGCACAGAGTATTAGTTCTTGTTGATATCTGTAATGAGGTTATTCAGTCCACAAATGCAATGCTGGATGTTAAAGCATCCAACTTTAAAAGCTTAGTTTTAGAACTGACAAATCTTTCAAACAGCTGGAAAAAATATGTGAAGTGAAGCTTAGCATTTTGCTACTAATTTGTGCATAGGATTAAAACTCTCTGGAACTTGGAATGAAACAAAATGCAAAAGAAAAAGGTTCCATGATGAAGATTGCTTCAAGAGAAATAGATATGTCAAAACAAGATAAAATGGATGAATCTCTCAAGGAAGCATATTTCAGAAAGTCTGTCCTCTATGTAATATTGAATAATGTTATTGGTGAACTCACTATTCATTTCAATGCTGAAGTGAACATTTCTGAGAAGTTCAGCTTTTTCTGGAAGTACCTTTTGATTCCTCAAGATGAACTGAAAGAAAAATCAAAATTACTAACTGATCAATATCCAACTTGTATCAATGAAGATCTTATAATGGAGATAAGTCATTTTCCATGTGTCCATTGGAGCTACTGAATTACTTGAAAAAATACAAGCTAGAATGACTCTTTTCAAATATATGTGTCCATCTCTGAATTCTGTTAACAATTCCTGCCAGCAGGGCACTTATTCAGCAAACTAAAGCTGATAAAAATTATCTAAGCTCAATTATGTAACATGGGGGACTGATAGATTTGGCAAGACTCTGTATTGAGTCTAATATTGCAAAAGCAATTGATTTTGATGATGTGATTTTCAATTTTGCCAGAAAAAAGGCTAGGAAGGCACCTTTGTTTAGCAAAATATAAATGCTATTACCTATCAACTATAACTGTTACAATATTGTAATCAATATCTAGTATTAAATCAATTGCTTATGTATATTGTTTCATTGTTGTTTATATACTAATGTGTATTATTGTTTTTATTATCTTTTACAAAAATACCTGTCCTCATTTTAATATAATTAATGTACAATTATGACATTATTGATTTATATGTCCATGTGTAGGTGAGGAGTCCATATTAGTCTTGTTCCAGCACTTAATAATCCTCTCAGTGGTCCTAGTCATAACAAACAAAACATTCTCCACAAAGAAATCTCTATAAGTTATCTCAGACAATCTTTTACTGACACAAGACAAATGTATAAACCATAATTTTATTATAATATTTTTCCCACAAGTAAAACTGATATAAGCTTAAATATTATAGACTCACACATTTATAAAGTGCAATGCAGTGAATTTATTTTTCCTGTTTAAAAATAATTAGGATCTGCACTTCTCTTTGATCATCCAAAGTATTAATCTCATTTAATAATAAATAAACTTTATGTTAAACTACAGTTATCATATAATCATTCTATGAGATAAATCAACCTTTTCATAAAGTAGCTAAATGAATAAATGATTAAATAGATAGACATAGCCACAAATGAACTAATATGTAGTCTAATAAATATCTGTAACTCAATAAATATGTAATTCAATGAATAGATGAATCAGGACATTATGAATGAGAATCAAAGATGTGCTTATTGATAGTTAATTATAAATTTATTAATATCATAAAATTAATAATATAACAAAAAAATTACATTAAATATCATAAATTTAAAATCCCTTATTTTGTATAATCCACCTTGATCTTGCTCCATTCTCTGAAATTTTTATCTGGATTTTCCTTTTTAAAAAACCTCTATTAAGTAAACATGTAATCTTGCTTACCAACACTTAAATATTTATATCATAAAATTTAAGAATGTATATGTGTCAAGAGACATGATACCTTAAATAAAGTGAATCTTTTTTTATATTAGTTTGCATCTATTTAGATCAAGTAATGATCTCCTATACAACAAACTTTATATCTTCAAAAATACTGTGACACTTATGTGTCTCATGGCACACAATAATATAATAGTGTGCACATATTACTATATAACATTGGAATAACAGTTAAGGATTAAATAATAATTTTGATACTTAAAAATTATTATAAACTATAATTATAAATTAAACGTTTAAAAAAGTTCTATTTAATGTTTTATTATGATTTTGATAATTAAAACAAGCATGTTTTTATGTTAAAATAGATAATACCAGTAATTATAGATTTTCCCTATCTATTTTTAATTAGATTAAGAAATTTTTTTTAAAATTAAAGTTTGTGATAAAATTTAGTATAATATACTTTGTTATTGGAAGGATTAAAAATACTTTTAGATAAAAAAAAATGGTTTTAATTAACGTAAATTGAAAAGTGTCATTATTTTTTTTTGATCAATATAAAAAAGAATTTATTTAATTGTTGTTTTTAAATTTCATAATATAGTATAAAAATATGGATTTAAAAGAAGGAGATTACATTATTATAGCACTATTATTATGAAGTTATAACTGAAGATAAGTTAGTTGTGGATAAGGTCACAACAGTATAGTTTAAATTTGTATGGAATTAATGGTTGTGCTTTTTCATGGTTCATAACCTATATGTGTACTAAACAGCATGCATGCGGTCTATCAAATTATAGAGATTGAATGGAGCTGACTGAATGCTAATAGTTATCTGATTTATACCTTTTATAAAAATACTAATATGCTGGCTCACCAAGAGATTCCAGTACTAGCCAGTTTACTGAAAATAGTATTGTTCTATATATATTGTGCCCTTTTGTATGGGTCACCATTTAAGTTTTGTGCTAATCTAGTAGAAAATTTTAAATTTAAGAAGTATTTTAAATGTGTGATGTTGACTTTGCTTGTGGTAATGTTACCATAAGTTTAATTAAAGCAATCTATGAGTATTTGATATGTGAATTGTGTTGATATTGGGAAGATATTTAAAAATGATGATGATTATGATGTAATACTGCATTAATAAATTTAATAACAAATGTTTAAAGCTAAAGTATTTAAAAAACAAGTTAAAATTAGACAAAGATATTTATTTAATTTGAAATATATGTTAAAAGTGAATAAAAATATTTTAAATTATAAGTACTTAAATTGAGATTAATATTTGATTTTAATCATATCAAATAATTATTTTGAAATCTGATATAATATCTTATTTATTTTAAAAATAAATATTTATTTTTAAAAAGCAATTGTTAAGTTATTTTTAGATTATGGGAAGCGTTTCTTGTATTGTAAAAAACAGATGTTAATTAGAGATACACACACACATGCTTGGAAGCTTTCTCATAAAGTTGCAAAAACTATTTTAAAATCATGTTGTAAAATTTATAAATAATACGTGAGTTATCACGAGATAAAAAAATAAAGATATTAATGTAAAATATTAAATTTGATTTTAAAAATATTACTTTAAAAATATAACGTATTTAAAAAGATTTAGTTTATTTTAAATGATCTTATAAAAGTTAAGATTTAAATCAAGTGAGAAAGAATATTTTAAAAATGTTTGATAGATTTGAATAAACGATAAAATTATTTTTAAAATGTAATAATATTAAATATTAAATAAGTCATTATTTTATTTTTAATAGTGTGTTAGTAAATATGTAAATAAGCTAGAAAGTTTGATTGTTTAAATGTACCAATCAGATAAGGAGTTTCTGCTAGTATAAAAGTTGGATTCAATTGTTGAGGGGGGCTCTCTGTAATTAAATTTCTAAGTTAATCGTGCTATTGAGAAAATAGCTAAGTAAATTTAAAAACGCTCTTAAAATCAGTGTTAAAATCATAAGAGTGTTATTGTATATAATTTATAATTTTTAAAATGATAAGTATGCAGTAGAAACTTAATAATTCCCTATTGGTCTTCTCAATATCGAAGCTCAATTTACGTACGAATAATCATGGAAACATCACGTATTGTAGAAATATATCAGAAACTTTACGCTAGAAAAGTAACAGACGCTGGATTAGTACAGAAAACTATAAGATGGAGAAAAGTAGTATTTTGGACTATAAATAGTATTAAAAGTTTAAATTACTATTGTCTATTATAAATAGATATTTAAAAGAAATATGAATACTTCTATAGAAAGAAAGTATTCTTGCAGATTTTTAAAAAATAAAATGTATATCTTAAGTAAAGATATAAGAAGTAGTAATTTTAATAAATACATGCCTTGTTAAGTCTTTGTGCTTAAAAGACTAAATATTGACGATTTGAAAAGGCAAATTGATTATAAATATGATTATTTAAAATCGTAGTATAATAAAATTATTACATTGAAGTAATCTAAAACGCTGGACGTTATAGATGGAGAAATAGATTCTTACCTAAGTATGTTGTTTGAAAAGTGCATAAGTAATACATGGACGTCCAAACCAAGCAAGCCAAGTTGATTGAAATAATTTAATGAAAATAATATACAAACTATAAATTAGTTTAGAAATAATAACTTTAAAGATAATATTTTATGAAGAACTGGATCCAGAAAGAACTTATAAACTATTTTTTAATTTTATTTTGTTTTCTTATGGGAACTTATTTTTTATTTTTAAAAAAGAACGTTACCATTATTTTTATAAACTTTCAAGAAACACGTGATACAACGGAACAGGGAATAGTGTTCTATTGACTTTATACGTAGGATATTTGTTAGAACTTTTATGGTAGAACAAAAAGTCGTCGCTGGAAATACGTAATATGAACTTTTATTTTATTTATTTAACATAAAATTATTAAAAGTAGGTTAGGTACATTTATTAAATAATAATTTAAAAATAATATAATAATTAATTACATAAATTTATTTTATAATTAATATAACACAGAATATTCTAATGAATGTTTATGAGTATAAATGTGAATGATTTTATTTTATGAAGCTGCAAATTCCGAAGAATGCTGGATAGCAGATTGGACATTATTATTATTATGGTAAAAACATTGTATAATGATTTTAATGAATTTAATATTTTTTTTTTAGATCAACCAAATATTATGTTTTGTAGAATGAATGTATAGATATTTTAAGAAAACACATACATTATATTGGCAACGAACTTTATTAAAATATGCATAAGTTTTAATTTATAGTGTCAACATGATACAATATTACGTAAGAAGCTTAGAAATAATTATATGATTCTTTCGTAAATAAATTTTGATATTTTATTATGTTACAGTATTAAAGTTATATTTATTATTTATCTAAGTAGTTATTTTTATTTTGCAAGTCAGAAAGGGATTTTTAAAAAGAAGTCTATTTTATTTTTATTTATTAGATAAGTTAAGTTACGTGTAGATAGAAGCTTATATTTGGATTGAAAGTTTACTAAATATAAACGATGTAGTATAGGTAATTTGGATGATGAATACTTTGTTTAAAGTTGATATTTGTTTTATCGGAAGTTTTAGATAAATTTAGAGGATGTTTATAGATAGAAATTATTTGAAAGGATTAAAATAAAACATAAAGTAAAGTAATGATTTTTACATAGAAAAGAATCATAGAATTTATCTAAGGTAATGCTTTATGAATTTGAAATTGATAAATGATTTAAATAATAGTATTTGAACAGTACAGATATGTAATGCATATTTGATAAAACATATAACAGGAATTACATTAAGTAAAGTATAAGTACAGTCAATTATTTGTTTTACATTACAAAGATACATTAATTTTATAAAGCTATTAAGCAATGCTAATAATAAAGTAGATATATGATAATACATTATAAATGGTAATACTTAATTAATGTAACTATTTAATTAGTAGAGCTTCATTGTTTACACATGCTACATAAATAGTCTTGACATATATTATTATTTGTAGTAATTAAAGTACACTACTATTTATTTTTAAATCTAAGTTTTTTTTTTTTGAAAACATACTATAATATTATTAGTATAGTATTTGAAGAATGTATAATTGCTTGTTAAGCACATGAATTAGTAACAGTATAAACTTCTTGTATTTGTAATTTCTTATTTTATTTTATTTATTTTCTAAATTCTAAAACTGTAAATAGTGTAAATAAATTTTATTTGAAGTTATTGTAAATAAATTTGTTAATTTGTTTTTTTAAAAGTGTGTCGAGTTTCATTATTTTTCACCACAGCATTTTGACATCAGATGATTTGAAATAAACATAATATTTGCACAAAATGAATTTGTTATTGTTATTTAAAAATGAATACAATATTTGCTTACTATCATTGTATAAGAATTGATTGACATGAACATAAATATTACAATGGTTATAGGATGATTATAATACACATTATAAGAATACAGTATTGTTTAATGCCACAGATGATTAAGTATAAAATGTTGATCTATTTAAAAATGAATATACCATGTGAAATAAAAGATATACATATGATTGTTTATTCATTTAATGATTGATTATATCATAGAAATAGATGAGATTTAATTACACTCTAAGATTAGTATTATTTATTATTATTAAAATAAGTTAGGTGTGTCTAAGTTTGATATAAAATCCCACATCATACTTATTTACATGAGCTATTATTATTTTAAAACAGCTTAGAAGAACCTGAGATTATTTAATTATATTTTAAGTTAAAAGATTAGTATTTATTTTAGTATTATTAAAGATAATTTGTTTCATTTAAAAGTCATAAGAATGCTATAGATGTAGTAGTAAGATGATAAGGTAGTGGTAGTATTCTTATGCCATTGAGACAGTATCTTGGGAGATATTGACTCAGTGTAAATCTGCTTATTACTTTGTAACTTTACTTCACAGTCTCATAATTTTATATTATACTTATTTTATTAGTATAATCTAGAACTATATTGATTTTGATGATTGATAATAAATTTAATTAAGATATAATAATATAAAAGTATATTAAAGATAGATATGCAAATTTTAATTAAGCATAATAATGTAACTGAGCTAGTTGTATTTTAAAACTATTTTACATATCAAGAAGTAAGGGTACAATATATATATATATATATATATATATATATATATATATATATATATATATGCAGTTTTATCAATGTGCAAAGGAGCACAAATGCATAATTACTGCCAATCATATAACGATTATCTATGCTGACATTTATTTTTCCATGCTGATATTTATTTCATGAAGGATGATATCAATTACTGACAGAAGAAGTTAAGGTAAATAATTATTGACTAGATTATTTAATTAAAAAGAGAAAATAATAAATGACATTTCCGTTTTATTTTATTAAAGCCAACCCCTAAATAATTTATATGAAAATAACTATTATGATTTAATAGAACCCTCCAACCATAACTTACCAAAACAGGGTTTACTAACAAAAGTATTTCGTTATAGACTAGATGAACAATACTCACGCTGCATCCGCAGACTAAGTTCTTCACTAACACTCATTTTGTATTCCACTGACTTTTGGATCATTTCTTCTTTGTATATATCACCCTGTAACCTCACCTAGTTAATTCTTGTTATCTATTTTTTTTTTTTTTGTAATCACTTATAGGTCAAATAAAATTATCTTAAAAGAGAAAAATAGTAGAGTTGGAAATCTTACTGTAAATGAAGAAACAAAAAAACCAAAGTTTTTTTAAAGAACTTTCCAAACTGAATCTAATGATGTTTTTTAAAATTTTTTTTTACTTACCATTAAAAATAACAGATTAATTAATTATTTTGATTTGTAAGAAGATAATAATAATATGCACTTATGTGTGTATTGGTTTTCTCTATATATTTTCTTTAACATTGATTAATTATGTCTTGTGAAAATATAATATGATTTAATACGTTTATTTTTTAATTAATGAAATACCAGTGTGTGCACACATTTCCATGGATACCCATATATATGTGAAATCAGTCATTATTTATGTATCATTAAAATGAATTTCTTTTAGTCTGACAATTCAAATATGTTACAGCACATCTGTGTGCTTATATAGATGTGTGTCATAATTTATGAATTATTAAAATGAATTATTTTTTTATTATTAGTTTATGACAACTGAGATATGTCAATTTTAAATAGATATGTCATGTAAACATCTTGAAATATTTGTAAATTACATTGTGATAGCTTAGTTTTTTTATTATTCTAAATAAAATTAGAATGATGAATCCATATTTATAACACATCCTACAGAGCTTTCCATTTATTGTTATTATTTCTAATTAATAAATTTGTATTTCATTGTTTAAGTTATTCCAGTGAGTTTATTTAAATCTAAAATAGATTTAAAATATTATATGTTGGTATTATCTCTTGCTCATAGAAACACTTATAGAGAAATTCATGCATAATAGTCAGTTATATTGATTGGACTTTATATCTAGTATTATGGACATTCATATGATCATGCTTGGCACAAAGAAATATCCTTTAAAGTTCATGCACTAACTTTTATTTTTTTAGAAATTTATAATTGGCCAGGTCATTAATAATACAATGTAGCCATGGCATTGATGATAGATAGCCTGGTTTAATATTTCTGTATTATTTTGTTTTATGATGGCATTCTGTTGGATTAGCTCTTAAAACTATGCATATATAATATATTGTATTTCTAGCCTAAGTTTGGCAGTAGCTAACTAATTAGCCTGGTCTGTAGTGGACCACTTTCAAATCCAATCACAAGATTGACTGAGATTTGTTTGTTGATTTTTTTTATTGTTGATCATTCATGATGATAAATGATTATATGCTTCTCTGTAATGCAAGTGGACTTATGGTTAGTCTATTTTTTGCTGATTCCTCATGCTCATTTCTCATTATATTTATTATATATTTAAATTTGATTCTTAACTGGGGTTGTTCATGATGATCACTACAATATATTTTAAATTATTTTGTTAATTTTATATGTAACACTTTAATTAAGTCTAAGTTACTTAATTTAAATCTTAAGTTCATACTAAATTATATTAATAGAGAAAAATAAAACAATTATTTAAAATTTTAAAAGAGAGAAAGAAAAAAAAATTAAAATAAAAGTTTAATGAAATTTTTATGAGTTCATTTTGTTTTACAACCAGTGTTTATTGATAAATTTAGTTGACATCTTTTGACATTCCTTCAGATACAGTTTCTTTTCTATGTATTGTTCAGATTTCCAACAATGAAGATGATGGTGAAATTTCCTTGGTTACTATCCATAGATAATTCTCAGTTATTTAACTTTATTACATTTTTTTTTATTTCTTTGCAGTGGATATTATTTTAATTCAATCAGTATAGCCCCAACACTTTCTCTGTGAAGAAATGTTTTTATTTTACTTTTTGTTATTTATTCCACTTATTTCATCAAAGATATCAATAAAGAGGATCTCCACATTCTCCATTTTATGAAATCTACTCGAAGATCATTATTATTTTGTTAATAATTTAATAAAACTTTAAATTTATTGGATATAAACAAAGTGATCCAACTGGTATGATAGTAACAAAGTTTTTTTTTAATCCTACTCAACAACATTATTTCTAAAAGAACCGCCTATGAGATATTAATTTTTAGCTGTAATTATTATTCAATATGATAAATAAATAGTCATTTTTATTTTTCTCTCAATTCAAATAAAATATTATTCATATATTCATTCTTGCATTTATTCTAGGTTTGAACCCTATATCTAACTAGTATCCCTTATACTTATCTTAATCTATTTTAAAATTAAAAAATTAAAATTTTATACACAAATGATTTACAATTGTTTTCTTTATATATAATTTATTAAAATGATTTCTATCTTTGAACTTAAAAATGATTTTAATAAAATGAATTGTTATGTGATAGGTTTGCACACCGCACGCGCACACACACACACACACACACACATATATATATATATATATATATATATATATATATATATATTATAAATATAAACATTAAATTAAATAACTATATGTATATTGAAATGTTGATAATACATCTTTTTACCTATATATTTCAATGATCTTACATTTTCTACAAAGCACAATTAACTTCAGTATTATATTTGAAAATACGCTGTTTTGATCAACCTATGAGTAGTATGTGGAGAATAAAATGAAAATTGACTAATCAAAATGCATATTAATAGACCTTAGTAGGATTTTTCTTCAATGCCTATAAGCATATATTTGAAAAGTAGTTGTTATTTCTGAAAAATATAAAATAATGGTATGAAAACAGAAAGAAGTGATTAGTTAAAAATAAAAATTATGATGCACCCAAATAAAGAAAATTGTAGATGAATTCGGATTGTATGTAAAAAAAAAATATTGTGTGGAAATTTCTTGATAAAAAATATGACACTTGTAGAAAATATTTATATTATGAATATATAAACAAAACATTGGAATAAACTCTACAAACATCAAAATATCAATAAATACGTAAAAGCTGTAGCCAATTTATGGCATATGAATATTCTGAAAATTGTAGAATTTATTCCAGTGTTTTGTTTATTATATATTATTTTATCTGCCTTTATATATCTAATAAAAATATTATGGATATGATTTTAAATATTTTTCTTTTTCTAATTGATAAGATTTTATCATCATATCACCATAATCTATTAGATTCAGTTCCTTTTTCATTTTGAAAGGATTTACTAAGCAAAAGAGTATTCCAAAAAAGTGACCGAGCAAATTAAATGTCACAACTTCCTTGAATAGTTGATCAATTTCATCTTCATCATTTCTCAAGCGATTTGTTAGCTTTTGATATTCATCAAGATAAATTTTTAATATACTTTTTTGTTTTTCTTCAGAAGGCAAATGAGTCCAATCTAACTGAAAATAAGGAGGATCAGGAATTATATCATAGCAAAAGTTAGTCATAATTCTCCCTAAGTCTGCAGCTCGGTAATTATAACCACAAATTTCATAATCAACAAATCTAATACGATCTTCTGAAGGACAGTCAGGATTTGTTTTTAATATCATATTTTTCATATGGAAATCTCCATGACTAAACACTACACGTGAATTAACCTTTGCTTTTATCTCTTTTAACCAGGCTATTTCTTCTGCTGGTTTTAATTGTATTAATTTTTCATATAATATTGACTTTTCTGGACTGTCTTTGAATGTCTCAGAAGTAAGAGACAACAAAGTTGGTTCAACTACTCCAAGTAATTTTTGTTCTATAAAATTGGGATCTTTGTTTAATGGTAGTTCAAGAGAATGTAACAAGGCAAGCTTTTTAACAATCTCTTCCAGAATTTCATGATTATTAAAATCAGATGATTGTAATGTTCTTCCTTCTATGTATTCATCCAAACGCCCTCCATCAAAAATGCCATAAATCTTAGGAGATAAATGTTTGCTATTTAGTAATAAAACTACAATATTCTCTACCATTATCCCATATGGTCCAATGTTTAAATTGTCACTAAAATTTTTCATTAGTAAATGTCTGGGCTCATTGCACACTGTTTTACAATTTTCTGGTAATGACAACTTAAATAAGTAATTCACAAAACCCCCTTCAACTGGTTCAATCACAAGATCATTGGGTTGCGAGTTCTTCCATGCACCCCCAATATAATCTGAACAGACTTTATATGCTTTTTCTCTAATATCTTTTACCTCCATTAATTTAAAATATTCTTAACCCACCACCTAAAAAGACAAATAAAACAAAATTGTAAAATCACATTTATGTTTACAGAATGAAAATTTCTTATAATGTACTTTTTGTTTACCCTAGATTTTAACTGTAATCAACAAAATAGATTAGGAGCATAAGTAAAATAACTTTATATATATGATTTAAAAATTCTATAAATAAGAATAAAAATTATGGAAAAGATTATAATAATTTTTAATAACTATACTATTTTAATTGATTTTAGTAAAGTTTCTTAAAATATTCATTAAATTTCTATCTATAATTAAGACTGCACATTTATAGATATAGTTCAAATCTATTTTATATATACAAGTAGTCAATGAATACCAATAAATAATGTTAATAAAATCTTGGAATACTTTCTATTTATTGACATTTCCAAGGAAAAGCATACTTTGAATAAGCAATGGCTGCTGAATAAATGTACCGTAAATTTAGAATTTTCACAACGGTTTATTCTAAAGTGAAAAGATATTACTGCTACATATAAAAAATTAAATGTAGACTTAGAGGATTCATATGATACTTTATCGTTATGTTTTGATAAATTAAAAGATAGTATTAAAACTAGCTTTGGGAAATATTATGTAGTTCTTTAGCGGGATAAAATGTTTGTATTCAGAACAAAACTAATTATGTGGTTGCATGTATTTAAAATTAAACTATAATGTACAGACAAAGAAAAATTTTCCATAAAAGTGATTGCTAACATTTTAATATAATTTATACTAGTCTTCGCATTCATCATCATTATTATTTTAGTTGCTATTAAAATTTTAACTAATCATAAATAAAGTTGAAAACAAACTTGTAAACACTCTCCAATTTTTTCTTGTTTATTTCATTTAATAAAATTATTATCTGTGAAGGAGTGAGTGTGTGAACTAATTGAATATAAGATTATGTTTCCTCACTTTTGTTTAAAATTGCCTGATTTTTTTAACATTCTAAAAAGATAGTAAATCATACTATATAATTATACCAAAGTTTTAGAAATATCAAAATTAAGAATACGGCCTGTATCAAAAAATATAGCCTAAAAGCGTTTATTGTATTAATCCATATAGTTCTTCTAGCAAATAAAACATAAATTTTATAGATCTCTTAATATTCAAATTGCTTTAAGGAAAAAAACGAGTTTTTTTTCGCCTATGGAAAACAAATGTCCTAACGGAAATTTAAAAAAAAAAAAATTTTTTTTTTGCTAATCTTAGCACTTATCTTTATAATGGTTGTTAGAAAGGTTTTGATTTCAGATATATATAAAAAAAAGAAAAGTAATTTAATAAAAAATATAAATATACTTGTATAATAATAACAAAATGCAGTGATAGTAAAAGATGGATAACAAAATTTTACAAAAAGAAAATAATGTAATAATAATGAATAAATAATTTAAATATATATATAAGCATTATTTTAATATGAGTATAATATGCAGATATTATTGATTACAGATTGATGTCTCTATTTAGTAGTGGTAAATCAAACATAAAAATAGGAGAGAGAATTTCAGATAATTAATAATATTGAAGGGACTCAAGCAAGGATATTGACTATTACCTATTGTAACGATATATAAATATGCCGTTACATTAATTTAAAATAAAAACTAAGTTCGCAAATAAAAATAAATTTATTAAAAATCTAAAAGCTAAAAAAAAATTAAAGAGTTGTAAATGTATATTCGCACAGATGCAAAACTTTAAAAATATTTTTTTTAATAAATAAAAGTATTTGAATGAACTTTGTTATAAAAAAGTACAAGATTTAAAGATAAAATATTTTTGTAAATGGAAATGATTGTTTTATAAATTAATTGAAAAGCAAGCTAGCCCTTGGGCATATTGTATAATTAAAAAAATCTGATGAAAAATGGATAAGAGAATAAAGAGAATTTAACTTGACCAATGGAAGCACCAAGCCTCTCAGACCTTAATGAAAATTTGGATTAGTGACCTTAATGAAAATTTGGATTAGTGACGTCTTTGTTCATTCAATCAGGAGATTTACTATAAAAAGAAAAATATTGAGTTCCATGCAGTTGCCAGCTTTTTTGTGTTTGAGACGTGTGATTGGACACACATATCACACTCTTTTTTTTTTAAAAAAAAAATGAAATGACTGTAATTCCGAAATGAAACCAACTAAGGTCACCTCCAGAACATCAGATCAGTCTTCCAATGGAGACGCCATGGGAATTAAAAATAGGAACCTGGATTCTTCTACTGTGAGCTATGAACTTTACAAATTAACAAAAAAAAAAGTAATTAAGAACTTTCATCAATTTTTTTTTAAAGATTCAGCTAATCTAAATTTTAAAATGAACTCTTATTTAATTCTCAAATTGATAATTGATGTTTAAATTTTACATAGTTAAGTTTGTTAAAATCATTTCCATTTTCATTTCTTATTAATATTTATTGTAGAAATTATTAAATGAATGAAATTTAAGTTGAGTATGGATGTTGCATGGATTCATTAGTGGTTAATTATGTTGTGATTTTCATATTCGATTAGAATATATAAGTTATCGATGTCAATGCGGCATCTTATGATGAATGTCATTGGGTTTCTTGTATTCCCTCTGCAATTGACATTATCGATGACTTTGTATTTTGATCATTTATGTTTATTTTGAAATGTTTTTAACTGTGGAATCTATGCAGCCGATCTATACTCAACATTATAAAACAAATTTTATAAAATTCATCTGTGCAAATGTATCTAAATGTTAAATTTAAGTCGGGCATAAATGGCTATATAGTTTTGTAAAGTTATATTAAGGGAGGGTAATCTTAGGTTATTCATTTCATAGTTGAATTAGGTCAATGGATTGGATATATTTGTGTAATTAGTAGATGCATTATGAGTTTCGCTACGTGCAGAATTGCTGTATACGCTGCACAAACCCTTTTGCCTATGGATGGGATTGTAAGTCAGCAAAATGGACCGCAGTCATTTCCTATGGAGTTTTTATTTTATTGTTCTTCTTGCCATACAGATGTAACATTCCTGTATTGGACAAGAGTCAATGTCTTCTCTAACTATACTGTTCAGATGTCCATTCCTGACAATATAATATATAGTGCTGTTGTATTTTCATGCTACATTGAATACATAAATGTATCAGATGGATTGACACTGGTTTGACTATGAACTTTTGGCCTAAGTATAAATAAGGGATAGAATATTTTCTTTTCAAATGCAAATCTATGTAGTCTATTCATACTCGATGATCTTAATAAAAATATTACATTCATTCATACTCAACAACGATTAAATAATAATTTAAATTAAAAATGAATATTAAAATCTAAAACAATAAATTTATTCCTCAAATTTAAGATGATTATATATGTGCATAAATAAATATTTTTATGTGTTAATTTCTGGCAGTGGCTTTTATTTTTTTATATTTAAGATATAAATTAAAGATATATTTATTATCTCTGCATCTCCAAGAGCTAGTGACAATGGGCTAATGATCTAAATATAAAATAAAGTGGGATCTTAGCAGCGTATCTGCCTACTTTATAAATTTTTCTAGGTTCAAATGCCTAGATGGCGCCCTTGTAGTGCAGATTACGGTAAGATTCGATCTTCACTTTCTTTTGGATCGTTATACTATATTATTTAAAATATATTTAGCACAAACTTTTAAAATATGAAAAAAGAAATGTCATCAAATGGGAATTCTTCTACTATGTGAATAATTCAACAAGTTTGTCCCAGGAACACAATACTTTCAGTTATAAGGCTCAAACTTAATAGAAAAAAAAAGAGACCTGGAAATAAATTTAACAAAAAAATATATGTGGAGAACAGAAAAGATTACTGGATGATGGACAACACATTAGAAAATATAATTATATAAAAGAAAACAAGCTATAGAATAAAGAAATTTACTGAGTAGGAAAACTATAACAATAATAAACAGGGCATTATTATATAAATATGTATGATGGGCAAATCTCATCGACACAGAAAACAGAAAACAAAAAGTCAAAGAAGCATGTGCAATAGCTAGTGATCGTTTTTCTATTAGCAGAAAAGTAGAAAGCACTCCCATATCAAAGAAATGGGCTATTTGAATAAATCTAAATTTAAATACGTTTAATAGCTTATTAGATAATAATTAAATAGTGATATAAATAACTTGTAATCACACAATTAGACGCCATGAAAATGATCTATTAAATATATTGAAAGCATGCTAGGCAGCAATAAAGCTGAATATTAAAAAACTACCTTTTCTGTGAGTATATTCATTAATTATCAGATATTTTATATGAACATTGTAGCAAATTTATTTTTTAAACTATTTTATTGCAAATAAAAAATATAAACATTCTTAAATAACCCACAATCATAAATAATTCTCTTCACCAATTTTCCAAAATGAATTTATTAAATTAATTAATGGTTTATATATTTTAAGGTTTTTATTTACCAAAATATTTAAATGCCTTGAAAAAGTTTTCATGTGGTTTTAAATCTCCGACTGACGATATGGTAAATGAATGGGATAATTATTTTATAACAACGCCCCCTTTTGCTATTTATTAAATATACTTGTTCATTAAAAAGTATGCATATATAGAATATTCATAAGTCATTTTCAGCAGAAATAATCTTAATAATTTGTTACTTAAATTGTAATTAACCTCAAAATCAAAAATCTACTAAGACCACAATGCCAAGAAAACAACCACAACAAAAAAAGATAGCTATCCATTATTTTGATTGAGTAAAATTAATACAGGAGTTATTAATTATTATTATTATTATTTTTCTTCATATGTCATAGCATCGGCTGGGAGGCGAACTTGCAACAACTTGTCTGCAATCAACTGTTTGCTTGCAAGGCGCTGCACTGATTAAACAGTTAAAATTTAATATATTTATTCCTTTAAGTTTGAATATTTAATAGAGTTTTTAATACTACAAAGTGATATATATATATATGTTATTTTTTTTTTTGCATCGTAATTTTTTCATAGGACTAAAAAGATATAAACAATGGGACTCACAGTAAGAAATGATATTTGTCATTTTAATTAATATATTAAAATTTTAAAATAAGTATTGCCTAACAAATCTTGGAAAAAAATATATTAAAGATTTTGTTATGAATCTGTAAATAAATATGTATTTACACATATATTTATATAAATAAATAAATAGAGTTAATTACCTTCTAATCAACTAACAGAAAGACCCATTAATTTTAACGCAAACATTCATAAAATGAAAAAATGAAAAAAGAATTAGTATATGTATTTAGTCTCAAATTTACATTTTTGAAATTATATATACGCATAGGCACTCATACAAATAAGTAGGACATATTAGATTATAACATTTGAAGTTAACTTTATTAAACCTCATTAACATGTCAAATTAGTAAAACATGTATTTCCTGTTTGTACAATTTATTGTAAAGTATTATTTTTTAAAATTCTGATAGTTGTATAATAAACAAAAGTATTGTACTTTTAATCCACTAAAGTAATTTTTTTCTTTTTGTAATTATTATTTATGTTTTTATTTATATAAAAATCTCTATTGGCTGTAAAGACAGCAACTTTTTTATACTTATGACCTCATATCTATTCACGATTAATCCATATAGCAACTCTATATTTATTATTTAGCATATGGATTTTTTTAAAACAAAAACATCTTAACTATTGATAAAGCATCACAAAAAGGCTTATAAAATTTCCAATCAGAAAATAGATTAGTATATTTTTTTAAAATTATCAATTATATACTGCCATAGCTTAGTTTTTTATAGTCATTAATTATATGATTCATGATTTGTATTTGGTCACATCTACATAGATCAGTGACTAGTACATTTCAATCATCAGGTGAGTGCAATTGCCATGAGTTGTCTTGAACTACTAATAAGACTTCAGTTATGTGTAAAAAGATCAAATTCAGCTGAATATTTTGACCTATCTAAAAAAAGAAAATTTAACTTAAGTATTCTATTTTTTATGGCATAATTTTTCAATTATAGATTTTGATTACATGCCTAAAAAGAGAACATTAATTTAAAATGATTATTAAGTATTAAGAATTAACACTTGATTTATTGGGAAAGACAATCTGCTTAATAGGTTTTTTAATACATTTTAATGAGGCAATTTCTCTTCTAATATCTAGTAGAGGAATATAAAAAATGGTCTCATTGCAAAGAAGTAGAATTAATTATAATTCTCATGGTAATATTTAATTGAGTATCTAGAAGTTTATTGTGAAAACTTTTACTTCAAACAGGAGCACCCCAGTGGGATATGTTGTGCTAGAAAAGCTATTCTCAATGTACTTGAATCACACTTCCAAGTAGTGCCAACAAACATTACAAAATGTTTACTCCTAAAAACTAATTGTAATCTAATCCTTACAAAAATAAAAAATTCTACAATGCAAGTTGCCTCTTAATAGCATAAGACAAGATTATTGGTTATATTCAGATTAAAAGATGCTTTTCTATTATTAAATAAAAAGTTGATCATATTGTCCTCCTTGCATTAGGAATAAGATTCTAATCTTTAAAAAAGGTATCCAATATTTTCATGTCTTTATTGAGAGACGTTTCTATTTCAGAAAATTATTTCTTTTGAAAAATCAATGCAATAATTTCAACATAGAAGAATTTCTGGCATTACATTTCTGAAAGATCACTGATGAATAAGTTTAAAATGTCAAATCAGTTTATTACTGTATAAAAATCTATATCTGGTCAGATAATAAACATCAAATTTAATACTCTCCAATAGAAAAATTCAAATGACACTAAATTACAATCAATAGTAGAAATAAAATTTTCCAAAATGATGTTATCTCAGAGTTCAGCCTTTTCACTTACTTTATTTAGTAAGAGTATTGATATTATTGAAATAGCATGGCAGAGTTAGCATTATTTTTATTTTATTTAGTTGAAATTGGAAATCAATTATTGAATTATATATTTATTTAGATATCATTGATATTTTAGATTTGTAGAGCATATTATAATTATAATATTATCATCCATGATTTACTTAGTTTAAATATAAATAATTTTTTATTACTGTAAACAGTGTTTTGATTCTTAAGGAATATTAAGGTTTATTTGTCTAAATCTTGGTCATTATTTTCATTCTATTATAAATAGTTTATATAAGAGGTATAGATCATTGCTGATAAGATAATGATGTTTGGTTTTATTGCTTTATCTTTAATCTATTGCAAATAATGCTAGTATTATAGGATGGCTTGAAATAATAATTTTCTTGTTTTCTATTCATTCTAAATGCTATTTGAATTTATGAAGTTATAACAAGATTATTATCATTATTTTATTAACTTAAGTGTTAGATTCTTATCCATTGATTGATATTCACTTTAGTTTAGTTTATTATTTTCATTCACTTAGAAAAAACTCAATAATTCACAAATCAGAAACATTCTTTCATGGCTCACATTTTTATTCTGTTACAAATAGCTCCCAAATCTATGGCGCATTAAAGAAAGAGCATACCCTCATCCTTATTTTGTTATAAGTGATGACCAACCCTATGGCGACAAATGCTATATTTTCATTCAGATTATATTAAAGTTATCATTTCCCATTGGCATTATTTTTATTCTGTTGCAATATATATTTAATGCATTTATGTAATTAAAATGTTTTTTTAATATACTTTTTATAATTTTTATTTTTATAATTGATATATAAACATTAATATGTGTAATAAGGATTAACTTAAAATCTTTGCTCACTAACTAATGAAAGCTATATGTCTAATTAATTAATAATGAATTACTGTCTACTATAGATTAGCTGCCCGAAATAAACATCACAAATCTGCTTGTAATCTGAAAAAATTTTCAAATTTTATTTGATGTCAATATCAACAAAACCATTTTTTGTTTGAAAAATTAATATATATATATATATATAGATTAAATTGAAGTGTTGCATGTGTAGTATATATAAATATTATATTTTTTGGGTTATCCTCTTGCACTGATATTTTAACTGGATCACATTTGCCATTGTTTGGATAATATTTCCAGAATATAATAAGTATGATCATAACTAAATGTTGATCCAATATTAGCGTTAAACATGGATGAATAAAAAATTATATATATATACACCTAATATTTTCGTTGATACAGCAACTTACTTCATGCATGTATGATGCCCATGATTAAAATTTGTTTAAATTATAACCTAGTTAGCTATACTTTTTTAGGTAGCCTCTTCTATCTATAACCATTACAGCTCATCATTCAGTTAATTATCTGTAATTAAATATCTAGCTATTTTTATCTAGAAAATAAAATGAGGCAAAAACTGTTATACAGCTTCTGAATAGTGGGCTAATGTCTTTATTACTATTTTTTTTTTTCAGCGTTAATTTCCAATTTAATATATATAAATTCCAATATTTTTGTATTAAGCTAATACTTTGTATTTCAATTTTCATTGATGAATTTTAAATAAATTTATTGTTTCTCAAAAAATTTATCACATTTTTAATACAGTTCAGACTTGATTGAAGTCAATAAGAAAATAAATAACAATCTAATAAAGATTGCAAATAAGATAATTAGTATGAAAAATACAATTCACTAGTAAATTTTTTATTAACATAAAACAATCTATGAAGAAAAGAAAAAGAATGAAAATATTTAAAAATGATCTATTAAAAAGAATCAAATATCTGGAATTCTGTAAAATGTTAGGAAAATAATAATGACATGAGAAAATATAATTGTTAATTGAAAAAAAAAACGTTAAACAAGAAAATAAAAATATCAGGGTATAAAATAACAACTTGATAGCCAGAAAAGTTATTTTAGCAATGAGAATAAAGATGAAATTATTATTAAAAATAGAGATGACACCATGAAATGTGAGGAAAAGTTCTATAGAGAATTATATACGAATAAAGAATAATGTAGTCTACATTTATAATACCTTCTGAACTGCCAGCATCTATGAAAAAAAAGAAAGTTCCAGGAAATGATGAAGTTATTATTCATAACTTAAAATTGAGGAAAATTGTTGCCAATGATATATGCCAAATGTCTAAATGCTAAGGATGTATCAGCGCCATCTGATGGTGGCAGTATGGTCTCCAAACTACTACCCAAAATAATTACAACTTGTCTACAATAAAAATTGAAATCAACCGACCAAAAGAATAAGCTGGATTTAAAAGTGAATTTGGCATAATGGGTCACATCCAAGTATTGAGAGAAGTAAAAAAAAAGTGCCAATAAATAATGGTTGTCATTATGCATATGATTTGTACATAATGAAGTAATATTTGATTCTATAAGCATTTTTACAGTCATTAAAGTGTTATCAAGATATAGACTCAGGATATTGGTCATTTTCTAAAAAATATTAAACGCCTGGATTTTTTAAATAATAATATACTAGATAGAGCCATGCATATTAAACCCATTGATACAAAAAGTTATATCAATCTTAAATCATTACTAAATCCAGGTTATAAATATACAGGGGTCAGCTTTTCACTTAATTATATAAGTATGTGAAGCTTTGAAACCGATAAAAAAGATACTTTTGCAAAATCTATTGCCAAGTTGATAGCATTTGTTTGAGTATATAAAGATATCTAATAAAAAGTTAAAATTGAATAGAAATACAGTTTCAGAAAATAAATCTTGGATGGGTTTCTGTCATATATACTTTCAGTTTCAACAAAAATGAAGAATTTATATGAAGTAGACTATGATGTGAGTTTTTATTCACTGGTCATGTGGAATCTAGGATCATTTACGCATGTGTATGTAAAAAATCAAATGCCTTTTGTGTTTACTAAGATGAATTAAGAACTAATATTATGACATTTTCAATCCTAAAAAATAAAGCAGGTTGCAAGAAGGAAAAAGAAACAAAATACAGAAAATCAAAGCCTGATTCATAAATATTGTAGATTCTATAATTTTGGAGCATACACAGTTAAAGTTAAAAGGATTTACTTCTTATAGTATGTTTAGTTTTTAAAAAAGAATGCTCTGCAACAAAAATGTATTAAGGAAATATATTTAATATTGTGTTTCTTCATTTAAGTAGCATTTTGATATAATTGTACATAATAGTATTTGTAAATATATATTAAAATAGGAAAAAAAATACATTGTTGTTATGAAATTTAATTAGTAATTATTTCAGAAAAACAATAAAATTTAAATGAGGTATAAAAATAAAAGAAGGACCACTGAAAAAATGGAAGAGAGAATCAAGAAAATAGATCAAGACCTAAAACAACAAAATAAAGACTTCAGCTCAGAGTCACTCACTTTTGAAGGTTTGAACATAGGTATGATGCTTAAAAAAATTTGCCCCAATATTGATGTTATATATACTTTAGGACAAAATGATATGCAAATTTCATTTATTGTATGATAATCTTAGTACATTAAACTAATATTGGGAGAGTTGTTAATAAACAGTTATTTATTAACTAGTCAAACATGGACATATATTTATAAATGACTGAAAGTTTAATCTACATAGTAAAGGCAACATTGTGTTACAAACGTATCAGTGTGCTGACTATTATAATTTTTATATTTGAAATTCATTTTTCGTCATCACGGAGAACGAACTCAAATAGATAATTTTTACTAGCAGTTTCAAATTAATGTGATCCGTTATTATTTTAAGAGTTAATATTTCTAATACTTAGCTTAACCAAGGAAAGCATCATAATCTAATTTTTGAATACCCTCTATCTGCCATCCCTACGTAGTTAGTCAAAACACTTAAAAAAAAAAAAAATCACAAAATAAAATTATTAGGTATTACAAAAATAATAAACAGTTAAAATGAAGCTGTTCATTCATTTCTCGAGAAGCACTACCTATGCTAGTTTCAAATCACCAATAAAAAAAAAAGATACAATTAAACAAAATGATACTTCTAAATTTAGTGACATACAAAATATATATATATATATCACATAAAATCTGAACCCAGTCTTACCGATAGTTTTGCTCTTGATCTTATGTTTCGATTATAAGTGAGTTCTCGGTGTGATCTCGGTGTAAGATAAAAAAATACAAAGCGAAAAAAACTTTTACTCGCCCACTCTTAAGGACAATTCTGAAAGCTAGAAGGAAATTATGGATTAATTGTTGCTATTCAACTTTTTGTATAAAATTCATTACGTCAAAACTGAAAATTAGAACCAGGGTGAAAAAAAAAAAAAAAGGTAGTTCAGAAGTTCACTGATGTATAGAAAAAATTAATCGAAAGCTCATTTTAATAAAAAGATAAAAAAAAAAAAGAAACCATTAATTTATGTATGTATCTAAAAGAACTTAATATTTTATTTAAAGAAAAAATAATGTTTTGGAGTGAATCTTTACATGGTATTTTTAAAATCAATTGGCAGTAGTATCATTATCATATTTGAAAGTACGTTTATAAAATACTTAGATATTTGCATTATCTATAAACAATTTCAAATGAAACTATTATACTGAATTGATAGATAGAAATTTAATCTAATCTGATTTTGTTTAGATAATAGACAAATTGATGTATCTTCATAGATTTGTTTCAGTTAACCGGTTTCTGTACTCGAAAAATATACACTTTCAGCGCACGGTATGTTCAGATGCATTTTTAACAGCGTAAGAATTTGATTCAAATATATTCATAAAAATGTTTCTAGCTTATGATGAAAAATGGTTGATATATCAAACATAATAACAAAGTTATAAAGAGAGGTATTGAAGAGCAAAATGCTACATATAAAAGGCTTTTATTCTTGTCAATAATATTTCTGTAGTCTAATTTTCATTATACCACTCATTCAGAATAGAAACTATTTTCGATCACTATTAACAACTTAAGGGTGGATATAATTATAAACATATTATCAAAGACATGTAAAAAAGCTGTATGATTCTCAAAATGCTCATTTCATGCTGAACCAGCACTCATCAGTTGGCCTAGATCACATTCTCTTGTAGACATCTTTATCATTATTCAGAATATATAGATAGCCAATTACTTGACAAATGTCAAACTTACTGCCATTACAGCTTTGACACAAACCACTTGATGAAAATGTATTAATAATTTTTATTAGTCACTCATCAAAATAGAGATTATCCACTCAATGAATAATATTTCGCTAGTCTTTCTCTATTCTAGTCTTCTGAATGACTAATAAAAAATTATTAATATAATTCCTTCAAGTAATTAGTGTCAAAGTTGTGAAGGCAGTAAGTTTGACACTTGTCAATTAAACTGTAGTAATTGGCCATATACATATACTGAATGATAAGACATTTGCAAGAAAATGTAATCTGGGTCAATTGATGAGTGCTGGTCCACCATGAAACATACACTATGGAGACTATATATTTTTTTTCACATCTTAAGTCATATGTTTATGAATACACTCCTTCATAATGTGTTAAAAGCGGATAAAAATCTTGGGTGAGAGTGGTTTAGTGGAAATTATATTCCAGAAATATTATTGATTAAGTGGATAATCTCTAGTCTAATGAATGACTAATACAAATTATTTTTATTCTGATGCTTTCAAGAAAATTTAGATTACGAGATAATAAATGAAATTTTTAGATTTCTATCCTACTTGATTTGCTTTTTATTGCCATTTATAAGATAAATGTTTTTTTTTAAAGTGTAAAATGCCTTTAAGAAGTCAAAATATAAAGATAGATGATTTGTTTGGGACAAAATTCTATAGCGACTTATTTTAATCTTTTTTAATTAATGATGAAACATAGTAATATTAACTTTTTGGGGGTAAAATTGAATAATTGGTATTTTTTTGTAGCTAAATAGGTTTTTAATTATACTTTTTAAAGTTCAGATGAGTGTGTGTATATATAAAGGCAAACAATCATTAAAAATCACACTGGGAGAATACAAATTTCTTCACCAGCTTTTCAAATATGAACTGTGAAAAAGAAAGTATTATTCATCGAGATTTCCTATTCACCAAGTTATGACAGTTTCAAAAGTTACCTTTTGCTTAATTTTCTAGCTACCAATAACTATTAATCAATTTCGGACTTTTTTGTTAGGTTGACTATAAGTTGATTATCTGAAAAACAATTTTAAGCTTTGTATAAACTGAAAAATTTCCAAGTGTAATGTAACTTGAATTCGAATTTTAGATTATGAGAATGGCAAGTGAATGCACTCCAATTCTATTTAATGACCATTTCCAATTTCAAATATATTCCCTTATAATATGGTAGATAATGAAAATAATGCTCGAATGTAATAATCTATTATTTTACTTGCTTTCAGCTTCAATTGAAATTTTAAACTTTTTTTTTTTTTACAATATACAATAAAAACCCAAAAATAGAGTATTCTGGCAACATAGGATTAATGTATATGTTTGCAGATCGTGGCATATCTCAATAAGGAAAAACAAATTTAAATAATCTTTACACACGCACACACACACGTATATATAATAAATAGCAAAAAATTCCAATTTTATAATTTGAAAATAAACTGCAAAAATAGTTTAACACAGAATAAGTTATACTTTCAAACTATTCAATAATCATTAAGTTACTGTTCATTTATATTTTGACCAATATTAAAATAATATTAAATGAACCAAACGCCCAATAAATTATAATTCTTATTTTGATTTTGGTATATTCATATGAGTTTCAGTTAAAATTTTAATTAATAGTTCACTTTTTTTATTGAATATTATTTTGATACTAGTCATATATGCGTTAAGAAAATATTGACAGCTTTCTTGGCAATTATTGTAAAGCTTGAAAATATATCTTACTATGATTTAGGCTGAGACTTGCAAAGCATGATTTCTGGCATTATTAATCCATACGGTTGACTGAATAAAACATTCTAAAATATTTTTATTAATATAGCATTTGTATATTTTATATCTAAATTTTTTTTAATTGATAAATATTATTTTAATACAATCTGATTTAAAAAAAAAGAATAAAAACTTAATCCCATTACCTTCTTAAAGTTTTTATAATAAAAAATACTAATCTAATTGACATTTCACTGCATAAAATCTTACTACCTTACCTTTTAATTATTTTTAATTTAGCATTATAAGATAATAAATTATTGATTTTGATTTATTATTATTGGTTAACTATTCTAAAAAGATATTACATATATAAACTCCTTGACCTTTTAATTAGAGTTATGGTTTACCCTTCAAATTTAATTTTGCTATAAACATATCTATAAATTTAATAACCTTATCTAAAAATATGTTTATGATATTTCAACATGAGTAAAATCATTATCAGAGTTTTATATAATACTTCAGATTGATATACAATTTGAGGTTAATGTAACGATATCTGCTAAAGACTAAAATACTGTTACAATCTTTTTAAAAGGTCATATAATGTAGGAATTATTAATGCTAACATATTATGTTTTTGAAAATAAAGTCAAAATTTATTTAAGTATCTGAACATTTTCCAAGGCAACTAATATATTTAACTTCTGGGAGAAAAATATTTTCTATAAAAGATGTAAATCAAGAATAAAAAAAAAATATTACTGACATTCACAAACACACATGCAACTAATACTCAAATCATAATTTTTTTTTAAAAAAAGTATATTAAATTCCTCTGAACACACAAAAAAGATAACTTAAAATATTAATATTCCTAATATTTTTGGTTTAGAAGGAAGGATTCGGTAGAAAATGATTTCAATATAATTTTTAATTATTCGGACTATATCAAACTGGATTAAAAATGTTTAATAAGCGATATATATATAAAATGCTCGCCAATCACTGTTTATTTAACTACAGACCATAAAGTCATTTACACTGAATGGATATTAAAATAAATGATTAATAATATATGTGTGTATATAATGTTAAAATAAATTGTAAATTATAAAGGAAATTTAAATGTGTATAATTTGGAAATTTTAGAAAAAGTTTAAAGTAAAATAAATTATTTCATCAGCAGATTAAGTAAAAGAATTTTAACACAACTGGTATCGTTCCAGGCGACATATTGAATAAAAAAAAACTGACCTGAGATACAATTTTCACAATAACTTCAGTTTTAATAATGTTAGAGCAAAAACTTTATATTGATAGAAACTAGAAAAACTAAGGGAAACAATAAGGCTATGACAAATAGTAATTACCATTCAAAAAATAAGGAAAAAAGGAAATTTCAACATCTGACATAATTATTACTTTATTGTTTGTTCATAATTGCTAATTTATCATTAAGGAAGGTTAAATTACATCTTCATTGATAATTTCTTTGTATTGGTCACAAAATTATTATTCAAACCATATATAATACTTTTTACCTGAGATAATCCATAGCTTCAGAATCTCCAAAACAAGTCACATATGAATTCTTCATTTTTATCTTGTACCCCAAAAGTTACTAAATCTCAAAGGTGTCTATAAGAAAAAGATTCATTGTAATAAAAGATACAAAACAAATTTCCAGAAGAAGGATATGCATTTGTCATCATAGAAATTGGCTTCTTGTCTATCTAAAACTAAAAATTGTAGGCTGCTATCTGTATCACTGATAAAATGAGTTTTATATCTTCATTTTATATTTTTTTGTATACATCAGTGGTGTTAATATTCTTTAAGCACACCAGTGATGCTATCTTGTTATATTTATTGCCCCACATAGATATAATTTATTTGCATATAGCTCATTTGCTAACTATAGACTTGAAAATAATGTGATGCAAGATGTGGCAAAACTACTGACTCCACAGCATGAGTATCAAGGCATATACAAGAATCAGAATTTGATTCTTTGCCTGCATATAATTCCATGTGATATATGTATAACCATTGTGGCTACCACTATATACCCTCTCCATTTGAAATTTCTCTTTATTGGTTTTAAGTGTTTATATTTTCACATGGTACTATGCCCAGTAAATTTTGTGTTTGCTTTATCAACTGCAACCTTTTTGTACATTTGATTATCAGTTTTTAAAATTTACATTGCACTGCTTTATATATGTAAATTATTACTTGTTATACAAACGTGCAAGAGAAACACAAACAGACCAATACAAATATAGACATAGTAAAATAATTTATTAAATCTTTTGAGAATCATTATGTCTATAAAATAAGGTTGCTTCAAACTTGTATCAGAGACCCAAAATTACTCTATAAAAATCATATACTGTATAATAAAGAGCATAAATAATTTAATATCATATAATTTATTTACTACCCACACACCAATACAAATGAAAGCAGATTAATATACTGTTTCATCAAATAATTTAAAGTATTAAAAATTAAAATTAATAATTTATGATATTCCATGATCACATGATTAAGTTATATTGCATTGAAGGCCTTCATATATTTGAATCACCTGAGAATTTTTAATCCATTATATTAGGATTATAAGGCCAATAAATATTTTCTGCCTTTATCATTCTGTGTAAACTAGTAAATTGACCAGAAAATAAAAAAAATAAAGTCATCTACTTTAAAAAAAATCTTAAAAATTCAAATTTTATTAGATAGCAATGTAATATATATCATTAGAAAGATGACACTAAGCAGCAACGAATGCTGGAATTTCTATTGACATCATGCTTATATTTTTTGTGCAATAAAAAAAGAAAAAAATTTAACCAATAAGCTGTAATGCAGGATGAGAAACTACAAAGAATCAAGCAGTTTTAATATCCATTAAGAAAAATGAGGTGATATAAAATTGTTTGTTAACAATAGTGTAAAATTATATGCTGCTTTCAAGAACTGGTAAACAATGACGCATTGGTAGACTGCAATTAATTAATTAATGTGAAAAAAGAGTTAAAAGGTATAAATACTAAAATTCTTCTTTGTTAAAAAATCATTATCTTCTTGTTCTAAAGTCTGGACTGATTTGTAAATGTCTATATATATCATGCTTGAGTAGAAAAGTTTTATCTCCACCCTCCCATGTCCATCCTCAGCAGGAGTCCAATAAACATGCCCGATAACTGCCTACCTTTGCTCCCAGAAAGAAAGACCTATCTGAATGAAACACTAGCACAGATGGACATGATGAAGACTAGAACAGCCATCAATAAATAATGACTGCATCATGAGACCTCTAAATGACCTCATAATTTGCCATCTTTATAAATATATATGCGTCTGAGTTACCAGTAACTTTTATTTTGTCATTTTTTTTTTATTATTGTTCTGCGTAATACATATATTAACCAATGCTATCTTATATATATTTAAAAAGAGTTATGCATTCTTACGATCAATTAATTCTGTTCTTTTTTCTTGTTATATACATATTGAGGGATCGTTAGCATACATATAAAATCAACAAGATCTTTATTTGTTATTACTTCGTTGGTATTGTAGAATATATATATATATGAGGGAGGAGCATGAGGGTATTTTAAATAAGTTAAAACTTTTATTTTCCAACCCACTATAATAAAAAGGCGGAAGTCGTATCTCAATAATTTATAGAAGTTATTTTGACTTTTTGAAAGAATTCCCTCAATCTTCTCCAGCAGTTTTTTATTTTTATTAAATGTTTTAAAGGAGAGAGAAAAGAATATATTGCCATTTAGTTTAACTAAACTCTATATTCATTTTATAATTAGACTAAGAAAGATATCCACATCATATATATATATATATCTATTTAATTTGTTGATTTATATATTTTAGAAAGTACCTCGCAATCATTATTATTATATATACGTAGATTTAATCAAGCTAAATGTTTTTTTGGGAAATAAATACTCGCAATTATTATTTTACATATGTATACTTAATCAAAACTAAATGCTTATTAAATAAATATGTTTTGGGAGACGCAGTATATATAAGCATCTGTTATTTAGTATTTGTAATAGAGGGGTGGAGTGCAATTTTCTTTATATAATTATGTATTCAATATTCATCAAATCTATGTGCATAAATTAGTTAAATAACGAACATTATTGATTAATCAGGCTAAGAATAAATGCAGGTATAATGCCTGCATATGAGTTTATTTTATGACTTTGAAGTGACGAGGGGGGGGGGTTATTATTGTATAACGGATTTTCTAGTATAGTAATATACGGGAATATATATATGTTAATGTTAATAAGCTTTAATATTTAAGGTCGTTTGACCGTATTCCCTGTACTGGGTTATTTAGTGATTATATAGTGTCTACATTTATTTATTGCATTTTTCAAATTACTTTATCCAGCCAGCTCATGAATACTGGACATATCAGTTGCCTGGAATAATGAATCCTGTTAAAGAGGCAGTGAAAAGAAAATGCCATTAATCTATCACAAAACACTTCATTCCTGAACCCAGGTCACACTTACTAGCAAATAAGTTCTTTTCTCTAATACTCAGTTAGAGGCAAAGTAACTATCCATTGATCAAATTGGCATCATGATAAAGACTTTACTATACTTTAGAGACACACATTTAAATATATATATCATAATTACTGAATACCACACTGAATTTTACCATTTGTTTTATAATTATGACTGTTAAAATATGATCTGTGTGTTGCTATGCAAATCTATTATTAAAGATTCGTTGGGATTATATATACATTTTAGTATAAATGAGGTTATGTTCAATTCAGTCTCCGATTTGTTTAGCTACTTTAAACATGTTAACTTTACCATGTTCTCGCGCCATAGATTAATTTCCGCACTTCCTCTCTAGCTAGTCAAATTTATTCCCATGTTTAATAATGCATATAAAATGTTTGTTTTTTTTTTATTTCAAGAAATCTAAGTACAATTGAATCTTATATACATACGGGTATTTTCTTGTTATTGTAAATAATTACATTAAATGAAACATAAATAACCGTATGCTAACAATAAACTATAATTATCAAACAAAAAATTATAATTTATAATAGTAATCAAGTTGTAGATGTTTATTATTGTATATGTGCAAACCTGATCATCACATGCTAGGATTCCTAAAAGTTGTTGTCTTTACCTGACCACCGAGCTGCGTTAGAAAATTAACTCTGAGGTTATGGGAGTGAGTCAGTTAGGATCTAGAGGAGTAGATGAGGTTCGAACCCCCTTTACATATGTCTCTGGGTTGGGTTAAAGCAACTATTTCTGACTGTTACAATGTGCAATAATTGATAATGTAGCGATTTATATATATATTTAATATTGTGTAAGAAAACTACTTTCACCCTCTCGCACACACATATAGGCATATATATATATATATATGTAGGCACATTCTTACAACTGAAAAAAACTGTAGTTCTGAGAAAGGTGTGCTGTGGCATGAACAATTTATTATGGATAGAACTGTTTCTAGTCATTTTTAAAGTGTGTGCTTAAAAATGCAGCAAAATAATGCATCATTTGTCAATATTCAAATTTAAATAGTACCACTAGTTTTAATAGTTGTCAACTATATAAAAAAAATCAATTCAAAAATTTTAATGAAACGCACATACACCACATATATATATATACCCGAGAAAAATATATATTTTATATACAATAAATAGTTTATATATATTTGCTAAAGATAAATCTAGTACTCAGGACCTGTAGAGTATGACACCGACCACCAATTATGAATCATGTAATATATTAATTGTATTTCTTTTTTTTTTTTTTAGTTAATGCATCACTACTCATTAGAGTAATCGAGAATAATTTAAAATTTCTATCTCTCAGTAGATATCAATTTATCGAATAATAATTAGATTGGCTGTGAATGGCTTACTTGAAATTTTTTTAGATTTTTTTAATAAAGTTTATACATTATATAACACTCATCTACAAATACATGAAGTAATCAATCTAATTAAGCCAATGAAAAGTATTTTTATATATAATTTTAAAGTTATTACTCATAGTTTTACATTATATAAACAGTAATCTTCCATAGTTTATAGAGAACCAGTTTTTATTAGGTTAAATCAAATACTTCTAGCTACAATGATCAAGAATTAAATAAATAATAAATTTATATATTCAAAAACTTATTTCAAAAAGTAAAATGTAACAATAAAACGTACATATTTATATCAGAAATTAATTTCCAAAATTTTGTTATAACTCAAAATTTTGTAAATTAAAACAACAACAACAACAGCAAAAACTGTCAGTTAATAACTACATAAAATCTTGAATTAATACATCTGTATCTCTATACTATGGTATACCATCAAACTATCATCTTGGTTGACATCATAATTATATATTTTAGTTTCAGTTTTATTCTAACTGTAGGCATATTTTCTGACTGTCAAATAATGTTACCAGCACTACAACATTATTTGATTTCGGTACATGCCTATAGTTATAGTTTAGACTTTTTAAGCCACTTAATACTACTACTTGAAACATAGAATCTTATGAAACTAAAAATATATATCAACTGCAAATGTCTATCTATATCTTTGTATTTTTTAAATGCTTTTATTGAAGTTTTGTTTATTTGTTAACTCAGGAAAGGAAACTATATATTTTTTTCCTTTCAATTTATGTTTTAAAGGATTTTATTGTTTAAATATTTCAATGTTGCATAAGTTTTTTATATATAAAATCATACATAGGATGACAATAAAACCTGTAATAATATTACAACTAATAGTATATCAAATTGCTTATAATCATAAATATTTCCAAAAATAGTGCAAACAGTATTCTCCTTGGTAGTTTCTGCTTATTAGTGCTAGCATTCTACTGTCTTAGATGCTGCTGCATTAAGGACCATGTATCAGAGTATATGTTGTGTGTGAAAATTTTTTCATCCCTTGCTCTGAGTGATTTTAATTTAATCCAAAACTATTTTTTTTTTTTTGCAGAATCGTTGTTACATAAAATACGCATTATATTAAATATAATATAGTTTTGTCAACAATTTTGAACAGAAAGTTACTTTCTGATTTCTTACACATATATAATTATGTACAGATACTAAATATGATATATACATAGAGAGTATATATATTAACTTATTGCAAAAATATCTAGTTATATATATATATATATATATATCAAACAAAACTATTTATATTACTAGTTTACTTTATCTTTAATGTTTATATATATATATATATATATATATATATATATATATATATATATATATATATATATATATATATATATATATATATATATATATAACCTTTACCACTAATTATATTATTGGTTGTATGAGGTAAAAATCAAATCTTTTAATTGGCCAACTCACAAACTGAAGACAAAGCCTATTGTTAAAACATATTCGCCTATAATATTAAATTCAACTCAGATACGTTTATAAAAAGTATATTACTAATTTTTCAGGTTATGAAAGAGAACGAAAGTTTCTTCAAAAATAAATTGCTATTTATTTATTATAAAATATATTCAATTTCGGCAAATGTAAAAGCGAATGTCTAAACAAAAAAGTGCTGATGCAAACGCTTTTTTTCAATTTTATGTTATGGAAAAGTAAAGATTTCTTTTTGCTAAATCTTAAATATTTTTACTAAAATCTTCAATATTTTTCGAAAATAATTTTGTTTTTTTAGTATATTTTATTAAAAAACTATTTTAATTTCTCAAATTATATTTTTTTAATACTTAAATTACATTCGAAATGAAAATCTCAGCGTTTTTCTTTATTTTCTTTGATCAGGCAGTTTCTTTGTTCTTTCTAGCCAATCAGAATGCCTTTTTCGGCTGAGATCTGGCTGACAGCCAATAACCGACAAACTTCTTTCTTTGTTTAGTTTTAAATGCGGTTTTTTTGATTTTTTACTTGTAAAATAATTCAGAAGAGGGCACCATCTTACAGAACTTTTAAAAACCTAATCAATAACTGTCAAACGAATATTCTAGCATTAAAACTAGCAGAATTAGAGTGATGTCAGCTGTCGACGAAAGACCTCATAAGAGGTGGGAAAAGGGTTAAAATGAAGATTTGCACGGGTTAAATATATCAAATACATATTTTGCGGGTTCATCCATGTTAAAAACTTTTAATATTAATATACTGACATTTTGACTTGGTCACACAAGCCATCCTCAGAGTTATAAAAGGTAGAAAGATGGTTGTAGAGGTGCTACAACCACTGATTTGAATAAAATGTTAAAATTCCACCAATAGCAAAAATGTTAAATTTAGGAATGGTTTTTAAAAAAATCTTTCCAAATAGGAGGAAGTTTGCATGTATCATCTCGCTTATTGATACAATCTGGCTTTTTAAGTATCTCAATGGCTTCTCTAATTTTGCATTGGTAGAGATTATCACATCTGGATATGATCCTGGTATTAGAAAAATCAATTTTATGATCTGAATCTATAGTATGGAGTGAGAGTGCTGATGATGATGAGTGTTGTTTAACTGCATTAGCATGCTCATCTCTCTTAACACTGATGTGATGATTATTCATACCTATGTAAGAAGCTTTACAATTTTTACATGAAATTTGATAGACACCATGAGATTCAAGAGGGATTGAATCCTTAGGCTTGGCTATTATATTGCTGATCTTTTGATGAGCAGAAAATGCTGTATCTATATTATAGCATTTTAATATACATCCGATACTGTCTGTAGTTCCTTTTACATATGGAACACAAATCCTAATAGCTGATTTATCATCTTTTTGTTTTCTATTTTGTCTATTTTGAGCTTGAAATAAGGCTTTTTTTATAAATTTGTAATTTTAACTATTTGCTAATAAAACACTATTAATATGATTTATTTCTTCTTTCAGATGTGACTCATCTGAAAGGTTAATTGCTCTATTTAAAAGAGTTTTAGCTACAGAAACTATCTGAGTTGGGTGATGATGAGAATGGAAATGCAAATATCTGTCTGTGTGTGTATCCTTTCTGTAAATAGAAAAAGATAAACTATTTGGTGTTCTGGTGACTAGAACATCAAGAAAAGGGAGTTTTCCATCAGACTCTGTCTCCATTGTAAATTTAATATGAGGATGCATATTATTTAAATGTAAGAAAAAATCATTTAATTTATTTTTTCCATGTTGCCATATGACAAAAGTGTCATCTATGTATCTGAGCCAAATGAGAGGTTTTAAAGATGATGATTCTAAAGCACGAGTTTCTATATATTCCATGAATAAATCAGCTATTACTCCTGAGATAGGTGAGCCCATAGGAGTACCAAAAACTTGTCTGTAATGCTGTCCATTTGGAAAAAACAACAAAAGCTATTATTAATAAATCACCTATTGAAACAGAGATAAAAATAAAATAATCCCTCGTGAAAAATCTTGTGTCTGTCCAAAATTTTATGGACTTCCAAAAATTCACAAACCAGATACCCCCCTTCATCCAATAGTAAGTGCAATAGGTTCTCCAACTCATATTTTAGCCAGATACTTATCGGATTTCATTAAACCTACAATCCCATCTATTAAATCATATATCAAAAACTCTCTTCATTTTATTTCTGTTTTAAAAAGTTTAAAAATTAATGCCAATGACATTCTGGTCAGTTTTGATGTCGTGTCTTTGTTTACAAACATTCCAATTGATGAAGCTTTAAATATAATCTCACAACATTGCAATTTACCAGACCATATTATTGCTTTGATTAAACATTGTCTCTTAAATACATATTTTGTATACAATGGACAGCATTACAGACAAGTTTTTGGTACTCCTATGGGCTCACCTATCTCAGGAGTAATAGCTGATTTATTCATGGAATATATAGAAACTCGTGCTTTAGAATCATCATCTTTAAAACCTCTCATTTGGCTCAGATACATAGATGACACTTTTGTCATATGGCAACATGGAAAAAATAAATTAGATGATTTTTTCTTACATTTAAATAATATGCATCCTCATATTAAATTTACAATGGAGACAGAGTCTGATGGAAAACTCCCTTTTCTTGATGTTCTAGTCACCAGAACACCAAATAGTTTATCTTTTTCTATTTACAGAAAGGATACACACAGAGACAGATATTTGCATTTCCATTCTCATCATCACCCAACTCAGATAGTTTCTGTAGCCAAAACTCTTTTAAATAGAGCAATTAACCTTTCAGATGAGTCACATCTGAAAGAAGAAATAAATCATATTAATAGTGTTTTATTAGCAAATAGTTATAATTACAAATTTATAAAAAAAAAGCCTTATTTCAAGCCCAAAATAGACAAAATAGGAAACAAAAAGATGATAAATCAGCTATTAGGATTTGTGTTCCATATGTAAAAGAAACTACAGACAGTATCGGATGTATATTAAAACACTATAATATAGATACAGCATTTTCTGCTCATCAAAAGATCAGCAATATAATAACCAAGCCTAAGGATTCAATCCCTCTTGAATCTCATGGTGTCTATCAAATCTCATGTAAAAATTGTAAAGCTTCTTACATAGGCATGAATAATCATCGCATCAGTGTTAGGAGAGATGAGCATGCTAATGCAGTTAAACAACACTCATCATCATCAACACTCTCACTCCATACTATAGATTCAGGTCATAAAATTGATTTTTCTAGTACCAGGATCATATCCAGATGTGATAATCTCTACCAATGCAAAATTAGAGAAGCCATTGAGATACTTAAAAGGCCAGATTGTATCAATAAGCGAGATAATACATGCAAACTTCCTCCTATTTGGAAAGATTTTTTTAAAAAACATTCCTAAATTTAACATTTTTGCTATTGGTGGAATTTTAACATTTTATTCAAATCAGTGATTGTAGCGCCTCTACAAACGTCTTTCTACCTTTTATAACTCTGTGGATGGCTTGTGTGACCAAGTCGAAACATCAGTATATTAATATTAAAAGTTTTTAACATGGATGAACCCGCAAAATATGTATTATATATATATAATTACATTTTGATTTACAAGTGTCAAACTAACTCAATCCATATCTTTGACATCATCCACTTTAGATAAATACAATAATGATTATTACTAATCATTTACTAAACTAGATATTGTCTCTAGCACAGATATAAACTTTAAAACTCAATTAAAGATTAATATATCTGATTTTTTTAAATTAAGCAAACATACTCAGAGTTATTTATATTTCTCTTTCCTACATATAATATCTTTATAAATATATTAAATAACCTCAATACTGCTGCATATTCTTTTAAATTCATATAAATAAATATACAATAAAAGACAACCTCTAAGATGCATTTAAGTGTTGAACCCACACTTATCGGTTGGACCTGGATTACAAACAACAAATTAATCAATGACTATTTCTGCATATATTTACTTCAAATGAAAACTTTTCTCTGTAATACTCTAAATAAGTATGATTATATACATTTCAATTACAATTTTTTCCCCTTTTTTAAGTAATAGAAATTAGAAACTAAAATTTATTTACAAAATAAACAATACTAAAAATATTAATTCATATCAATTTTTTATAACTTTACATATTATTACATATTTTTTTTAATATCTTGATTTATGCATAAATAACAATAAATACATAAAAATATACATGTAAGTATTACAATATAGATACATTAAAAAACTAGACATAAATTATAAGCATTATATAAATCTAAGTGTATTCACAAAACAATATGATTGTTTAATTTATATACTTACATATTTGCACAAAATATGTGTTTACATATTTATTTACATATCATTTCTTTTTTTTTAAAAATGATCTCATTAATTATTGTTTTTATACTTAAATATCCTAGGTGGCTCTTTGTCTTATATTCTAGAAAGACATATTTTATTTTATGTGTATTTTAATGGCAAATAACTTTTTCTCAGATGTAATTATCTCAGAAGTATAAATTGCATTATTTTCTTTCCAAGAGTTTGTACATCTAATTTTTTGTTAATCAGTGTAAAATATGTTTTAATTTTTAATTGTATTCATATTAATGATTGCTCTAAAAAGCTTGAAAAAAATCTCAATAAAGCCAATCTAATAAATTTGATTACTCGTGTTTGCCTATTTATTGACAGACCAAATTATTATTTAAATTAAATTATCAAATGACTATAATTAAAATTAACCTTGTTTTTTGCACAAATATAATTTCTGCAATGTTAATATATATATATATATGTTATGTCTACTGAAGTTGAGATGAGTTTCAGTATGTGATAAAATGTCAGTCATAAATATTTTTTTTTCTTTCCCATTTTGATAATGGGTATCTTAATTTATAAAGCATTGAACTGTGTTGCTATGATAATAATAATATTGATATAAAAATTGTTTATTATTAATTGTATTGTGTAAGATTGTGAATTTACTTCATTTATTTTAAAATGGATATGTGAATGATAAAGTATGTACTTTGATAAAATTATTGTTCTTTTATTATATGTACTTTCATTCCTGCATTCATGATAATGAATTACAAACAATATACCCAAATGTCTCAAATATATTTGCTATTTTATTTGTATGGTATTGTATTGGAAAAATATGTATGAAAATATATTTCCAGTGTAGTATAGTGATAAGTATTATAAATTGCTTAACTTGTGTTATAATGAAAGAATGGTATTTGTATTTAAAAATATAAATGTTTGTTATATGTAATAATTCTGATTTTTTTGTCATTATTGTGTAATAAGATTTTTATTTATGGAATGCTGGCTAGAATTGGCTAAAGAGTGAAGAAAAGATATTACTATAATTATTATGACATCAATGGTAAAAGTTATAAGTAGAACTGAATAGAGAAAAAACTCTTTTCTACTTTGGTTTCAATAGAAGTGAATCTAAGTACTTTTTTATGATTTTTTAAAATTTATTTTTAAAAGTATATGATTGTGAAATGAATAGAATGATGGGCTGAAAGCAATAATGTTCATCCATTGACTGATGAAGGTCATGGAATTTGTGAGAAATGACAATTTATTGAAATATGAAAATTAATTCTTAACATTTCAAGTCCATCAGAATGTTTTAAAAATAGATATTACATACTTTTCAATGATGAGCTCTAAATGTTAACAACAGAAAAATTTACACAAAGATTATGTTCACATACTGATATAATTTGAGAAGCTTGATGATATATGGAATACATATTGGTTCGATTTTCATAGCATCATCATGAATGAAATTAGAATCTGTTCACTTATAATGTTTTATGAATTGATTACTTCCTAAATGGAAAAAAATATCTAAATCACATCATTATGTATATAAATTAGTGTTAGAACACTTATAACTTTATATAGATCAAATATTTGCTAAATGAAAAGATAATTGGGATATTTGGAAAATATCGGAATCAACAAACTGTGCTTTGAATCTCATAGCTTTTTGCGATATTTATACTTTCTCTAGAATAATAAAACATAATCTGATTGCAATTGAAAAAAACCGATAATTGGAAAATTATTATCTGAAAGAAAAATACCTGGATAATTAAAATTATCCTGAGGCAATATCTTTATGCCAACTTTAGTGAATATTAAATGCCAATTTCCATGAAATAAAAATGCCAATTGGATGTAATAGATGCATCAAAAAACCGAATACAGGATCTTGGTGAAAGAGGAAAATTCCGAAGGATTATTTTCAAACTTTATAACTTAATATCATATTCAATAATCATTATTCTGAAAGATATAAACAAAGGACTATATTTTTATAAACTTTCAAGCAAGGATTAGTGATTATTTTCATAGGTAACTTCTGATTTTAAAAGTCGACTTTCTTTTCTTTTCATTTTTCGTTTTCATCATTTTTTTTAATCAATTGATCATGCTTCCGTGCGAGGGGAGAAAAGTTTTGTCCTCAAATGTTAAGACAATGGTTGTCATAGCAACGTGCAATGGGGGTGGGTGGGGGTGAGCGCTTATAATGATTGGTAATGGAAAATATCCGAAGAAATCAAGAACATTTTTTTTAAAAATTACTTATGATGGATTGAATTTACTTATAATGGATTGGTTTTACTTAACTATGGTTTTCATTATTTTATGTACTATTAATAGCATTAAGTTCTTTTATCATTATTATTATAGGCAGGAAATTACATACAAATTATTTACTAATATAAGATAATAATTATCGTAAAGAATACTTAATTTTCTGTAAAGTTTTTTTTTTTTAAAATATTTTTGAGTATGATAGTTTGATAATATTATGTAATATTTTATTAAATGTGGACCAAGAAAACTTCTAAAAGTAGTCAACTAGCAATTGTCACTATGGGAAAAATTTATTTAATATTTTTTTATTTTTATAATGTATTTCTTTTCTTTTCTTTAGATTGCTTGGAGTATTTTATAGTATTATTGTATGAACATATGGGTTTGTGTGAATACATTAAACACACATAAAGCTTATATGAGTTAGATTTTTTTTTTAAAAAAAAATGCATATTTTTATTTTATATTACTAACGTAATATGATTCAAAAATGAATATAATTTATATGATTCTTTAGTAAAGGAACCCTATTATTTTAAAATGTTTAAAGTATTGACTTAGTACATCGATACAAATCATTTGTATTTCTATTAAGGAATTTTGAAAGTGAAGTAACCTTTTCTTGTTAAATAGTCTAGATTGTTGAATTCATACTTGAATTTTATTTATTGTTTTAGCAATATGTTTGATACTTTTGGCGATGTAGAGTGATAAATTTATTAGGAAATTTTAAAATAATAGTGACTTGGGAGTATGAAAAAAAAAACCCAAAGGGATGCTGATATTTAGGATTTATGAGGAAGAAAAAGTAATTTTATTATCTTAGTAATTATGCAGGTACAGGGAACGAAGTACTGTAACTTGTATATTTCCATGGCAGTGTTTTTCTTAGTATTGAGTATTAATGTTCCAAAGAGCTGAATAAATAGCTTGGACATTATTTTATAGGGAAGGTCATTAGACAGAAGAGTCATGCCTCTTTCTTTTTATGCAGTGTTACCATGTTGACTATCTTATATGTTTGTACTATTGAGTTAATACTCTAGTTAGTTCTTCATACCTACGCGTCTGATCGCTATCGAAATTTCTAAAGTTTTTTTTGCATCGTACAGAACAGTATTTTGAAGGAGAATAATAAATAATATTGGGAATTGTAGAATTGTTTATTTTGGAAGAGGATAAGATAGGTTTTCTTGCTTTGATAAAAGTTATTTAAATATAAATGAGATTGAAAGTAAACTTAAAATATAAAGACAAAGAATCATAAATATTTCCGTATTTTAGTAAACTATTTTTTTATATAAAATATCTAAGTGATAATAAAATTGTTCAAGAAACTTTTTGAATAATTTTTGAATATTTTTATCATACATGTAATGCATATTTTTAATGGATAATACATCTAGAGAAACAACATAGAACAAGTAATTATATTTTATAAATATGATTTTTATGTTTAGAATACTCATTAACACACAGGAATTTTTATTGAAAGTAATGCCAAGTAAGATGGATAAAGTATGTTAATTATATTATTTTATTTGAGTCCATTTATTTTATTAACTAACCAGAATATATATATATATTTGATAATGTCAACACTATCATGATAAAAGTTATTTAAATAATTGAATATAAACTGATAGACATGTGTTGAAATAAGTGCTACTTCTGTAGTTTACGTTTATGTTTTCATAATTTGTATATGCCTATGGAAAACATATTATAATATAATTCAACTAGTAGACAATATATTTTAAGCTACAATTGTATCTTGTAATTGTTGCTAAGAAAGATAAAAAGTTCTAAGTCGGAGTGAAGGCTTAGGTACTTTTAGATTTTATTATTATCTTTGGAAATAAAGAAATATGTAATGTATCCAAGATTTTAATTGTAAATAGTGTACATAGTTTGTTTTGTTAAAAGTATTATAATAAAATTTGTTAAACTTGTTTTTATAAATTTTTGCGTTATCTTGATTTTTCACACCGCAAACATATGATCTCAAGATATGTTAAACCAAATAAAATATTTGCACGTAGGAATGAGATTATTTATTTGAATAATTATAGTGTTTCTTAATATTATTTATTTTGAGAATTTTTTCTATTTTACATCATTATTATCATTATGATCATAAACTAATTATATAATGTATTACACAGAATTACAATATTATTCGCTGCCATGCATTTTCAGATTATCAGATTATACCACATATTCTATTTGAGATGCTATATGAAAACTAAAAATTATATTATTATTATTATTATCATCATCATCATCATCATCATCATCATCATCATCATCATCATCATCATCATTATTATTATTATTATTATTATTATTATTGTTTCAAAGCAAAACTTTATTGAGTCTAAAAAGTTACAGAGTCACATCTAGTACTATATTGATTTGTTACAAATGCAAAACAAATTACAAAACTTTCAGTATATAAGTCTTTATCATTTCTGCATACTTTCTTTCTTGTTTTTAAATTTGGTCTTCTATTTAGTTCAGTTTATGCTTGCATCTCTTTGAAGTTGGAAAAAAAGCTGATGTTGAAAATGTCATCATCTATCATATTGGACTTTATATTTTATAGACTGGATCTTTGTTTCAAGTATGACCATGTGGCTGCAAACACATCTGGTTGAGCTAGGATGCTGTCTTTCTGAACAGTTCTAGTTTTATTGAATATGTTGCTGGGTGGTGTCGAGGGTTATTAGCAAATGCAAAAGTGCATCTGGTACACCAGTAGGCATAAAGGCTATATGTTGCTGCACGAATAGCAGGGATGTTGCCTTTTTTAAATGTATTTATTATTTCATCAATTGAAATGATGGCCTTTCTATATGTGGTAAACATTGTGTGATGTTTTGTTTCTAGAGCACTGCAGGAATGAAGAAAATGATCTTGTGTCTCTTCTTCTCTATACATAGCCCACACATGGGGTCTATATTTGTATAGAATCTACGAAATCTAAGGAAATGTGTTGTGGGTAGAGCATTAAGATTAAGCTTAAGTAGAAAATCAAATAATTTTGGTTCTAATGACCATTTTCTGAATTGTTGCAGTAGTTGCCTGTTGTCTATCCCAAGAACTGATGGATGTAAATTAGGTGTCTGGTTTGGGTATAGTATATTATAAACGTCCCAGTATATATACTTGTTGTTATTATTGAGTGATATTTTGTTGTATATTGGCTTGAGTTCTTCAATCAGTGTGGATAGATATCCATATGAAGGGAGTGGTCTGTCTGTGGGTATTATACTAATTACACACTCCAGGTCTGGAAATCTTTTTATGGTTGCTGTTATTAGATTTACTGATTTCTGTGTGTAAAAAACATTGATTGTATGGAGTCCAAGTCCATTGCTATGTGGTGGTCTGCTCAGATTTTTTAAAGAAATTGCCACTGTCTTTCTCTTCCATATTAGTTTGTTACAGAATGATGAGATTTTAGATATGAATGTTTTTGCAAATTTGATTATAGGTGTGTAGTAGGTAATTTTTGTAATTATAAGTTGATTAAATAGTGCTAGATTTGCATATATTAACAGGTATGACTTTTCAAGTGAGGCTGTGATTTTTTCAGCATCTTTTTTTAATTTATTTTGAATTTTTTGCCTCATTCCATTGGTTCCAAGATAGAAAGGGAAACCAAGGAAAGCAGATGGTTTACCATTAAACATTTCTGTACAGTGCTTGCCTGTGTATATTGACCATGCAACAGTTTTTATTTGTGTTAATTTTTAAATTAAAATTTGAGGTATAATTCTTGATTATCTCTTGTAATATGGGGAGGTTCTTTTTAGAGGGGAGGAAAATGGTTACATCATCCATATAGGCTATGCATGATATATTTAAAACAGTGTTTGCGATTTGAATGCCTTTTATTTTTTTTGTATCTCTATTAATAGAGGATTTATATATATTGTAAAGAGCAAGGCACTGAGGGGGGATCCTTGTAGGATGGATTGACTCGGTCTGAAGGCTGGTGAATTTTTTCCATTCAATGTGATGTGAATTTTATGGCTGAGTAGCAGATTGGCTATTATATATAGTAGGGATGGAGGTATTGTTGTTTTCCTCAGCACATCTAATAGTTTGGCTATAGGCACTGAGTCAAATGCTGCCTCAATGTCTAATTGAACTATAATTGGTGCATATTTCTTTCTTTTTTTTACTACTTCGATTATTGTTTTGTACATTAAGACACCCTGCCCAATGGATGATCCTTTTTTGGCATATTGTGCTGATGATAACACAGGGAGTATATGTTGTTCTATTTTCTCCTTTATTACTCTTTCGAGAAATTTTTATTCCTAAAGGTCCCATTGAAATTAGTCATAGATTAGATAAAGATGATATTGCTGTTGGTTTTTTGTTAAATGGAACCATTGCAATTGGGTATAGACTTTGTATGTTGTAAATTTTTTGGGATATGTAATTGGCTAGATTGCACAGGTATTTGGCTGTGAAGTGACTAAGATGTTTGAACACAAATTTGGG